>BGPR01000006.1:4747648-4829442 GCA_013235015.1 Araneus ventricosus | reverse complement strand
CGAGTTCACTGAGCCTCTTCTCTAGGTCGCCGATCTTCACTTGAACTTTTTCTTTGACTTCCTCTATCTTCCCTTGTACTTTGTCTTCCACTTCCTCGATCTTCCTTTCAACCTCGCCCTTTACCTCTCCAATCTCTCTCCTCACGCTTTGGACATCTTCTTCTATTTTATCTATACAACTGTTGACATGATCTTTAATTTCTCCGACTTTACTTTCGACGTGTGTTTGGATCTCATTCTTCATTTCTTCTTGTCCTTTTCTCATTTCATCCTTCATTTCTTCTTGTCCTTTTCTCATTTCATCCTTCATATCTTCTTGTCCTTTTCTCATTTCTTCTTGTCCTTTTCTCATTTCTTCTTGTCCTTTTCTCATTTCTTCTTGTCCTTTCTCCATAGATTTCTTCATCTCGGCTAGCAGAGCAAGTAGATCAGCGTTCTCAGCCATCTTTGTCTGAGATCTCGTTTTCACCATACACACTTATCCCACTTCTGGACACCAGTGTTGCACAAAATCTTACCGTGGGTGTATGGTGTAAACAGTCCAACACGCAGGATAATGGAGAATGAAGGTTTATTTACAAATATTCAGGAAAACACGTAGCACAGGTACAGGAAACAATAGTCCTTGCACAGATTACCAATGTAAATGGACAACAATTCACAGGTATTGACAGTTCAGCACTTTGATATCTAACAGCACAAACAGTCAGCAAATAACTAGTCACGGCAATAACAGCTCAGCTCACCAGCTGATTAGCTCACACAGCAGATAGAACTCTGAAGACGTTTACGCTTCACAGTGAAGTAACCAGTCGATCAAGACACTGTTGTGGTCCAAACGCGGTCTTATATACTCTCCCCGTTAGGCCGTGACGTCACATAGAATTTTCATGAAAATCCTAGATCTCGGCTCCTAATAGAAATATCGAGAAAAGGATTGCATTTTCGAGAATAATCTATTTGTCGCCAAGGTCGCCAAATTTGTCGCCAAGTCGCCAAGTTTGTCGCCAAGGTCATGCGTGTCACGAGAGTCGCTGAGGTCACTCCATGCTTCACCTTGTAAAACCCTCTTCCCAACCATAAGACCTGCATCGCTGGGAAGAGACTTTCCATGACTGTAACAGTACTTTTGTGGCAGGGGACAATGAACATTTTGATTTATCTTTGGATTTTAAGCGATAACTTTCTTTTCTTAAATTTTCAATTTTCCTAGCTTGTTTAAGAGATTTAGCAATCATAGATTGCAACTTATACCTCAAAGAACTATAAATGTGTTTTGCTGCTTTTCTGCCAGACTGAATCCGTGGAGACCCTCTGCTCCCAACACGTGTTTCTTTAGCTTGCTGCAAAGACTTTCGCTTTCTGTAATTACGTGAATCTTTCTTCCATTGTTTTCGTCTAATGTATTGTTGTCTATTGGAAAGGTTGCTTATACTTTTATATAATTACACCCTTCTCCCTCATTTCTTTTTTATACTCTGTCTTTTTCTCTTTTCTGAGCTTTCTTCTCTTCTGACATGTTTTCTCTACATTTCCTGACACCGTCACGACAATCTTGTCGCCTTTTCTCAATTTCTTTAAGTGTTTTTTTTTTTTTTTTTTTTTTTTTTTTTTTTTGCTGTATTTCCTGACCTTTTCTTTAATTTATCCATACTTTTGTAAAAAGTATTAACTGAAAGTAAAAAAAAATTAAATACTTACACTAGCTTTTATGTTTAAAAAGAGGGAAGAATTATTATTTAGAATAAATTAATATTTGTACAGCTTGTATAATTTTTTAAACATAAATAATAAAATTAGTAACTCATTAATTAAAGGTGAGAAATTCTATTCCATGCAAACAGATAAGTTAATTTTTAAAATCAAAATAAAATAAAATCATTCTCAAAACAGGTTTAAAAAACGAAACTAATTCAGGACAATCAGAATTTGGAAGGGGGGGGGTGCGCTTGCACAAAATCATTTAGTAAATTGAATATTTAAAAGTTATGCAAAGTTATATTGTTGGAACAGTCTTTACGAACGAAGATCCAGAGATCGATACAAAAAAAAAAAAAAAACGGACATTAATTTGTTTGGAAACTCATATTTTGGGGAGAAAATAATGTTTTTGAAACAGATTTTAAGAAATTAAACTAATTTAAAAACATTGGAAAGTTTTTCAGTTACAGAGATGCATTTAAACTCATCTTACACTGCAAAAATTAACTCTAGAAACGCATAACACGAAAAACTAACTGTGGGGAAACATCGGTAACGCAAGCATCAGTTCTGTAACAAATGGTTTCTATTTCAATGTTACCGATCTGATTGTTACAGATCTGACGAATTTCCCGTATTTTGTTTGCTAAACATCGCTAATTAAAGATTCGAAACCTAAAAACGCATTATTATGTTCATGACAATAAATTCGTTTTTATCATACAAAAATAAATAAAAAAAGTAATTAATTTTGCTTTACAATTTGCGTTACCGTCCTGATCTTTCATTTGGTAGACACAGAAAAATAAAGATTGAAAAAATCTTACCTGTAATTCTATGAAACTGAAGTCGGAACTTTCAACTGAAACTTGCACATTACACAAAGGGGTTTCATCACACGCAATCAGTTGGCGCCAATTTAAATGTTTTGATAGGAAATAACATCCCGGAATTCGGCGTTACCGATCTGATACGAAAACTTGGGACAAGCATATATTACGTTTTTTTTTTTCGATGTACATTTATATTTTCTAACACATGGGAGTCAATATTTATAAATAAACATAAAATACATTGTTTCCGCCGATACTTGTTTTTGCCGCGATGTTTTATAACGCACAGGATTTTTTTAAAGATCGCGATTCGTACCTGGGACACGTTACCGATCTGATTTTGACGCAATAAAAAAATTCCCTTGTCATGAATTAAAAGTAAAACTTGAAAATTTTGTCATGGATTGAATGTAAAACGAAGTTTACTATATGAAAAAAAAATATTTCTTGGGTTTTTAATTGGAAGTGTTTCATAAATTTATCTGGGACACAAATTGGCACTTTTCCTAATATTCACCCTTTGAGCTTTATTGGAAAAGAAAGTTTTCATTTACTTTTATATAACAATTACGTTTTTGATATAAAAGTGATTACTAAAAGTTTAGTCCTTTTTGTCACATGCTTAAAAAGTATAGGGGCAATTGTGAAAAATTAACGAAAAAGTTTATCAAGATTCCTTCCGATAAGAAAGCGATGAAGTAGTAACAGAAGGGGGAAGCAATATAATAACAGATATGGAAAAATGGCTTAAGCAACCTTGGTCAGCATCTGAATAGATGTACAAGTGCAAAATTAAATTTAAAATATAGCTATTTCTTCTAAAATTGTGATAAACTAAGAAATTTTCTTAAACAAAATTAAACATACAATTTTTTTTTTTTTCCATTTTAAGCCGAGTTAAGAGTTTTTTTTATTTGAATAAAGTCCTAAAATTTTTAAAATTTCATTATTACTGTTATACGTTTTATATAAAAAAAAAACCGGGGGGCGGGGCCGCCGCCCCTCCCCCCCCCCCCCTGAGGGGGGTTTGCGGCCCGCCTATTCTCGCCCCCACGGGGGAGGGGGGTCAAAAATTACCAAAAACATGCTTGCATAATATTTGAACGGCGCCTTTGATGTGATCCAAAATTGGTTTAACTTTCGGTTATGCAAGATTTTATTTTTGACATACCATGGAACATTTATGATTCGCATTAACTGCTCTTTTTGTTACACTTGTAATTTCCTTAGTCTCGTAATGGCTACTGATCTCCATATGGGGGGGGGGCATAGAGTAAAGCTTATTGGATGTAGCAGCAACTTTTGCTGCCTGGAGTGAACTTGCAACAGGCTGACCTTCCTTTACATGTTGCGTAGGATACACAAACCTCAAAATAAAAAAAAAAAATCAGTATAAAACATTTTATTAATATAATTCATTGTAATTGTGCATCCACCATCAGTCTTTCTTTCACATATCAGTAATTTACTAACAAAAGCTCCCAAAATAGGAATTAATTACAATAGTTTTTTTTTATTTATGTACACAGTGATTGAGCTAGTGTCACTGGTCTTCTTAGTTATAAAATTGTTTTTCTGTCCCTTTTGAAGTGCTGCCCAGGGCAGACTGCTCCCTCTGTCTCCCCCCCACACACTTTATCTACCCCACTTATGATAGATTTATAGAGCAGGCCATGTGCTTTATCACCACTTTGCTCCTTTAAGCCATGAGTTGACTCAGATGAATGCTGGTCACTTGGCCTTTACTGATGGTCACTTTGATGTAGCCATTAATGGTTAATTTTTAGTCTAGTAACAACCACAGACACTTACAATTCTTTCCCTCTTACTTTTTCTTTATTATTCAAGTTTTAATTTTTATACATATTACATAAACTATATGAAAACATCATTGAAAAACCCTTTCAGGTAATAAAAATTTTTAATTTTTTAAAATACATTTTTCAGTGACATCAATATCATTACAACTATGCCTTAACATCAGGGAAGTAAAATTATCACATCATCACCTTTCATTCTGATTAAAACTTCAAAACATAATGCTGCAAAATGTTGGTGCAAGAGGTTGCACTAAAACCTTTCATATTACTCTGAACTAAAGCAACAGAAAAAAAAGCATAAGAAAGTACTTAGAAAGATCAAAACAACTATCAACAAACATTGTTGAATGGTCATGCCTCTCAACTGTTAAAGCTTCTTACTTTGTTACTCAATTGGGGTTCTGCTTCCCAGTCCCTATAGCTTTTATTTGATCACGTGCCTAGGCAAATGATGCTAATATTAAAGTTCTAGAATTTGATACATTGAAATTTCATTTTTACATTTAACTGCTTTGTTTCAATGGAGTAAAGTCATGCGATATGCAATAAGTGCACTGAGTCTATTAAATTATAAAATTCTTCGAGCATCTTGCAGGAGGAAAAAGGAAGTGACATCATAGCACAGTGCTTGACTATTTGCAATTAGATCATATGCACAGCTGTGTTGTCATGCAGATAAAGTCATATGAACTGATTTCATTTTATATAGTCCAACACACCTTGAAGTAAACTGAATTAAAATTATATTACAAATACTGAAAAACTGAAAATTATATTAACAATATTAACTCATTTGGTTACTTAGCAGTGACTAAACATTTCAACACATGATCAGTCATTGAAATGCTTTAAAATTATGTATACAAGTTACAGCTCTGGCTCATCGATTGGAGAATAAAAGTTAATCCCAATAAATGTGCATACTTCATTTTTCATTAAGAAAAGGTATATGCCATCTTTAGACCAAATCCAAATATTGTGTCTGTGGGCAGTTGGATGGAAAATTAATTAGTGCTAAATCAAGGATTGCCGTCAAATAGGTATTTTACATAAAATGAGCGTTTTTATGAAATTTCAGTTACTCGCGTACTGTTTAAATTATTCTGTATATTATATATATTCTGTATGTCAGGGCTTCTTTAACTTCTTTCTCTTGAAGCCCTATTTTGACTATAAAAGTATTATAAATCCCTATCTGTGAACAAAAATTTTTCTGTCATCCTGAATTTACTTGCGTATAGAGGAAAAAAAAATAAAATAACAAGAGGTTAATTATATAACATCTTGGGTTTGGGATCAGAGGATTTTAGGTTTGAGATCTGATTCCATAGAAAATCCACTGTGTATGTGGGCTTGCTGCAGATTCTAGGTAAAATGCTCTTACATTTTTGTGGCATGGCAGTTTGGAGGGTGAGGTGCTGGCTTGGGTGTTCTTGTTGCCCTCCTCATCTGATTTAAAATTACCAAGTCTATTCCCATCTAGTTCTAAAATAGGATACGAATCTAACAAATCAGTTATTCTGAATTCTTTTTATGAGTTAACTGTTGAAGAAGCTAATAGATGTTCTCGTTATCTGCTCTTCTGTCACCCCAAATTAAGGTACACAACCTAACATGTGTCAAGAACCTTAAATTAAGAAATTCTGCTGCACATAATCATGGTTTTGAAAATCCTTTTCATTAATTGAATTATTCATTTTAGTCCTTTTTTTAAACACAATTGGCTTTGTTTTTCTGTCAAGACATATTCTTATTTGTGTAAGAATCATTTTCTGGTCTTGGATTTTAAAAAAAGTTAACTTGTTTTTACAAATATATGGTGGATAACACAAATCCTCATCTGATTTGAAATTTGTTGTTGCTATATGTCTTATTTTAAATGTTAATAAACATTTTTTAGAGATGCTTAAAGGAAAATTTTTTTATGAAATATCTAATTAATATTCTTATTATGACTTATAGCAAATAAAGTAGCTTATAGGTTTTCTTTTCTGATTGAATACATTCTCTGAATTTTTATTACCCGTTTATTTGGCAGTATTAGCTTTTTAAGTTTCTTTCTTTTCTTTTTTTTGATTTTTCAGTGATTAATATTTTGCAAGTTTTTTTCTTTTGATTTTGCTGTAAAGATTTATGTTTACCTGTAATGTATTTCAGACTAAACAAATAAAATGATTGCTATTGGGAAAAATGTGTAATTATTATTTGGGATATAAATGGGTTATTTTACTCTTTAAATTATAATTAGCGTCTTTTCTATTTTCTTTCTTTTCTTATTTATATTTTCCCACATTTTATGGAATAAAATTAATTAATATTTAACTGTAATTTCCTAGCAATAATATGCAAGTGTAATTAAGTTTTATGTTGTTATGTCATTTACTTTCAGCATTGTAAGGACCAGGGGCTTAAGAGCAGGGGTGTAGTGGAGTTGGAACGCATCCGAACGGCGTTCCGGCACTGCTTTTTTTTTCAAGGGAAATGAATAAGAAAAAAATTGTGAAAACTTCCTTAAAACAGCGAGATTTTTGTCACCCATGTTAGAGCGTTCCGGCACTGCTTATTTTGCGACTACACCACTGGTTAAGAGCCTCAGAGTTCACGTACCCTGTCTAAAACATGGAGTATCAGCAGACGTGGAAGCGGAGTAAAAATTGCAAGAGCAGGATGATAGCGGACGGTTGCGAGAGCGGTTGGCTTTTGAATTTGCATAACGATAACGGTGTTTAAATAAAAACTACAGAGTGATATTATGAATAAATCTTGTATTACAGGGTGGCGACAGAACCTGGATATCAGGGGAAAGTCAGGTAATTGTATCGATCTGGAAAAGTCAGGGAAATTCGTAAAAAAATATCTAAAAATCAGGGAAAATCAACAGTTGCTGAAGTTATTATCTATAAATTAGTATCTTATGTCTAGCATTATTTGTAATAATAAATGGAATTTAAAAAAAACTTATATTCATTTATAAAAGCATAAGTTTTTGATTAGAGCAATTAATTTCTTGGGATTTGTTAAAGAATCAAGATTTGAAGGTTGTTTGGCAGTTTTTCTTGTTTAAATCTTTGCTAAAATATATATTATTAGGTACGTATAATTATACTATCTTTATATTTATGCTGCAACATGTTATTCTGGTACTCATGAAAAGAGCACTTATTAGTTATTGAACCGTTTTAAAATTTTGAGCAAAGATCATAATAATCTTTACTGTTAATATAATTTAACTTGTGTTGCAAAGCGTAGTTTTAATTTTTCTTAGAATTCTTATGCAGTTTTAGAAGCAAAGTATTTTGTTAAAAGTTCCAGTATTTTTTACATATAAGAAATGTAATATACTGTTTTAATAGATTTCTTTAGGATGTTCATTCCATTTTTTTAAAATTAAATTTCATAAAAATATTTTTTCATATTAAATATTTGGTAAAAGTGTTTTTAATATTGTTCATTGTACATATACAGTGATTCTGAGTAGGGAGAAAGCCAGGTAACTAATATAATTAGTGGTTGTAAATCAGGGAAATGTTGTAAGTTTAGTCAGGGAAATTTTTTTCACAGTTTATGTAGGCACCCTGTATTATGTTAAAAGTATTTGTCTCTGGGCTCTGCTTTAACACGAGTCATGGATTGCAGTTCTGGGAATGCTGTAGATGGGCAACGGATCATATAGTGTCCCTGTTTCTCATAAAAAAGTTTAAAAAGAAAAATGTCTGAGTAGATAGCTCATACGAGAACAAGTAAGACTGTGCATAAAATATCTTTTATTTTGTGGGACCCCTTATGAACTAACTTTTAACATATATCACTGAGCCTTTTGCTTTAAAAAACAACAACAAAAAAACACACAGCTATCTGGGTCCTCATGCAGTTGGCCACTCCGCCAACACGCCAAATGCAGCTTGTGCGCCAACAAAAAATTTATATTTTATTAATATTTTACGTCATTAAGGCATAAATAGCAAATCGTTTTTTTATACGTATCTTTGTTATAACATATTTTAGAAAAAGAACATAAAATAGGTATCAAAGGGGAAACTTTATCCTTGCATGTTATTTGTTTGTTTGAGGTCCTCTGTGAGTAAGTGTCAGAGTCTGAGTTTTTTGGATCGAAAGATTTACAAGTGCGAAACTCGATTCTATCGAAGATCCGTAGTTTATATGGGCTTGATCCGGGGCCGCCGCGAGCATTCATTCTATAAAACTGGTTTTTTCTCTCTAGGAGGCCCTGGCCTAATACGTGTTAAATCTGCCATAGTGGGTGATATATTCTCAAGTTGGGTAGTTAGTTCAATTTAGTTAGATTACATCTCATTTTGGTATCTATACGAAGGTTCTTTTAGGGCGAACTTTGCAATTTTGAACCGTGATCAGATGATGAGGACGACACCTGACCCGGCAACCGCTCTCCAAACTTCCACGCCAGCGGAAAGACGTTTGATTCTCGATGATTTGAACGTGCACCAAGCCCTTATATACGGCGGATCTTTTCTATCAGATCTCGAACCCACAAGCCGAGATTCTGCCACGAGGCCACCAAATTGGTGGTGGGAAAATTTCAAGAATGTAGTATCTTCAAAACTTTGACCTCATTAAAGTTTAAAAAATGAGATATTAATCCAATAATTCATTATTTTTGTTACAGAGAAAATTGTTTTGTTGCTTAGCTCTTTAACGGATTGAAAATCTGTTTTTTAAACTGAAATCGACTGTTGGAGCAATTTATCTACAGAAAATTAGTTTAATAGAAAAAGACAAAGTTAAATTCTTAACATTTGATTTGCTTTTAATGTATCGTATTATTAACACAGCTATTATGCCCCTTCTCTACTATAGTTAAGAGACAGGAGAGAAGGGATAATCTAATTAGATAGTTGAGTGTCAGTCACCGGTGACAGATTTCCATTCGCAATGGCTACGGATCAGCAGAAGCCGATGCGCGTTTACTGGATTCTTTTTTTAGTATTTCTTGAATATCTAGAAAACTCTTCAGTTTTCACACTACATGTGAATTAACAAATTAAAGAGCGTAAAATTCCCTACAAATACATGCTTTTAATTTTCTCCCATTTTTAATATTTTCGTATATAATGACTATAAACAAATTTTTGATTTCCAGTAATTTAAACCCCCTAAACCACCGGAACGGCATATTACCTATCAGAAAGAAGAAAAAAAACGTAGTTGAAACATTATTAGTTTTTTTAAAATTAATTTTTGAAATGTGTCCAACAATTCTCGGACACCCTGTATAGTCGAGAGAATGATATTTTTAAAAAGCTATAGGTCACTTAGCTTGTTGTCCTCTCTCAGTAAAGTAATCGGAACAATTATCTTAAATAGACTTAGTTACAGCAACAAATGGGTTCTTACTTCCGTACCAGTTCGGTTTCAAGAAAAATCTTTCCACGGTGGAACAACTAAGTTAGATGGCAGATTATCCGACACGGTTTTGACAGCAAGGAGGACACTTCTGAAGTGTTCTGTTCATCCATATAGCCAAGGCCGGATTTATACATGTCTGCGCCCTGGTAATCACTTAATTCTGTCCTCCTCCCCCGGTGCATTCACCGCTATAAATAGGCAGCGTAGTGTGCATTTATATTATAGTATATTTAATGTGTATAGATGTGCTTGAGAAACAGTATTTTACATGGTGTTTTCAAAATAATACTGAAATTTGTAAATATTTTATTGTAATTACTTTTAAATTTGAGCCCTCCGATTGTTGCGCCCTATGAAAAATCTGCCCCTGCATGTAGCCAAAGAATTCGACAGAGTATGCAGGGCTGTCTTATCCAATGGGCTATCCCACGGGGGGGGGGCACCGCGAGTACACGGATATGACTTGCTGCCGGATAAGTAAGAAGGAAGTCGCTTCCCCTGTAGGTATAGTAATGGTGAGGCTCTGGGTCCCTCCACCAGTGATAGTACGTACTTCCTTCGGGAGGGGTCGGGCCGTGGCCCGGTGATGGGTTACTAGGACTCCGGCCTCAGTATTCGAAGCTATTGCAGCGGCTGTCATTCAGAATTCCGGATGCTACCCCAGTAGCACAGAAATATGTAATATTTGCACAATGTTATACAATATTATGAACATCGAGGAACACCGAAGACCGTAACAAAGTATTGTATTGTATGTATCAGTATTTTCGAGATACTAAATTTTCATAAATAATATAAAAACAATGTATTTTATAAAAATCTTCATTTGAACTCAGAATATCACGGGATTTGAGGTTTTATTTTTTAAAATATCCCCTAGAACAATTTTTATTTAAGATGCTGATCATTATATTATACTATTCAATGCAGCGAAACTGATATTATGAGTTTTACATTTATCTACGTTGATCAATATTTTAAGGTGAAGTTATTCTTACCGTCAGCAAATGGCAGCATGATCATACTGTAACACTACATTGATCGGCGTTGAATCATATGTCTGAAAAAATATTTTACAAAGTGTTCATTTGATATTAAATAATGTTTACACAATCATTTTGTTTTACTGTATATAAAAGGCAGGCCACCATAAAATAGCTCTCACATATGGATTATCGCTGTCGTTCTGTGAAAAAAAAATGTTGAGTGTTATTCTTATCGTAAAAATATGCACGTGATTTATTGTTGCGAATTTTGTAATTGATTTTCAATCAATACTGTAATTATAAATGTTAAAGCCGTCTCGTAATACATTTAAAGAGGAATAAATAAATTTCAAAATTATTTAAAAACCTTTCAAACATATTATTATAATTACTTTTAAACCTTATTGCCTTAATTTATTCAATTGGCAAACTTAGATATAAGAGCTAAAAGCGCTTCCTCTTTGACTTCAAATTTCATTTTTAACTCGAAATTGTAACGAAAAAAGATAATTTAATACAAAAGATTATTCTAAATGGGAATGTGTGTGAAATTTCGTAGAGATCCGAACTCTGTAACTACATTTTATTGTCATCATTTACGCGTTCTACTGTAAGTTTCGCTAGTCTAGTGGTATGATGTCGGTTTGATAAGCAAAAGGTCCCGGGTTGAAAGCTCGTTGTATGTGATGGTGTTCAAAAAATAACAAGATGCTACCCAGAAGTTCAGTACTTAGGAAGTAAGTGATCTTTATTTTTCCTTGCTTCTAAAATGTATTTTTAAAATATTCAGTATATTGTTATATTATGCAATGTCTAATATTATTCAATATTTTATAATATTATTCAGTATAGTACAATATTATTTAATATGGTATAATATTATACAGTATTATGACATTATCCAATATTATGAAAAAAAAAAAACGTTTCACAATATTGAAAAAGTCTTACGTTTTACACTGTTTCAATATTGGAGGAAATATTGTACAGTATTACTTTTTCGAATTTTATGATATTAAACAATATTATGTGCTACTTGGGTAAGGCAGAGCGGGATGATCCAGATCTTTTTGGTTATCCAATGGGCTAATTAGGCTGCAGCCTAGAGGCGCCAATGATCCAAAGGCGCCTGCAAATTTATTACTCTGATTTTACTTTGTATTTTAATTCTCAACCATAGAAATTATTTCATTATAATTTTAAGTATGAAAAAGTTCAAATTTGTCAAACTATAAGACGTTAATCAGAGAACAGGTGACTTTCCTCTCTCTCTCTCTCTGATCTTAAATTATTTTATTATATAGGTATTTTCTAAGGCGTCCAAATTCTTAGTTACGATTCTGATGGGGCGCCAATTATTTCTAGCCCAGGGCGCTGAGATTTGTTAAGAGAGCAATGAGAGTATGGATTGGCGGGTTAGTGCAAAGGCATCAAACGCGCGAGCCGCATGCGGCCCAGCAAACACAAAAAAGCATGAAACAAAATTTTTATTAAAAATTTCATAGTTTAACTTTTAAAATCCCTAATTATACACAATGATTAGTAACGAACCACAGCATTCGCCAATGACCGATTACTACTCGTTTTGCATTGATCGGAGTAATCAATATCCAGTGTTGTTTAGATTTGAAGGCCAAATTCAGTGAAGTTGGGATGGCTGAAATTTATAAATATTTGCCAGTTGAGTTTGAAAGCATTCAAAAATTGACATATTGACATTCTCTGTCTGGAAGTACTTTTCGGTGAGAGCAATTATTTACACTTACGAAAGGAAATAAGATCCTGCCCGATCTGGAATTACTGGCATTCATCTACTAGCATTTGAGTTTTACATCTTGGGTTAATGAACGAAATATCTAAATGAGACTCCCAGATATTCTTACTAAATTAATATCATTTTACATCAGAGGCAGGCAGTTCACTGTATGAGTAGAAAAATAACTATCTGGTGAAAGAAAAACGGAAATGGGTGTCGGACAAATTCGAAATTAGGACCGTTATATTTCAGTCTGTTCATAAATGACATCTGCAAACATAACAAACCACATTTTTTCTGTTTGCTGATGACACTGCGGTAATGAGCACAGACTGAAACTAGGAAGTTGTAATGAACAAACTATTCGCGAACCTAACCGAATTGGAAAAATAAAGATCAGTGCGGAGAAATGTCTAGTAGTGTACTTCACCAGAAAAAGAAATATTCCCACGTGCCCTAAACTGTTCAGAAAGATTATCCCCTGGAGGAGTGATATGAAATATCTAGGTATGATATTATAACAAAAGATAACTTATAAAAAGCATATAGATAATACCAGCAAAAAAAATCGTATCAGCGGAAGCACAGCCATATCTCCCTTTTAAGTCACACATCGAAACCTAGGGATGGGAAAAACCTACCGGTTTTAACAGAAACTGTTTTTTTTTTTGTTTTGGTTAACCGTTTTTTTCCCGGTTATAACCGGTTATTTTTTTAAAATCCAATAACCGGGTAAAAAAAAAAACGGATTGGAAGATAGGCTCGATTTTAGGTTCGATTAGACTAAAATTTACCAAGTTATGAAGCTTTGAATTTTATCATCTTAAGCCAATCAACGACAACCGCTTCCTCGAGGCATCTGTTGGTTGGCGAATTGCTGAAAGAGTCTTTTATGAACAGATAAATATTGGCCAATGGATTGATTTCCTGTATAAACAATATTAATAAAAAAATTTGTATACAAACGGCGTTTGTTTTTTTTATTACCCCCCTCCCCGAAAACCGGTTATAACTGTCAGGTTAAACCGGAGGTGGAAAAAACTTAAATAATCGAAAACCGGTTATTTTCGCAATAACCGTCATCCCTATAACAAACTCCTCTACAATTCCCTAATGCGACTACTGATAAATTATGCATCCCTGGTGTCTGGAGCAGCAGCTCAGACCCTTATGAAAAGGCTAGAAACCTTTCAGAATTTCACCTTTAGACAAATTTCGAATGGTTCATCAGGAACAAAAAAATACTGAAAAGCCTTTGTCTAAAAAGCATCCATGAATTCTTCCTCAAAATAGCAAAAAGATTCTTCGATAAATTAGACATTAGCAACAACGAGGACACCAGTTTAAATATCTACATCCTAGATGTGATAGAAATCGTAGAAACGCCACGGCCTTTATGCATAGAAAAGCATGATTTAAAATGCCCCCATCCATACCCTTCCTCGTACCTATAGACAGCATGATCGGTAGAAAAACGAATAGGCCAATAAATATTATGACACGCCAATAGTACAGTCAAGGCATTTTTTTTATATTTACTTACTATTTTCTTTAAAATTATCTTACATTCCACCCGGCAAAAGAAAAAAAAAGATGTAAGCGATTGTTATGTCACTAACCATTCATTTTCAGTTTAGACCTCGAGTTCAAGTGATCCCAAAAGACCCCTCCCCTCAACTCAATTAACATATTTTAAAAATATTCCGTTGCTTCTCCGATCACAAAAGTAGTCATTTGTAAATTAATGTAAGACAAAGCATTAGGTGAAGATTATTCTGGAGAACTTATTTGTGAATTCTTTTCAGTTCAAGATTAATTATTTTGTTATTATAATCTATGTTGATACTGAATTGTGTGGCATATCGACCGCATCGTCAAATTGAAATAGTTTGATTATGAAATAATTTATTCGCCCGGAATATTCTTTTTATTTCTTTTGTCAAAGCGTCTTCCTTGGATACGTAGCTGAAATGTTAATTACCTACATGTTTCATAAACTCAATACCAAATATCAGTTCTATCCAACAATTCTTCTAGACATCAGATGTTTTTTTTTAATCGTGAGTGTGTATCAGCAGTGATTCCTTAAAATTAGTTAGCAATGATTAATTTCATCATATTCTAATACCGTAAGGGAGAATCCATTTTTTTCTTTTACAGCTTAACATTTGCTCTCGTCATTTTCGTAATGCATTATTTGTCCAAACAAACTTTTTGTAATATCATCTATTGTCAATTTGTTCATATCTTTGCCTTTAGAAGGCCCCAGTTTACATTTCTCTTCGTAAATATAGTAGTTACCCTTGTCTTTGTCAGGTGTTTCTTGTAATTTACTAAAACGCGTTTAGAGTTGCTGAATTTTTATCCTCTCTCTGTTTTCTTTTCTATTTGAACAGCTTTCGAGTATCAGATAACAGTGAATAACTTTTGTTGCAAATATAGTTATCCTTGCAATTTATATACCAGATTATTTATCATAAAATGGAATTAAATCAATTTAAACAACAACAAAACTGTTCCCTAACTGTATCTAAATATAGATTTGAGAAAATGATAAAAACCAAGCTGCGTCTATCTCTTTTCCTCTCTACCTGATCATATTAACAGCTTAAATGATTTACCCGTGCGTCATAAAGAATTCCCCCTCCCCCGTCGTAGGACCCGAGGTGAACTGAATGACCAGGCCCGCACGAATTTGGGCTGTGTGGCCGATGCAAAATAGCCCCCATTTCGAGCACCACTTTCGACGACCCCGCAGACAGAAGTACGGCCCATAATCGGTGATGGGTCCAAAACGAGCAACACCGCCATTATTGTACCCACCAGGGAAACGAGATCCTGTCGGGGCCGCCGAAAGCCGAGCAAGGCCCCGGGGAAAAGTACTGGCATGCGGGGGGCCCCTTGCAAATTATGACTATCAGCGGACGAAGTCTTTATTCCTGTTGCCCGGTCGCACTCACGTCACGTATTGTTTCGAAAAGTCTGGCTTCTCGCCACCTACTGCAATTTTGATTAATAATGAGAATGTGTGAGTTTTACATTTAGAGAAAATAAATGTAAAAATATAGTTCAACTCTTGTTGGATCCCATTTGTCATGAGTTAAAATACTCGTGAATATTAGAAAAAAAAAAATGTTTTTTTTTCCTTGTCCCGGGGACCGGACCCAAAGGTCCGCCGTCTCGGGGTTTTGCACTTTCTGCCCCCCTCTCGTCTGACCTGAATCTTGCTTACTTATACGGATTCCGTGGTAGTTCCGATTCGTGGGACTTCCGATAGCAATTCTCTTCCCCCAACCACCCCTCATGAAAAAGGCCTGACAAGCTCTGAGGAGGTCAGTGGTCAGTATATCGAGTGCTTTTGATGTTGTTTGTATCTTTTTCTAATGTTATCCCAAAAGTTTTAGTCTCCCGAGTTAAAGTATTAGTTAAAATATGGAATTGGCGGAAATAATGCTCACAAGTAAGGGTAAGCCTCGCTTAATATTGGATGGATACCAGCATAGAATCAATGTGAAGAACAAAGACATAATATCTTGCAGCTATGTTTAAAGAATGAAAAATAAATAAATAAAAGGGAAGAGTGAAACTAATCACCAGAATATTATTCTGAGTAAGACGGAGCATTCTTGTTTACCGAATTTAGCCGAAATAGACGTGAAGAAAACTATGAAAAAATGCAGAAAAAAAGTAATGGAAGAAATATCTGTGCCGGAGCAGAAAATTTTTTGTGGAGAAATGGCAAATATCTATAATGAAGGTTTTATGACCTAGTTATAGAATCACCAACTTATAACAATGTAAAGACATCCTTATGTTCTGAACGAAGGAAAATTTTAGGCAACTGTCGAAAATCCCGAAAATAGCCTGGATATTAAGTTCAGTGAAGATACGATTTCTTTTTCAGATGGAAAAAAGTTTTCTTCACCTGGATTTTTTAAATAATGACGGAAAAAGAGTTATATTATTTTCATGCCAAGACACAGAGAATTTCTTGACAAGTGGAAAGACTTTTTCTTTGATGGAACTTTTAAGAGCTGCCCTAAGCAAGTTGCACAATTATACACGAGACATGTAAAGTGGGTCAGCACTATTTCAGAAACAAATGTATATCCAACAGTATTTGCTTTGCTTCCTGATAAAAAGGAATCGACTTACAGTAATTTATTACTTAAACTGAAAACTTCTTATCTACGATGGAATCCTGAAGTGATAAAACTGGATTTTGAAACCGCAGCCGTAAGTGCATGCAGACAGGAATATCCCAACTCTATAATTTCTGGCTGTAATTTTCTCTTCAGCCAGTGTTTATGGCGAAAAATTTAAAGTATAGGATTAGTAAGAGAATACAAGGAGAATGAAGAAATTAGGCAGATTTGTAAAATGTGTTCTGCATTGGCGTATATCCTTTTAAACATAGTTGAAGATGCCTATATTGTGATCATGGAGATAGCACCACAACAAGAAAAATTATTGGAATTCCATCGACTACTTTGTCGAGCAATGGATGTACAATCCGTTACTCCCTACTGCGGTATGGAACGTTAACGATCAGCGTCATAGGACCAATAATGTAGTAGAAGGATGGAATTCTAAATTAAATAGAATGATTGGTAGACAGCAGCCAAATGGGCAACTTCTAGTCAAATGTTTGAAAGATGAAGCAAATAATATATTCCATGTTATAAGAAGCCGTGAATTAGGTGAATTTGGAGTAAAAAGAAAGAAGTACGTGCAATTAGATCAACGTCTTGAGAACATCATGAAAGACTTCCGAATATCGATTTGAGAAAATGTCTCACAGTATTAAGTAATGTTGTAAAGATAGATTAGACATAACAACCCCCCCCCAAAAAAAAAAAAAAAAAAAATTAACAAAATAAAAAGTTAAAAAAATTGAAGCTAAAAATGAAAAAAAAAAAAAAAACAAGGACTTGGTCTACCAAGTCTATAAACTTTTAAACCGCCAAAGCAGAAGGCAATGCTTTGCCAGTCCCAAGTCTGGGTTAAAAGTGTGAGGGAACAGTTTTCAAAATTTTATACCATTAATTATTCTCCGAATATTTTTCCAATCATCCCTAGTGAAAACATAGAGAATTCCCTTTAATTTTTATTTCATGATTTCTATATAGATTTAATTTCTGTGCGCATATCGTGCAACAAAAAAATCTACTGATTTGGTCATAATTACACTTTTTCTGTATAAAAACCATTTGTTTTACAAAACCCATTTGTATAGAGAATTAAAAAACATTATACTATAAACGTTATCTTAACTTTTCAAGATGATACATTATTTTAACATAAGAAAAAATTTCTCGCCATTCTTTGTTATTTTAATGTTGGAAGTTGTTTTTAGAAATTTATTCTAAGGAAAATTCAGTATACAGTAGAATCCCGATCATCCGAATTAATGTGGACCAAGCTCACGTAGGAAAAGGGAAAAACTCAGATAAATGGGATTTACATAAATCGTCACTAATTAAGGAGATGGAATATAAATTTACACACAATTTATTAATTTTTATGGTACTACTTATGGTCCTTATGATGTACTCTTCCAAAGCTTGTATAAAAATGGGGAATTAAATTGTTCATTTAAAGAAGTCCTTGATAGCTTTTTCGGGGGGGGGGGGGTTAAATGTCTCTTAGCAGCAATGGTACAGTATTTTGTTAGCGTCATTATCAGAATTGCCGGTATAACCTCTTTTTGCTGCTCAATGTAAACGGGGCCTGGATAATCGAGACTATATATGTAACAGTAATCTACATGTATGTATGCACCAGTTGCCCATCCCCGACTAAAAACCTTCGCTTATATCACAATTCTGGTGCGGTATATGCAAATATGTATGCAAACACCCACACACCAATATATTTTCTATAGTAGAGTTCCGTTGATACGAAAAGCTTGGGATAACCGGATAATGTTAAAAATATTCTTATTACTAATGCTGAAAAATAAATAGCTGTGAGCAAATCTTTGTGTTAATTTATATATGGACTTATATATGATTCTTTTTATTGTAAGCTGCATAAAGCGCTCTTCAAAAGTGTTTCATTTTTAAGTTTCTTTCCCCCTCTTTTTGAATTGGTAAGATCGACTTCCTTATCTTCCCCCCCCCCTCCCCCAATCGGAAACCCCACGATTTTCATGTACATCGGAAATCCCACTATCGGAAGTCCCACGACACCCTTATACGTAGGGTTACCATACGTCCGGCTTTCAAGATCATGTCCGGATTAGTGTCCGGATCTTCAAAATGTCCGGATTTACGCCAGTGAATGCGGCGAGAGAAGAATTTGGTTGTAATAGAGAAAATCTGACATATTCGAAAATTCTGACGCCATTTCGCCAAAGGAAGTAAATTCATTGTTTACACCGATTTTTTATGAGAAAGTGGATGAGCCACCTTCTCCAGGCCCCAGTTCAATCTAAAAATTAGAAGATTTGACAGTTTTGTTTTAATACTGTTTTTCTTTAGTATAAATTTTAATTACCAAACATTATGTAAAATTATAACTTCTTTGCATTCTGAAGTCTTAAATTTTTTTCACTTCCTCAACCTCTGTATTAATGTTATGAAAAAGGGTGGTGGTTGGTAGGCCATCTTTTAGAATTTTATGCTAAACTTTGCCCCCCCCCCAAGACCCTTCAACCCACCGGAGTATCCGGATTTCAACACTAAAAAAAATTATGGTAACCCTACTTATACGCAAATTCTCCAGTGGCGGCGAGTCGGAGGACGAGGGGGCAATCGCCCCCCTACTTTTGTAGGGAAAATTAATTTTTTATTTCATTTAAACCTTTCAGCTGGTGCGCTAAAATTTCTTACACGAGCGGGCGCGTGTCGTACTTTTTACGACACAATAATTTTCTTAATTTTTACCCTTGCAGTTGTAAGTTACTTCATTATAGTAATGAGAGACACATCGGAAAAGCAAATCCTTTCAATCAAGAGTGAAAATTAATTTTTATATTATTTGCAAAATCTAAAATTATACTGGAATCGGAGAAAGCAATGAGATTTAATACTATTATTTTCTAAAAAAAAGCTATTAAGCAATATATAATTAAAAATAGGATAATACCAACTAAGATTGTACAACAAAGACTTTCTTCTTAGTTTCTTATCGTTGTCCTTGCATTCGAAACATTGAACTTTTGCCAGAGAGTGACGCTTCCAAGTATACTATATATTGCATCTGCTGTATTTCATGGATTTTGATGATGGTTTTATTTCTTTCAAACACATACTCTTTTTCTCAATGCTGGTTGCTATTCACTTGCTTTTTGAGGTTGTGATGTGTAATTTAGATTTAAAGACATGGTAATGTCGTATGGCGATGATAGAATTTTTGGAACCCGAGTAGTGAGGTGCTTTAATAAGACTGAGGTTTTCCAAGAAACTTCTTAAGCTTGGTAGATTATTGGCAGATTTATTACATATTAAATATTTTTGACAATGTTAAATGAAATATTAAATCCCTGTAATGCGCACTGGATATATAATTATCAAACTGAAACGTTAAGACGTGAAAAAAATTTTTTTTAATACATGAGCGGGCGCGCGTCGTAATTTTTATGACAGAAGCATAAAACAGTATAAAATCACCTTGAAACTCGGGACAAACTCATTTAATTCTGAAGAGAAGGGTCGCATGAAGGAATAGCAATGACCTTCAGACAGTTTTGACTCCGAATGTGAGAAACAGAGCATGAAAAATCCCGTTTGTCGTAAACTTTGCGCAGGCGCGCCCGCTGAAAGGTTAACTGTCTAAAACTAGGAATTGTAAAAAAGCAACAGTGTTTGAGAAAACTAGCTAATTTTTGAACTAAATTTTTAAATTTTACTGTCTACCCCCTATACTCCCGGGTCTTTTATATGTCTATACATTTTTTTGCCCCCTCGCTTTTTCCACCCAGTCGCCGCCACTGAACTTCTCATCCTCGTATTTGAGATGATGGCGGCTCCCGGAGGGATTATCCATGCTTCAGACGTACATGGAATTATCCCATTTCTAAACATATAAACTAAAACTAGTCATTCATGGAAATTATGATTCGATACAAAAATTACTCGCAAATCATGAAAATGAATTATTCTATGGACTCAGTTGAATGAAAATAACAATAAGTTAATAAAATAGAATGTGCCGTGTACTTAGATAGAAAAAAAACTAAGCAGTCAAGTGGTTAATAAAGCAACTTAATGACCATATACCTAAAATGTTCAGCCTTCTCAACCGATTAACTTTTAGTTGCTTTCAATCTACTTATTTTAAATAGAAAGCATTTAAATTTTATATAAATTTATTACATGATAAATGTGGAAAATACTTATACTTTGAAATTTATGAAAAACTAGTATTCCTATTTCAGAATAATAAACCAAATAGTAATTGTATTGGGTGATATTGTTGGGGGTGTTTAGTAGCAAAAAATATCTGGCTTTGAAAAAGGAAAAATGTTTATATATAACTATACATATTAATTGGATGAAAGAATATTAGGATGTTTTTTTGGGGGGAAAAACACACCGCAATAACAGATAAAGAAACCAAATTTAAAAAAATAATATCAAGATCAAAAACAGATCATTAACCCTAGACTACGCAGTGATAACATTTTTGTTATTCACGTGTTTTCTTTTTTAAAATTTTGAATAATTTCATAATGAATTTTTAATTAAACTATTTTAGTTTTTAATTAATTGTAATTTAAAATTAATATTTCAAATTATTTTTCCAATATTCCATACATGTATGTATTATACTGCTGCAGTTGGGGGAAAAACATCCGTGTAGTGTAGGGGCCAAAAAAGAGATAAATATCTGAATTTCCAAAATATTAAATTTTGTACTGAGTAAAAATTTTATTTCAACACTTCTTGATTATAATGTCTAACTGGAAAACCACCTGTAAATTACAGCTACAAAGTTAAAACCGAAGTAAAAATCTGTAGTTAAGAATCAAATGTCCTTTGCCACATTTTAAGAATATCAAATTGAAGTCATTGCTAAAAAATATTTCACTAATATAATGCAACATTATAAAAAACTAGCTGATAACCCGGTGTTGCTCGGAAAATACGGGAACTAATAAATTAAATACCAGATATGAACGAATAATAATGGAGGGGGGAAAAGAAAATAGGAAAAAACGGCTGAATTTACCACTTAAAATTGAATAAATAAAATTCGAATTTTAAAATAATTTCTACAGCTTTGCTCCCTTTTGTGCTAATCCATCACTGTGCCAAATTTGGTCCCTGTAAGTCAAATGGCCTGGGTGTGCATAAAGAACAAAAAAACGAACATACATACATACTATAAAAAAATGCTCTTTCATATATATAAACTGAAAGTATGAGATAAATCTGTTGGAAATTACTTAGCCCGAGCTGAAAGATATTAAACATAAAACTATATACCAACTTGAATGCCTTAAAGAATCGAAAATATTAAAAAAAAAAAAATGAAACAAAATTTAACCTTTTAAGACAGACAATCCCAAAAATTTAAGATTTAATAAAGGCAGTATTAAAAAAGTATATTTCTTACTGTGTACATGTATACTCCGAAATAAAATGTGCTCGTATAACAATAAAGAAAGCAAACATTCTTCTATCAGTTTCAACAGTCGGAAGAACATGGGATTGGAACTTTTAATGAAAGATTGAAACTAGTCTGAATTTCATTATAACATCAGAAATGCTGTTACAAATTATATTTAAAATTTAATTTTGAATAATTTATAAAATTTAGGGGGGCAAATCCGCTTGATCATTTTGGAGTGTAAAATTATGTTAAAATCATGTTTGGGCAATAATGTGTTCGGAAGTTATTACTGAAAAATGTCTAAATTTTTATTATTTTTTAATTAATTAAATATATAATCTGATTAACTAAAGATTTAAGAAAATCAGATGCACATTCTCACCCTCCAAATGTATGATTGTTCCCAATTTGGTAGCGATAGATCCTGTGGTCTGTTTTGCATAGCGTAGACACAAACACATACACTTTTATTACTTTCTGGTATACGAAGTATACAAAGACACATTATTATAATCTTTAAGAAAATTCGAACTCGAGATTTTGATGAATCTCCACATTGTAGACCTTACCGAGTCTGAAAACACCATTTTTACTTTCTCGTATACGATGTTATACAAAGAGAAAGTATTGTAATCGTCAAAAGATGCGAACTCGAGATTTTGATAAATCTCTACGTTTTAGACCTCCCAGAGTCCGAAAAGCACAATTTTGGAATTGTGTGTGTCTGTGAACACGGTAACTCAAAAACGGTTAGAACTAAAGGGATGAAATTTGGTATGTGATCTTTACACATAATTTGTAGGTTTCTATCAAATTTTGGACGAAATCCGTCCACGGGAAATCTGTCCGTGTTCATGTGAAGACGATAACTCAAAAACTTAAATAGCTAGATGGATAAAATTTGGTACACAATTTTTTCATCGGGAATGTAGGTCCGTATAAAATTTTAGACCAAATCCGTCAAAGGGTTGACAGTCTGTATAATCGCATACTTGTGAACATGGTAACTCCTAAATCCTATGACCTAGATACATAAAAATTGATATGTGGTCTTCTAACATTAATTGTAGATCCGTGCCCAATTTTCGTTTCAGTCGATTGAAAAAAAGGCATTCAAATTGCATATTCGGTTTCTTCACCATTCTACGACGCAAAAAAAGAAGCGACCGAGACACGCGTTTTCCTCCACCTGTGTTAGCAATGGCGCATGTTATTGGCACTCGGTGTATTTTTTCCCCACCCGTGTTAGGGCGGAGAGTTTTGGGGAGACCACTCCCGCTGTCTGTGAACACGATAACTCGAAAATACAGCTAGCTAAATGGATGAAATTGGCATTACCAAAATTGTATATCTGTATCAAATCTGCCAACGAGTTAACAGTCAGTACATTCGTGTGTATGTGAACGTGATAACTCACAATTATTATGTGGTCTTGTCACCAGAATTGTAGGTCTGTATCTAATTTTGCACTCGATCGATCTAAAGGAAGACGCCTAAAATGCATAACTCAGGCCGCGGTGGCCTAGTGGTAAGATCTCAGCTTCGGGGCCGGAGGGTTTCAGGTTCGAAACCTGATTCCACGGAAGATCCGTCGTGTATGTGGACCTGTTGCACTTTAAATCATGCATAGGGGGCCAAACGTCCTCCCACTGGTGTGGTGCGGAAGTTTGGAGAGTGGGGGCAGCTCAGGTGTCTTCCTCGTCATCTAACCGCAGTTCAAAATGACGAGGTCCGTACCAAAATAGCCTTCGTGTTTATTCAAAACTGGACGTTAATATAACTTAAACTAAACCAAAATTCATACTCGGTTTTTTTTTTTTTTCCTTCTCTATGTTGCGAAGCACAGATCGTGCCATATTTGGAGCATACAAGAAAATCGAAGGAAGAGCAGTCCTTCTGGTTATTATTAGAGACTAACCAATTAAGTTATATTTTCATTAAGTGAATGTTTTTTTACCTGAGATAACTAGATATCTTTATTTACAGCAAAAAAAAAAAAAATTCAGTTCTATTCTGAGCGCTTTCAGCAAGCTTTCGATGTGAAGATTTCTCTTGTTAGCAACTAAATTCTTCAATACTGTAGAACCCCCGGGAATCCGAAATTTTGGATAGACCGAACATCTCTTTTTTTAATTTTCTGAAAAAATTTTACTGAAAAATGAAAGGAAAATAGCAATTACGAATCGGAAACAAAGCTAACGTTTATTCTTAACTTAAAAGAAGTATTCGAATTGCTCTTTAAGAATGAATACAGCACCTTAATTGGTAGAAAAAACCTCAGATATCTTCTTTTTACCCTCAACTTGTTTGCCACTCTACCGTGCGAATTTCCTCGTGCTCTTTCCGTAGGCCTTCACAGAACATACGGAGTCAATACTCTACTGCATTAGGTATATCAAGAATATTATACCGAATTACTCGTATAATCCGGAATCCGAACAAAGGTCAGTCCAAATTAGTTCGGATTCCCCGGGTTCTACTGTAGTTACCTTCGGCAACCAATTCATTTGTGCATGCTATTGTTTTTTTTTTTTTTTTTTTTTTTTGCCTGATCACCGTCGAAATTATCTTTACTTTCCTTGAATCAGTGTTCCCACGGTCCTTGAAATTCCATATTGCCGAAGATCGACATGCAAACCTTTCTGAGCGACTCTTGCACATTTTCAACAAACTTTTGGTCTTTTACTGTCATTTTGAGTTGTTTCTATGAGGGCTACTAGTATGAGTCACACAGGAAAAGGGAGGTCGTCCCCTTTGAAAATTCTGCAACATGTTTTCCAAACAGAAAAATTACGGAAGTGTGAAAAATATATTAAGTAATGAGTAATAATTTAATTAAGATAACTAATAAGTTTAAAATTAATTTATTAGGCTTCAGATTTCTTGAGTGTCGGTTATTTTCAAAACGTTTTTGTTCTTGTTTGGAAAAATCCTACAGGCGCCTATAGTAATCAATTTTTACTTATATTAGTTCTTATTAATAAAACTGTTTTGTCTTTTTCAACGTTCATAGAGGATTAATATAAGTGGTTTGATTACTAAAATTGAACATAAAAGAGCATGGGATGCCAGATTATATAGTTTTTTTACTCTTCATTATGGCAAATAGTCGGGTACATTTTTGTGCTCCGTTCACACATAAATATATGGCAAAAATTTTGAAGGGTCATCATAATTGTGAGTCATACATCACACTGAATTGCATTGCATTGGTTTCTGCACTGCAGAAGTTTGCAGACAAACTAGCTGAAAAGACTGAAAAAAAGTAGAGATTTTAAATCTATTGCAGAATCAAATAGTTTTAGGAAAACAGAAAAGAAAGGGCTAATGAAGTCAATATGATCTATGAAAAAATTGAGGCTTTAACAGAGCAACTGAAAATTAAATTTAAAGTGCTTTAAAGTTTATTTATTTAAATTTAAATAAAGGTTTGTTGATTTGTACTTGCCTCTCGCTTTTTTCCCCCTTCAATCTCAAGCAATGGTCAAAATTAAGAATAGAGGTTCTTGTGGGGCTAACAATTTTTTAATGAATTTTGTTTCAGCTAATGTGTTTGTGAAGTGAGCTACCAAGTAAATGCTTAGTAGTAGTTTGTGTAAAATTAGCATGTAGTAGTAGTACATTATACCTAATAGTAAGGGTGTTTGAATTGTGATCTCGAAACTCACTTAGCACTGCAGATTTTGGTTCACTAACTGCAAAGTGTGCAAAACATGTGCCTTTGATATTCTTCATTTTAGCATCTGAAAGTCGTAAGTAAGAAAGTGATCACGCATTTGAACGTTAAAGTTGAAAATATTTGCTTTAAATTTGTCCTTTGCATTTTTGTGTTCTAAATATATATAATTTTGTGGTCCTTGAATTTTTTTAAAAAGGTCCTTGAAAGTCCTTGAATTTTTTTCATCAATAAGAGTGGGAACCCTGTGAATTGAGCATAATTAAAATGTAATCTCTTCAATCTGTGCGCATTAGCTACATGTTGTGTTTCATTGATTATGGCTATATTGTGTAACATGGATTACTGTCAACCTTTGTAACGTGTTTGACAGCTAAGGCCTCTGGGGAGGAAGGTCCAGAGCCAAGAAATACTCTATTTCTTATAGCACGTGCGTGCAAGAGTTTTTATTTAGTAATGATCTGGGTTAAATATAAGAATATTATGAAAAATTATAAAATTATGGTTTACAATTCCGGCTTCCTTCAGCCTACTCTGTCACCAAAACAGGCCCACTTCTACGAATGGCCTAAAGGAGTGATGTCGGTCTTCCGTCGACCGGACTTGAGATCTCAGCGACCCAAGTCTATCTTTTCACCACCAAGAAAATCGAGCCCTTGCTCGTTTCTGTCCTCTTCCAAAATTCTCTCCCTCTCCATCCTCGCTCTTTTCTTTTTAACCCTCATCTTCTCCCCACTGGGGGAACGGTCAAAAGGCTCTTCACGAATCCTCGTCAATCTTGTAGGTGGAGTCTATTTCAGCGAGCCATTATTGGTTCCTTACCTTTTGGTCCTTCTCCTGTCGCAAGCGGGTTCTCAGGCTGGAGATAAATGACGCTATCAATCACTTCCACTAACGAGTAGTCCGTCGGTGACAGGCTGGACTCCCGGCTCTCTTTGTCGGCATTTTAACGAGGACTCCCCGCTGAGACACCTGCTCTGTTCAGTGACCCATGGCGTGGGAAAACAGTTATTGGTCGTTAATGATCTTCGGGGATCTTACACCTTCAATACTTATAAAAGGCAATGTTTGTGTGTGTGCGATGTCCAGAAGAATCTATCGCACTTACAGCCTTGAAGTTTGGCATAGAGGTAGTCTTAATGATGACTCAATGCACCTCGAAGCCGGAATTTTAAATTTAATCTAGAAAATTTTGATTAATTGTACAAAAAAAATAGATACAACATCGGAAAGAGCACACGATTTTCGTTCTAATGAAGTTAGTTTTGAATTTCTAACATAATTTACTGAAATTTTTAAAAAATAGTCAGTTTCGCCATCGAAATTTTATTTTTGTTTTTAAATTTGCTGCATCCGACGTTCTAATAACGATATTATTTTCCATTTTTTTTTTCAGCTTATAACTGGAACGATTCTGTCGGATTTAAAACAAAAACGGTTAAAATATCTTTTCCCTTTTTTTTAATTAATTTTTTCCCGGGCAGTTGAAAGATATTTTTCCTCTAGCCAGCTTCCTCCCGCGACACTTCTCCGGAACGTTGCTGGCAATTTGATTGGCTGACGGAGCAGGTGACATCATAACCTTCAATTGAATGTCTTCGATTGTTATTTTCGGATTCGATTTTATATTTTGCTTGCTGTATAATAATCATTTTCACGTTGCAATTTTTGAATATTTTTTCGGATTAACGTACTCTGTATTGTTTTCTACAGTTGAAATGTCATTATCGCGAAGAAAAGCGGGAAAATCAATAATGTGTATCTTTTGTTTTGTTTTCAGAACTTTTTCATGTCATTGTGGGCGGTTTTTTTTTTTTTCCCCTCTCATTTTGTTGAAGTCCTGATTCCACGGGCAACGCCGTGCGCGTACTGCTAGTATAGAATATTGTTAATACACTGTTTTACTTGTCGGCATAATCAATTAATCCTAGGAATTAGTATCGTTTTAATGTTTCTTAAAATGAAGATCTTTAAAATGGTGTACACTTTATAGAAAAAGGGGACAATAGGGTTTGCTTCTCTGTTCGGTCGTCAGTTTAATTACACTAGTTAGTTAAGAGGAAAAAAAATGCGGCGTAAAAAACCTAATCATTTCATTTGTCGTCAGATGTCATCAATGAAAAAAATCTTCGAGATTTCGACAAGGCATTAATTTAAAAAGCCATCAATTAATGTACTTAATTACCTTTCTAAGTATTGTTTAGTGAAATTCCATAGCTCAAAATTTACCAGTCTTCGAGTTGCATCGACAACAGGCTCTCAAATATGCAATCAATATTCCAGAACGAAACAACAACAAAAAACTTGTTTATTAACATTAGTATTGCTTCTCCAGTGGCGTTGCTAAAGGGGCGGTCCAGCCCAGGCGGCACTTCAATAGGGGCGGCAAGATCAGACATGCAGGAAAACAATTTTATAATTAAGAAGAGCAGCTGCCACAGCTCATTCAATGTATACATAAAAAAATAACGCAATTAATTCATATTTTTCGCCCTTTGCCAGTAAATTGCGAAATATGTGCAAAAAAGACTTGTGGTTCACGAACGATTTTTCATCCTATCTTCAGAGATCGAGGGCTTTAACAACGAATTATGTTACAAATAAAATGTCTTTCCCTGATTTTTTTTGTGTGTGTGTGTGGTTTCTGTGCCCTACGTAACTTGTAAAGGAAGGGCGGCATGTTGCAAGTTCGCCCCAGGTAGCAAAAGTTGCAGCTACTCCACTGTGCTTCTCTGAGTAAATTTCTTGTATTATTAAAATTTAGTTTGAAAATATGTAACTTGAAAGTGTAATGAACGATGGAGTGTTTCCTCTCTGTCCTTGTAGTGTGTTAAGCAGGCCATTCACATCTCTTCCAAAATGGAATTTTTGGAACACGGGAAGGAAAAAGCAGTCGTCAGTTTTAAAAACCGATGAAAATTGACATAGCGGAATGGCAAAGCTGGAATTCCAACGAACTCAAAATCCAACACTTCATGCACCGATTCCAATTTAGGGCCTGGATGCGAGGGTAGCGGCACATCAAAGGATCTGCCTAGATTGGAACCTTGTGACGAGGCTAGAAAATCGGAAATCCGCCGAGTGGGGGAGGAGAATAGGTGGGATCGAAGAGCGGTGGTAACGCACTTTGGAACCTCCGTGAATGACGTGCCTGATTTTTCCGACTTGAATGGGTGGGGGGAAAACTAGTCTTGGGACAAATGGAATGGAATGGAGTACAAATGAATGCTCAGCTTTAAAATTACTACCTGTTGCAGTTTTGATTTCCTTTTTTTCCAAATAAGAAAAGTAGAGAAATTTTTTTAGGATTTCTTTTATCTCAAGGTGGTCCGAAAGCAAAGAGTTCGGAAATTATACACGTCTCTTGAAGATTATTTTGAAGAGCAAATACCTAGTATAATAATAATATATAAACATTTGCTCTTAATTTTTTTGCATACTTAATGAATATTCTTTTGTGTCGAACAAAACAAAAATTATTTGTTCTATTATTATTATTTTGCACAGCACAAAGAAGTATATAATTTCCGTTTTAGATGCTGTTAATGAATTCAGATTTTATTTTCAGAATTATGTTATTGAAATACGAGTATCACCTTACAAATGGCAGGTTATGCGGCGATATAGGCAGTTTGTGGAACTTCATGAAAAGGTAAATAGTGTGCTATGTTGCATATATGATCAATATATATATATATTACCCCTTAACAAAAGTAGTAATAGGAAACCTTACATATGTAGATCTTTCTAAGTGTTTGTTTTGATTTTTGCTTACTCTTGTGTTTGTTTTAACTTTTTGTTTACTTGATGTTGCCAAATCATTAATCTAGTGAAATGCTCTGGGAAATTCGGATGGAAAATTGCTGCCATTTGACAACTTTTCACCTCATTTGTCATCAAAATCAATAAATCCAATGCATTAAATTGTTTTAAAAATATGGTAGGGTTTCAAAAATTTTCCAACTTTTTTAATTTTCAAAAAAGTTTCCGATTTTTTAAAAAAAACTGCTTATGAACTTTCGGTCTGAGCGCCGGTTTTCAAGAACCTTCGACAAAATTGCTCCGCTTTTCCCCGCATTCCAGTGACCTTCGAATGTCCATACCTCGTCTCCGAATGACGATTTTTTGGGTTCTAGTACCCCACCCTCGTCGAATCCGCTGTGATTGGTTAAAATTCAAAATCCATGATAGTAACACGGTAGTAAATTCTCGAACTCGAAACAGAAGACCATTTTTAACCAATGAGAAGGAGCTAGTCTCATTTTGAGCCTCCATTTGTTCTGCTTCTGTTCCCTCCTATAAGTTCTATCTATCATGTTCTGTTCTAGATGGTGACCCCGTAGGTCAAATTATCACTACCTTTCTACACGTGTTTCATGTCTGTTGTAGTGATTCATCTCTCTTGCAAAGATTTTTAAAATGCTTTAAAGGAGGAATTGGTTGTAAGAATTTTCAGTGTATTATGACGAGTATTCGTAAAGATATTGTTCATCGTTCAGATGAATCGGATGTCTGTGCTATAGACAAAGGTGTGAAAAACTGTTGGAGCTGGAATTGGTTGGAGAAAGAAAATGATGGTGTATGTGAGAGAAATAATCAGAAAAATCGACAAACCTGGAATTGCATATTGCTCAATATGTTGCAAAGATTTCCAGTACGGCAAACAGGGATTTGCTGTGCTAGCTCGTCACATGAAGTTTTCAAAGCACGTCAAATGTGAAAGCAAGGAAAGATAACTTCGCATTACCTGGTGAGTAGTATTTGTTCGATTTATGTTGAGAATTAATAACTTTTTAAAACATATAATAAATTTATTTGTATGTAAATATGTTTCAGGTTTTTTATATATTTTTTCATAATATCTAACAAGACACAAAGTAACAAAAAATAAAACTTCAATCTTTTTTTTCTTGTATAAGTCCGAATATTGACTCTATAACGATTAAATAATTTCAATTTTCTGTTTAAACTTTTTTTTTTCAATTTTAAAACAGGAAATCGTAATAGCACAATAAAAGCACTATAAAGTGAGAGTCAATAAAAATTCACAAATTCTGGTTCTTCAGTCAGAAATTTTTTTTCAAAATAAATTGACTAGAAAACAGAAATTGTAGATCAAAGTTACTAATAAATTTCATTAAGTGCTCATCGGTAGTTCAGCTAGAATATTGATCTAGATCGATCAAATTTTGAACACTTTGAAAAAAAATATTCAAATTGCAACTTTAATTCTTTAAAAATATGGAAATCCTTGAAAAATCTATCAATCGAAATTTAAATATTTTTTAGTCAAAAGCTTAGTTACTCAAATAAACTTATAAAAAAACACCTAAATTTCTAAATCTATACTTTCTGTTTTTCTTCAAAAAAATAAATTAATATTTTTAGAAGAAATTAACATTGTTGTGATAACAAAACGCATTTAAAGTAAGCTTACTAACACAGGGATGCGTAGCGTCATGAAAAGTGTTTAATTTTGATACCCATTTTTAAGCACCTTAAAAGTGCTTAATTTTGAAATGAAGGTCCTTAAAAAGTGCTTAATTTTCTCGAGAAGTGCAAAGGAAACATTCTTTTTTTTTTGTTTTGTTTCCCCAGACGTTGAATACGATAAATCGAAAGCATAGTCATAAAACTTTGTTTACCGGATGTATCAAGAAAAGAATACCGGATGTATCAAGAAAGAAAACTCACAAAAGGGAAGAATTCAAAGAAGGAATCCTGGGTGAGATAGATCTAGGGGTGTCAACACGATAATGCTTATAGTCCAGTCGCTCAAAATAGGGATGAAAAAACATTAAATCATATAGTTCTGAAAAAATCTGTACACATTTTCGTGATGGGCTCCTGATGAACATAGTAAAAGTTTCCGGTCCTGAGGGGGGGCGAGATATCCGGATGACACAGGGGAACTCGCTTCGCCATCTTGAATTTCATCCCCTTTTTCAGTTTTTCTTGGAATATCTCGAAAACTGTTCAGTTTTTAAAGTACAATTTATTTAACAAATTAAAGAGCGTATAATTGCCTACAAATACATGTAATTTGTTTTTTTCTAGCTTTAAGAGTTTCCGAGATAATGGGTCTTAAAGTTTGTCGCCATCTTGGATTTTTTTCCTTCCTTTTTTCAGTCTTTTTTGAATATCTCAAAAATTATTCAATACCATGTTATACAACAAATTAATGATCGTAAAATTCCCTACAAATACATGCTTTTATTTTTCTTTTAGTGTTAATAGTTTCTGAGATATTTAAGAAAAACTAAAAAAGGGGAATAAAAACCAAGATGGTAGCAAACTTTGAAGCCCATTACCTCGGGAAACTATTAAAGCTAGAACAACAAAAAAAACATGCTTTTTAGTGAATTATAGCATGAGATTTGGAAATTAAATAGTTTTCAAGGTATTCAAGAAAAACTTTAAAAAAAAAAAAAGAGGGATAAAATCCAAGATGGTGGCAAACTTTGAGACCCATTACCTTGGGAACTATTAAAGCTAGAAGAAAAATAACAGCATGCATTTGTAGGGAATTTTACACTCTTTAATTTGCTTAAACAATTGTACTTTTAAAACTGAATAGTTTTTGAGATATTCAAGAAAAACTAAAAAAGTGGATGAAATCCAAGATTGCGGCGTGAGCTCCCCCCCCCCCCTCATAGCCAGGGACTTTTAGTATGTTCATCAGGAGCCCCTCACGAACATGTGTACCAATTTTCTAAACTGTATAATTTAAGGTTTTTTTTCAAACCCTTCATTGACTGGAAAATTAATTACCTTTTTTCCGCTCCCTCTTTCTTCAACAATGGGCACCGCCGAATATTGAAATACTGGAATGATTATTCTGAAGGGGCAAATTAACTAGTAATTTGTTAATTTTAAGAATTGCTGAAAAAGGTCACAGATTTTTATTGTTAATCTTATTACAATTGACTTAATTTTTGACAATTGCTAACTTGACAAATTTGCATTATCATTTTTATTTTTTTGTGAAGTCAAAAAGACATCCTTTATTTTACTATAGAAGATGTTGTGCAAATACAGAAATAAATATTAAAAATTAAAAAAAATCATATTCAAAATTTAAAAATATATATTTTAAATTTTTCAATAAAAACTATGCATTAAAATTATGCAACAGAAATCGCCCAATGCGTTGAAAATACGTGAGTCTACATATGCATGCACAAAGGTGCTTAATTTTTTTTGGCTAAGGTGCTTAAAAAGGCCTTAAAAGTGCTTAATTTTTGCAGCAATTTCTCACTACGCACCCTGTAACAGTTTCGCTGATTTTACCTCTTAAATTTTAATTTTTGAAATCGAAACTTGAAAACGCGCTTTTGGGTTAACATTTTATGAAAATTAAACGAACATTGTGGCACATGCAGATTACTTTGGTCGCCAATAAAAATTTTTTGTCTTGAGTATCCTATACCACATCAGTTCCGCATTTTTATTAAACTACAACTATTAAAAACTACTGGAAATTTTGTCTGATATACTGAGAAGCCTTTCCTATGGTTGGCATCTCTGACATTGGAAAAGCATGATATTAAACAATCTTTTACGGGCAGTTTTTAAGACAGGGGACATCTTTCAACAGTTTTGTCTAAAAAGCAGTCTTAACAAAAGAAAAAGACTGTTGGTGTTGTATAATAAAAATATAGTGTGATTTTCATAAATTGTTCTAATCTGTAATTCAAAGTCTTACTCCCTACCTTATTTTTTCAAATTGCTTTTTAGGTACTAGTCAAACTGCAGCCCAAGAAAAATCAAACTCTACTTACGGGTTACATCCCATGTTTTCTTCAGCAGAAATCTCGACGGAAGCTCATATACCAAGACCCTTAATACCTTTGATTGACAGAGTTGCAAACAGTGATGCTATGCTTCTGAGCTTCCTGGCTGAAAAGTCCCTGCCATTTTCTCTTGCGCCTGATCTTCTGCAATTAATCAAAGGAATGTCTTATGACAAAAAAAGCATTAAACCACATTACAATTCATCGCACTTCTGCTTCTTACTAATTGAGGTTTGGTGTTTCAAAAACCATAAAGGAAAATGTGCTAGAAGATTTTAAAAAGGGAAAATTCTCCTTTAATATTGACGAGTCAACAAGTAACAGTAATATAAAGGTGGTTACTGTCCTTGTAAATTACTTGAAGAATGAAAAAATTGCAACGGAGCACCTTCAGTCATTTTCTGTGGACTGTGTCAATAGTGCTTCCCTTTTCAAGGGGATTGTTTCCCTCATGGATGAAAATGCCATTCCTTGACATAATTTGATATCTGTGCTATTGGACTCGTGTCACGTCATGAGAGGGAAAAAATCGGGACTAGAGGTCAAACTTGGGGAAGACTGATCCCATCTATTAGATATAGATGGCGACTCTTGTCACCATGCTCATAATGCAGCAAAACAGTTTTGTAAACCTTTTAAACTGCATCTTGAGTCTCTATGTGCAGTCATACATAATGACTGTAAATGGTCACCTGGTTTGCGTTCTGTTTTGAAGGAAATATGTAATGTCTTAAATGTTCGATATACTGTACCTGAAAACTATGCAAGTTTTAGATGGTTATCAGTGTATGATGTGGCACAAGATTTGAAGAGGCTGTTTAGTGCTTAGATTCTGTTTTATTTTTCATTTTTAAAACAGTCGGATAAAATGGACTTTCTTCATTTAGTATTAAAAATATACAAGGACCAGAATGTAAATAAAGCTGGAAGAGACTCTATTCGTAAACTGCAAAATCAGCTTTCTGCTAAAAATTTAACTGCAGCTGGCAAAGAAAGGAAGTTAAGAATTACCCAAAAGTTATTTGGTATGAATCTTAAAACAGAATTAATATTGAATTTCTATGTATCTGTCTTACCTTTGTTAAAAGCTCATTCATAAATTGCATGACAAGCAAATACAACTCCTCAGAGTCTTTTTAACTTGTTTTATGAAACCTGAAGTCTTGAAGTGTTTTAGAAAGTCTGTCAAGAAAGTCAAAAGCATAGATGTTGGGGAAAGAAATAACCTTCTTCTTACAAAATTAATATTTGTTGGAGACAAAGTGAACGAACTTTTAATGTCTGCACCTAAATCGTCTGAGGAAGTTCTCACCTTCAAAAAACTATTAGTTGAGACATATATTGCCTGTTCCAAAACTCTCCTTTCAAAAATGCCAATTGATAATGATTTATTAAGAAGTGCTTCTGCTATTGACCCCCACTTGTAGACAGCATTCCCTTTCGCTGAAGCTGCTGAAAGAGTTGCCTCAGTTTGTTCAGAATCTATTGTCATCACAAGAAAAAGAGTCGTATGATTTGCAGACTGTAAAATACCATCTCCTTACAGAAGGAAAATCCTCTGTAGACTATTTTAAAAAAGTGACTTTTTACTAGAACCTATTAATAGAAAACTGGTAGACAATATGGTCTTCGTCAAAAGTATATGAAAAAGAAAAATCTGAGAAGAAGAAGGTGGTGGTGGTGGTAACAAAATTAAAGACTTAAAGGAAAAGATTCTATCTAAAGAAAAAGCAAAAGAAAAATGTTCTGATGCTGCCAAACAGCAGAGAATGATGCACCAAAAAGTTAATCAAATAAAACTTTCTCAAAATAAGGGCGGTGGGGGGGGGTTATATCTGAAGATCTGAGGTCCAAAAACTCAAATCAAATAGTTACTAACGAACTAGAGAGGCAACCATCTAAAAAAAGAACACTTTCTCAAGATAAGGAAAAATATCTATATGAAGGTCTTAATGAAAGATGTGAATCTTCTAAAGAGAGCTCCAAAAACTCAAATCAAATAGTTACTAATGAACATGAGAGACCACCATCTAAAAAAAAGAAAAACAACTTCTTATAATATAAAAGATATGTTCGAGAGATCTGTATTAAAAAAAATGACAACTTAATATAGTTAATACATTTTTATGTTTCTTTTGTTGTTTGTGTTATTTTCCATTTAATCTAGAAGAGTGTACTCTATATTCCAAATTTCAATTCAATAAATGTTTATCCAGAGTATTATGTATGATTTTTATATTTAAAATAAATACACGCTGATTAATTTCAACAAACAGATGTTTTACTGATGTGTGCTTTATAATGGTACCATAATTTCTACTAATGCTGTGTAAGTAAATAATTTCTTTCTAATTCTTACTATTTTTTTCACTAAGGCAAAATTGTAAATAGGATAGATTTAATACCAGTAGCAATTGCAATATTTGTTGTACTTGAAATTCATAAGTATTATTGCTCAAATGTTGTTCGCACATTTTTTCAGACTTTTTGCTTTTTTGGCAATCTCATCCCTGGTCTTAGCATAACTTTCAATGTTATCTGAAAGCCTACAAAGTAGAAAGTCGACGATTGTCTACGCAGATAAAATTATTAGAAGAAGTATTACATTTTTTGAAGCCCTTTAAGACAAACTTGGGACCAAATGTCTTGAGGCCAAGAGGGCAGCAATTGAAGGCGACTTTTGTGGCGTGCCTATAAAAAATAATGCTAAAATGACAGCTATCAACAACCAGCGATTACTTTCGAGTATAATAAACAATCTTGAAAGAAGACTATTAACTACAAGATGCAGTAACGAGAAGGCACGAATAACTCCAGACCCTGACCGCGACTCTCATCAAGAAGATTATATAGCCCTTCTTTCAGAACTTAAAGTGTTGGATAGTAAGAGTTGACCGTCAAACAAATCCATAGGATACAGCAAGCTTGAGATTTAAAAACTTTGTGCCCGATTCAGGCTGAATGTGAATAAAACAAAAAACAGTTACAGAGATTATCTTGAAAACAGTTCTGTTCTACCAAAAGAGTTAATACCTCTGATGAATTGCTCTAGACTTATTCCGTGCAGTTCATCAGAATGTGAGCGTTGTTTTTAGCCGCTGAACATTATCGTTACACCAAAAAGAACAAGACTATCGACTTCAAATGTTTCATCCCTAATGTTCTTCAAACTTAACGATCCGAAAATGGAAGCCAGAACCGTACGTAAGGACATGGCTTCGAAAACACCGTTCAGCAGATGATACAAGAACGAGAAGAGCAAAGCCCTCTGAAAACATTGATGACGTCGTGAATGAAAACATTTTTCTTAAATTTTTGTAAATATATCTTTAAAGCTTAAATGGAATAAAAATGAATACATATGTATGGTGTTTATTTTTTAAAACTGTTTTTTATTTAGCGTTAAATTATGTTATGAATTAAATTAATTGGGAAAAACCTTACTTTAAAGTGGTTATAATTTAGAGAATATTAAACCAAATATTAGTTAGAAACAAAAGTTTCTATAACACTTCTACATGTTATTTTCAAAAAAAAAAAAAATGTACATAAAATGTTGGAATTTTTAGCGTTCCCCCACTGAAAAATTTGCCACTACAACACTGGAAGTCAGGTATCTACTATTTGTGCAAGAAGTATGATACGACAGGATTAATCGAAAACAAGATAGGGCGAGGTAGAGAACTGAAAACAAGTTCAAGAGAAGACTCGATGATTGTAAGACTGGCATATAAAAAAAACGATATATCATCATGAGAGATTGTGGAAGACTTGAAATTGGATGTGTCATATCTAACTGTTCGCCGTAGAATTAAGAACTTATGGTTGATCAGCTGTATCCAAAGGGAAAGATCATACATCTCAAAACAAAACATGGCAAAGAGCTTGGCCTCTGCAAATAAAAAAAAAAAATAAGCATCTTTCGAAGGATTCACAATTCTGGGACAGTGTTTTATAGCTCGAAGTAAGCAAATATGTGCTTTTCGGATCGAAAAATAGTAAAAGAGTATGGCGACGATCAAGTGAGGCGCTTAAACAGATGGATATCCTACAGACATTAAAACATGGAGACGGAAATGTGATGACATGGGATATTTTTCTTCTAGAGGTATTGGGGAGATTGTTAGGATCGACAGTAAAATGACTGGATATATGCACGCCGATATTCTGTCTCAAAATTCGAAAAAAGCCACCACAAATTTGCGTGTGCGTCGACGGTATATTTTTCAAGAAATAATGACCCAAAATACACGTCAAAGATTTCTAAAGGTAATTTCTCAAAAAACATGATTAAGGTACTGGAGTGGCCACCACAAAGCTCAAACCTAAATTCTATCCAAAATTTATGGTTAGTTTTGAATCAGAATTAGCCTTTTGAAGAGATAAAAAATAAAAATCATTTTTTTAGACGATAAAAACTGAATGCCTCAATGCCAACAAGGAGACAGTGCAGAAAGTGGTTGGTAGCATGAATAAAAGTCTGGAAGCAGTGATTGAGGCCAAAGGAGGTCCAGCTAAACATTAGACATTAATATTTGATTTAAAAAAAGATATGTAAACTTTTCGGTGTAAGTGTTTGAAAGTTCGAATAATTTTGAACAGTACTTAATTTAGAGTTATAGGAAAATGCTACCTACCTATTCTGAGATAAAATTTGAGTTATTTGAAGCTTTTTCTGATGAACGAGATTGGATTAGTAAAAAAATTAATATATTTAAGATTAATAAATTTAATTTCTATAATAAAAAGTATAAAATTTTCATTAGCATTCTAATAATTTTGAACAGCAATGTATAATGTGTTCAAAGTTATTTTAAAATTCTAGAAAATTTTTTATAATTCTTTTGAGTGAATACATTGAATAGTGATGTCTTCGAGTGAAGTAAAGGGCTTTAAAAACGACTTACGATCTTACGAAAACACTTACGATCACTGAGGACACAAGTTAAGGAAGTATTTATAATAATTAAACGAAAGCAATTCAGAATTAAAACAATTTTTCGCAATTTTTAGTTTGTGCTTATAATTAATCAAAATAAATTCGAATTATTAAAATTTTTTTAACATTATAATAACAAGAAATTCAAGGGACTAGAGAAAAAAATTCGAATTACCGACGAATTCGAATTAAAAACGTTTTAATTAATGAAATTTCAAACTTAATGGTTCGAACATCCGAAAATGGAAGCTAGAAACACCGTTCAGCAGATGATACAAGAACGAGAAGAGCAAAGCCTGCCGAAAACATTGATGACGTTGTGAATGAAAACATTTGTATTGAATTTTTGTCAATATATCTTTAAAGTTTAAATGGAATAAAAATGAATACATATGCATGGTGTTTGTATTTTGTAATAACTGTTTTTTATTTAGCATTAAATTATGTTATGAATTTAAATTAAATGGGAAAAACCTGTCTTTAAAGTGGTTATAATTTAGAGAATTTTAAACCAAATGCAGTAAGAAACAAAAGTTTCTATAACACTTCTACATGTTATTTTCAAAAAAAAAAGAAAAAAATGTACATAAAATGTTGGAATTTTTAGCGTTCCCCCACTGAAAAATTTGCCGCAACAACACTGCTAAGCTGGCATACAAATTCATGTTTGTGATGAAACCTATGTCTGTTATATACTCTACATATATCAATTAACGAAGTTGGAAATTTCTTAAATAACCTCTGCTGTTTTCTCAAATAGTTTTAATGAGCCTGTACAGATACATTATATCCGCGAATTTTTGCAAGAAAAAAAAATGTTTGATATAACATAGCAAAGGGGAAATTATTTGCCATAAACCTAGTTTCACTAATTCACAGTACTAGAAACAGGACATAAAAAGCAGGTTAGCTGTTGAAATGACATTGACGATTATTGTTCTGTAACAAAACTAAAAGCTCCTGTGCACATCCATCTTCCCTACTGAGTGAATGGTAGAATGCAGGATGTGACATCACATGCTAACTGATGTAATCTTGTGAGGCATGTAGGCAGTACTGACGGATATGCTTGGGCCTGTTGTTTGGCCTCCACTTTTCCCAGTGCTGAACCCACTGGATTTGTTCATCTGGGGACACATTAAATAATTAGCGCACAGACATTCGTAGATTCTCAGCCTGTTTTCTCCTTGTTTAATAAAAGATCAGATGAGTTGGATGAGCAATCTGCTTTTTCCACATGTTTTAATAGATTTTGACCCTAGGTTGATGAAAAATATTGTTTGTTTTGCTGGGTACTATGATTCCTTTTTTTTTCTTGTAGGAATTCGCTTACATCCTATGTAATTGTAACACTTTTAGGAAAAAATACCTCTGTTGATCTGATTCAGGGATAACTTTTAATGTTTTGATTTATGATTAAATTTTTAAATAAATGAATTTTTTTTTCAGATGACAAAGAACTTCTCTGTAAACAAAAATCTTCTTCCACCTAAGAAAATAATTGGCAATCGATCCGAGTCCTTCATCATGGAACGTCAAAAAGGACTAGAATTTTATTTGCAGACTTTATTGCATCGTTTCACGTTATTGCCTGAACCCCTAGCAATATTTCTTGATTTTCAGAAATATGTAAGAATTTTGATATTCTGGTAAAATTAAATCAGATTTTCAGTTCTTTTAATTTTTTTACCTTAAACTCAAATTTTGATGCCTGAGAACTAACATGTTAACATTCTGACTGTGCTTTTCTTTTATTAAATTAGTTTTAAATAATTATTTTTGTCTCTGTCTCTGATATTTAAATATATTCTGTGAAACATCGCTTTAAAATTGCTATTCAATTTTAACTTTGTTGCAAGTGAAGAGGCAACTACCTACATAATTGTAAGTATCAAGAAGTAACAGAAATGATTTAAAAATAGCAAAATATTACTGAAATACCCAATTAAATACATTATTTAAATATAATATTTGTATAACTTAGCCTGTCTCATTTTGATGTGAATAATTGTTTCGGTTTTACTATTAAGACACGAAAATTATTTAAATAAACTTTTAAAATGTATGTGAATATTACTCATAATTTTTTTCTTTTTTAGAATATCATTTTTTTATTAATTATAGCTAGTTTTGTATATTCATTAATTCATTTCAATACACAAGTAAATGTTATTGGTGAAAAAGAATGGTGAAATAAAAATGATGTTGCCCTGCTTTAGTTTAACAGAATTAAAAGTGTCTTTTCTGTACTAAATTCAATTCACAAATAAGTCAAATGTCTCTTAATCAGCAGTTAAAGTAAAACAGTAATGTAAATGTTGTTAATAGTTATATTTTAAATTTTCTTATGCTGAATATTTTTTTTGTCAAATTACTAATGTGATTGATTTTCATATATGATTTTTTATAGTCACCGTGACTTTACCGTGTGACTATTTTCAATACTAACTGAAGTCTATATGTTTTTGTTTTTTTTTTTGCACATGAAATGCTAAAAATGCCTATAATACAATACCAAATTTTACCCTAATTAAAATTTACATTATGTGTTTTTTGCCTAACCAATTATTTTCTTTTGAATTAAAGTTTTGCTTATTTTTTTCTGCTATAGATATTGCATTAAATTTCGGAAAATAATTCTGATGAAATCTCGATGCTTTGCTTTGAAAAAGCGTATTAGATATGATGCAGGTCTGTGAATAACAATAATTAAAAGTTGAGTATTTCTGTGAACAGAAAACAAACATTCTTCAGCAGTGTACTCTTAAATATATTTTTTCATCATTATGCATAATATCAACATCTTTGTTCTAAAAAAATTAGTTTTACTGGTTACAAAAAAAAAGACAGTTATTTGGTAAATGACTGAATGATAAATACTGAAGATTAACGCCACTTTTTCCAGCTATATTATAGACTATTAGGAGCAGATATTCAAATTTTGAACTATAATTTAGTATTTGAATTGACACTCCGCTCTCCCAATTTCTAGATTGCTTTGATAAATTGTTTCTATTTACCTAGACAATCTTCAGAAAAGGCAGAAGATTTTGGATTGAATTTATTAGGATATTGGCTCTATTGAAAGCCACCTGCTTTTTCTGTGAAGCACAGTGAAACCTTTTTTGAATTAAGAATTGTGTTTTTCTGTATTAGTGTTGGGTTATTTTAAATATTTTGCTATATTTTCTAAATTTTAATTTTTAAAATTGTTTGTACATATTCTTTTCTCTTTATTGTCTTTTTTTTCTAGGAAATACGGGCAATCACATCTATTCTCTCAGAAATGCTGTTTAATGAAGGTTCTTCCTTTCTGCATTCTTTTATCATATTCAAATGTTTTAATATGTTTTTGACTTTCTATGTGAATTATATATTTGTATACATGTACATGTGAGCTTAAGGGAGCTAAATACTGGTTACTAATGGGCATATGTATTTCATTCTTACAGTATTTCATTTTTAATTATCAGGGAAATTCTGTGGAGGATGGTCTGTTAAAATTGAAAATTTATATCAAAACACCAAATTAACAGTCCTTGATCCAAAATTTACAGTATGAAAGGATGGCATGGTGTCAGCCATATTTTCAATCCTTTTCAAACTTGATGAGTTTTCATCTTGTAAAGATATAAGTTTTACATAAATAGATTATTTATGTCGATCGCGTAAATCAGCTATTACAAATTTAGTATGCATGAGTTCAGTGTATAATTATAGAGAATATTTTTAAGGGGAAGGGGTGAATGTAGCCAGTAGTTCAAAAGCTTATAGTATTGTGCTTGTAAAGAAAACAGTAACTGAAAGGTTTTACAGCTTTTGTTCTGTACTTGTGTGAGAGACATGCGAGATGTGTGGGTATATTTGATTTTAATAATCTTCGTAAATGTATCTCAAAATATGTGTATTTTGAATAAATTCTTTAAAAAATATACTCCAACTGGCTATTCGCTAATCTTCTAATATCTTGATATTATTACATGTATAAATACTCAGATTAATTTTTGTGCAATTTCTGATCACTCAGATATAGCAGGAAATGAAATCCTAATTATGCTTTTAACAGTACTTGGTGTTGTTAATTGCTAAAATTTTGTTTATGTTAAGTGAAGCTTTGCAGAGTTATAAAAATAGCTGTGAATTTGTGATTAATAGCTTTATAATAAATAGTAACATGTTGAAGAATCTTCCTAATGTTTGAAGGCTTCCACTTGAAGTGGAAGACTAGACATCAACCTGATTTGTCTTAAATCAGGCGAACTGAATTTATTCAGCAAACATCTTATCTGTTCTATGATGTCTAACCTCTATGTTTATGCCTCTGTATTTTCATACATAAACGTGTCTGTATTAGAATATCCACATCCTCTGTTAATACTCACCGACATAACCGATTTGACAGCAACTTTTTTCTTATGAGTGAATTATTTGAGGTCCTATAATTTGGCCCATTTTCCTAAATGATATAGGTCTTCACATTTTTATTCATGCAGTTTTCTTGGCCCCGAATACAAAGTAAAAAATTTTACATTTTCATCCATTGTAGCTTGAATGAGTTAATATATTTTTGTTTTTAAAATTGTTGGTTGTTATTCTTTTAGTAATGAATCATTATTGATTTTATTATTTTATATGAGATGAGATGTTTGTTATACATTTACTGAAATCTGGTTTTTGTGCCAAAAACATCACATCACCAACTGACCTGTTAATCCAGTGGCTAATCTTTTTTTTCTTTGCTGTAGTGCAATTAATTATGTTACATTTGCCAATGAATCTACTTTGTTTTTTATTTATGCATTTATTTTTAGGCGATGAAATAATTGCAAAGGGACATCCATATGAATTTAGTCCTCTGCAATTGCATGCTATTACAGAACGTTTGAAACTTGGAGACCCTCCTTTTTGTGAGTGAACTTCTTTTAAATTTATTGCTTACACTGCATAATCAGTACTTTAAGTAATGAATAAATACTGAGAGAAAAAGGAGTGAAATGTGTGTTACTAAATTTCACAGTACAAAATAGGTTTTATAGGGTTGGTATTAATTTTCTGTTTTAGCTGTATTGTACTTTTCACAAAGCATAACATTTCTCTTTTGGGTCTTTGTAATAAACTTATTAAAGCCTGGAAGCTGTACGTTGATTCAAGTTTTGCAACATTGATATTTTGGAATTTAAGAGTCGGTAAAAGTGTGGGGAATCATATGTCAGTACTTTTGATTGTTTTATTTGGAAGTTTTGTTTCAATTGGAAATAGTAAGTTTACTGTGTTTCGCTGTTCATCTCCTCTCGTGCTCTGTGCAAACTTAATGCTCTGAAAATGATACAGAAATGTCGTTTCTATTTATTCATATTGCGATATGATCTGGTTTAACAGATGAATACTAAAAATCTTGAAAATCTTTTTATCAGACTTTGTTTACTATTTTTCACTGACGTGTATTGCAAACATAATAATACGTGGATTCAATGTGAGGAACAACTTTTACTAACATGTTTTGGGCTGAATAGTGTCACTGATTCATATCTTAATGCACATTTGTTTTAGCATTTAAAACTGTCTTCATACTTCTATACTTATAAAAGGCAATGTTTGTGTGCGTGTGTTTGTCTGCGATGTCCAGACGAATCTATCGCACTTACAGCCATGAAATCTGGCATACACGTAGTCGTAATGGTGACTGAATGCACCTCGAAGCCGGAATTTTGAAATTTAATCTAGAAATTTTTTTATTTAATATTTTGTGTCTTTTGGGGTGATTTTTCGCACTCATTTCTCAATAGCATGGCTTCGAATAATTGTACGGAAAAAACAGTTACACCATCGGAAAGAACAAACGATTTCCGTTCTAATGATGTTTGTTTCGTACGTCTAACGTAATTTACTGAATTTTGAGAAATTTTTGAAAAATAGTCACTTTTATGGTAATTTTTAAAGAAGATTTCTTTAAATTATCGCATCTGACGTTCTAACATCTTTATAATTTTCATTTTTTTTCAGTCTATAAATGGAACGTTTTTGTCGGATTTAAAACAAGAACTGTTAAAATATCTTTTTTCGTTTTTTAAAATTAATTTTTCCCTGGTCGGTTTAAACAGTTTTTTCGTAGCGAGATTTAACAGCGAGAGCTTCTCCGGACCATCCCACAATGCATTGTTGCAACGTGACCTTCTTCGCGGTAGGTGACGTCATTCGCAAAGAAAAATAAGCGGGAATATCAATAATGTGTATTTTTTGTTTTGATTTTGTTTTAGAAACTTTTTTCTTCCATTGTGGGCATTTTTTTCCACCCACTTTTTTGAAGTCCTGATTCCACGGGCAACGCCGTGCGCGTACTGCTAGTTTTTAATATTTAAGAATATCCTGAGGTATGAAATTCCAATTTTTTGGTCAAATCCATGTAATTTCACGATTGAAGAAAAGTAAATAAATAAATAACATCAACCTTCAATTTTTAATATGTATATAATGCAATTTTCGATGTTACTACATTTGAAGGTTAAATCGTCAGCAAATATGCCAGACAGAATTATGCAAAACATGTCTACTTACTGATACGTCTTAGGTTTTATCAGCTCTTTTGATAAAAGCGTGAGTTTTTCTAAATTTAAGTTCAGAAATTTGCAAACCTCGAATAGATAGAATATATCCCAAATTTATTTAACCCTTTATAGATCAAATTTTGAAATAGGAATCTGCATCATATTTCTCAGCAAAGTTAAGAAATGACAGACCTGTTTTCACATATATTAAGTACATGTTAAATCGTACCTTTTGGGCTTTTCAGAGCTTTGGATTGAGAAGCAGCTGCATTAATCGCTTCCTCCCTGTAGTTATTTCATTGTAAAAAAAAAGTGGTCAAGAACTGAATATTTTTGTTAATGAATTGAAAAACAGTATTTCATATTTAGTGTAGAATTCTAAAAATGTAATACAAATACAGTCATTGAACTGAAATGATTATTATTGTGCCTACTTACTTTATTCACTATTCACCATTTTTTTAAATACAAAAAGATGTTGAAGTACTCGATAGTTTTATGTTTATTTAAATATTTCAGAATCTGATTAGCTAGAACTTTTCTGAAATACTGAGCATTTTTTAAATCTTTAAAATAGGTTAATAATATTAGAAAAACATAGTTTTCTGTATTCGGTAAGGTCTTGAATGGAATGTGCTACTCGGTATGTTAATATTTAAAAAATAAACAGATTTTGTATTTTCTTTGAATTTTGTATGATATTTTGTTTATATTTTTAAAATGTTTTAAATACTAACATCTTTTAGATTCTAGTAATCCCAAGCAAGATATTGCCCATTTAGTGGAGTTTGTCACCCAGTTAAAGCATCTGAAGGTTGTTGGTAGTTTCAAATATTTTGAGTCTAGTAACATCATCCCCAATTATCTGTCTTATGATCTATCAATGTTCAAGTTTCTAGAAACAATAGAGGTGAGTTAAATGTTTTTATAACAATAAATTATCCTGACATTTTTTATTACCTTGCTCTAAACTGTAAGTGTTTCATTATGTTTCATCTAGTAGATTTTAGTCCTCCTTGTGTTTGTTAAATCTGTCATGGTCACCTTGTTAGTATAATGTGAAAATTTGAATAGTGAGATGCTGTCTCAGTGGTGTCGAGTCCAGGCACTCTCGAGCTAAACCAAAATTTTGATTTTATTTAAAATAACTATAATTGTTTGTTCTTAATCTTCATCTTAAAAAAATAATAATAAAATCATGACAACATTCCTTTCTGGCTTCACAGGCTGGATTATTTTCCTACTTTTCTGGTCATTCCACTTGTACTTGTAGTGTTGATGGAATCTGAAACATTTTTTGGCTCGTTATTTCATTGTATTTTTGTATTAAATTATCGAAAGTATTGTAGTGTTCTTTATGGTTCTTATTGTCAGATGAGTCAAGACTGTCAAGTGTTTTGGTTTACATAAGCCATGAGCATGAGGTTTGACATTCGTCACGACGATACAAAATTTTTATGATCTCAGCCCCCCCCCCCCGACCCGAATCCTGGATTTGCCACTGTGCTTTCTTAATCATCTTTTTTGGCTGGAGTTCATGATTTTGTAGAATATATCTTAGTCCCCGTATAGTTTGAAAACTGGGTGTTAATCAATAAAAAGTGAATGCTATTACTAATATAATAGCCCAGATCTGTCTTTCGTAATGCTTTGACGTCACCAACAATAAAACTCGTGCCATAGCACTGCAAGACGCTAAACAGCATTATTTCATTGTTAGAGAACCTAAATTTAAGTAATTTTTAATTTAAAAGAGTAATTGTCATTCTAATTTCAAATTTAATACCTCTAAAATAGTGAAATAAAATTCTCTATCGATTGATATAAAATTTACCCTGCTATGATCAATAGTTCCTGAGAAATTTTAAATTATATTAATCATATATTTCAAATTACGTCAGTGGTATATCATGCGTGTGATATAGTTTGGACGCCACGATGCATCTGATTATTTATTGCAATCGTGTTGATATAATTTGATAATATTTTTTGGCAACATTTCACAAGCAGAGAAGTGCTTTGTTTTGATTAGAATTTTGAAAAAGAATTCCTTTGAAATTTTGACTTACATGTGACAAGCTGAGAATTTCATGGTTATTGAATTATAATAAAATTGTTAAACAACGAAAAATACTTCACACAGAATGGTGTTTACCAAGAGGTATTTTGATTAAAGAAATATGTAAATTTAAAAAAAAATATTTCCTGTCATAAAACGTATGTTTATTTTACTTGTTTTCAATCAATGTTAAACATTTCTCTCGCATATATATCTATTTAAACACGTCAAATTTGACAGGAAATCTCTAGAATGAAGAGGCAATTTTCTCCCGTCATACCATGACGGGTGATTTTCTAGTTCATAATAATTTACATGTTAATTATTAATCTTTGTTTTTATTTAAAATGGTAAATTTGAAGTATAGAAAAGCTATTAATGATTAATTAAAAATGACATTTATTTTAAGGATTGGCATAACAAAATTTCTAAGTTTATAATAGGGTGCTATGTTTTGAAATGAAGCTTTCATTAATGTGGGATGTTTAATTAGCCACATTTAGTTAATTTAAATGAAGTTAGATGGCAACATGAGCCAGCTGCAAGTAAATTGCATAATAGTTCCTTCAATGGCTCAATTGCATATGTTAAAAGTGTTCAACAGGGATCACAACTTTCACAGATGTTACCCGGCATTGAAGAGAGCAAGACATGTTATGGATTGGGTGCAGAGAAGCCCGTGGGCAGTTGCTGATGGCTTATATCAAATTGTAAATCGTCTCTCTTCACAGAATGCTTAATCTGAATTCATCAAGATAAAGGAATTTTCTGTTTATTCTTACTTAATTTATTTTTGATATAATAAAACTATTCGAGCTTTTTCCTCCAATAAAATAATAAAAAATATTAGTGTTAAAATCTATTCAACAAAGTGTTACAATAGCATTTCACTTAAGGCATGTATATATTTATATATCATGAAAAAAAGGGAATTGGAATTTATGTACATGTTTTCAAAGTTATTCGATAATAAATACAAGCATGAAATCTTAGATTAAATTTTCACAATGACCAATATTATAACCAAAGAAAAACTTATGTTGTCACAAATAATCTTATAAGTTTATTATTAAATATAAATTTCATAGGCAATCAGTTTAAATGCTTCATATAAGATTGACAGAATTTTACAATAAGGTACCAACATCCATTCAATTCCATCTATCCCACTGCCATTATATCAGGGTTGTGGGCACTGCATATAGTAGCATTTACGAATAGGGTGATTAACTTCAAATCAATCATCTTAGATCTTCGACAAGTCGGGTTAGGTAGTGATTAGAGTAGGTTGCTAGAATTGGCTGTTGTAAATAATATTTGGCAAGAGGATCGAAAATATAAAGTTTGATTATCTGGACATAAAAATTATGGGTATTTCAGAGTCTTATGTACATTGGTGTTGTCTCAGATTATGCAGTGCCGGAATGCTTTAACCTGAGTGATAAAAATCGCATTGTTTTTAAGGCAATTTTTACAATTTTTCTTATTTATTTTCGTAAAAAAAAAAAAAAAGCATCACCGGAACAGCATTTCGGCTCCCCTACATCCCTGCTTATATAAATCTGAAAGAAGATTTGTCGAATTAGTTAACATAACAATGAAATATTAACTTGCAGCAAAAGGCATTGAAGTTCTTTATTTCCATAGATATTTCTTTAATTTTAATGAAAATGTGCTGAAGAAAAATCTAAATCACTTTGCTGAATTTGAATAAAAGATTGATTAAACAAATGAATTAAAATGAAAATATTACCAAAACTGATGAAATTAAATACCTTTTGATTACAGAAAGTCGTTATAGTACAGTAAAGTAACAAATTGATAGTTGTCTAAAAAATATATAATTAGTAGAAAATTTTTTTGTTTGTATCAACGTAGGTATATTGTATATGTGAGAAAAAATTTCCATGATTTTCCTCGTACATTTTTGTTTAAGCTCATTACACATCTTACACATATCCCTAATAAAACATATAATGTGGAAGTAGTCCATATCTATCTACATTTTATCCAACAGCACGTCAAATTTCACCAAATCTAATTTTTAGTAGTAGATTTTCTATCTCTATCTGTTTGCAATTTATGAATTTCAATTTTCGAATTCAAAATTTATTGTGTATTATTTCTTCACTAAATTTAGTCGTTCTAACTTTCATAAGCATTTATATATTCCGGCATGATAGAAAAATCGACTTTTGACAGAAACGTTTTTGAATCCTCGTATATTAAATAAGTTTCACACAAAAGAAAAAAAAATTATTATAACTACGGTAAGCAAGCAAATTTCTTTTCGGAAATGATATAGTTCAAGGTTTGGCAATCTATCGCCCTAAGTCAGGATTTGGCGTTGAAATCTCGAAAAAATCAAAGCACATTGTGGCAACCAGTCACTCTGGCTCAAGTTTAGATTTGGCGTTTAAGTGGCGATGATATCGCCAGAATCGCGATGATATCATCAAGGCTTTCAAAGCACATGAACAGTTTGTAGTGATTGACAATCAACCTTTGATTTTTTTTTCCCTTCTTTTCTGGAACGCTTTTGTTCCCTGACACATTAAATGCAGTTAAATAATAACAAAATAATAACAAAAGTAATTTTGTTTGATGACTCAAGTATTTCCTATTTAGAATAACACATGACGTGTTTTATACTTAAACTTTGCCTAACTGATAACCTAATTAAATATTTAGGAATATTTTTATATATGAAAGCATTTTGTCTTTAAAATTATGACACCAAAATGGACATGTTAAAATTACTAAAAAGCATTTAACATAATTTATTCTGAAATACCAGGATCCCAGATTTTGTTAGACGACCTTAACATGTGATCAACCTTACGTTTATTTTCCAATTCTGAGCTCGCAATAAAAAAAAATTTCCAGAAAATATGCTATCATGCTTTTTTCCTTCTAACAAGGATGTACTAGTGGAAAAAGAAATTATATATGTGAAGTACACCATTGCATTAGCTGAGTACTGAATATTGATATTCAACTTTATTCTCATTTGATGAAAGATTTATGTTTTTTGATGATCTTTTTGTAACTTGGTGTTTTACTTGATTATTTGGAAATTGCATTTGAAATGCCACCTGTCCTTGAATTTATATTATGATAATAATTGTTTTCATATTTAAAACTTCTCTGTTTTTATGCTTTGTTCAGTTTAATCAGTAAAAAAATGTGTTATCTGAAATTTGGATGATTTCTTATTCCAGATTTTAAACTGCCAGTTGGAAAATAACTTAACTGCTGTCAGTGCTTTAAGAACAAGACTTAAAACAATGAAAATTCGACAGTCTTTAACGGATTTTTCTACCTTTTTGCTCTGTGAGATACTACATTGGTGCCCTGTCATGGATCCTGTTCAAAATTGGCCTTACTGGCAGGCTGTTACTTATGCAAATTTTAGTCACAATTCTTTAACAAAGATACATCCATGCATAGTAAGTATTTTATAGAATAACATAAATGCTGAATTTAGTATTTCTGAAATCTTTGCTTGAAATGCAATCTTCTTTAAATTTTTTTGCCATTCCACTAGAAATATCACATCATGTAAAGTTTAAATCCTGGTTTATAAGCACATTATGTTTGTTTCTTTTGGAAAGTACTAAACCTGATTTAGAATCTGACCTTGGCGATTTTTTTTGTAGACTTCAGTGATAATATATTATCGATTTATAAAATTTAGTGTACACTCATTATGCATGAGATTGATGGACATTTGGAATAAAATTAAATACAGCTGTGTCATTCTATACACATATATTTAATTTTTATGTGTTGGATTTGCTTTGCTCAAAAGTAATTCAAATTTTGAACTTCCAGTTCTGATTAACTTATATTCACATATGGGATGCAAATGATAAATGCATCAAAGAAGAAAATCAAGCTTAATTTACAGTTGTTGTTCTGAAACATTTTAATGACAGATTTCCTTTAACTGTTTCAGTAAGTTTTTGTGTTGTAGCTGCAGATAAGACACCTCTCGCCTATCTGTTTAGTTTCTGATTAGTTTGGGCTGTTAGATTTTTTATACTATTGAGAGACAAAAAGGAGATCATGATTATTTCTTTCTTGATTTGTTTATCGTTGTCATCCTGAAAGGTTAACCGACTATTTTTGAAAAATTTCTCAAAATTCAGTAAATTAAGTTAGAAATTCAAAATTTACTTTAATAGAACGGAAGTCGTTTGCTCTTTCCGATGGTGTATCTATTTTTTTCGTACAATTATCTAAAGTCATGCTATTGAGAAATTAGTGCAAATAATTACCCAAAACAATACAAATGCCCCCTAGTATTTGTAATTTTCTTTGAATAAACGTTATACATAAAATTTTTTGAGTCTTTTTTTTCGGCATGGAACGCATTATCGTATTTTACATTAATTTATATGGGAAAAATTGTTTTGCTTAACGAGCGTTTCCAATACGAGAAAGCTTCTGGAACGAATTATGCTCGTTAAGCGAGGTTCAACTGTTTTGCATACATTTATACGAGGGAAATATATTAGATTATTCGTGTGCTTAGAAACTTAATATTTGGTACCATCAACAAACTTTCATGAAATGTAAATGCTACTGTTAACATAGGTTTTTAAAAAATACCTTACAGTAATTCTAATCTTTCATCAGATTTCGCAGTAAATGTTTCATGTTCTACCATCTTATATAGCAGTCAAGTAAAGGTTTTTCCTTAACTTTTCATTTAATATGTTTCAAAGTATAGTACTTTCAGATTGCATATAGAAGTAAAGAAATGTGTGTAATATATAGTGGATGTATGGATGGGAAAGGAAACAATATTTTCAGAATATTATAAACCACAACTGAACAATGTTTGCTTTTTAACTTAGACTGACCGATTTGATATAATATATATTTTTTAGTATGATGATTATTTTGTTTTAATTTTTCTACAGAAACTATTAGCTGCAGTTCAAAAAATTGACTTCAGTCATAATGAATTAGAACTGATTGAAAATATGGAGACACTCTCAGAATTATCTATATTGATATTGTCACATAATAAAATTCAAGATTTGGACCATCTACATACCCGCCTTGGGAATATACATTCACTGAATCTTTCTTCCAATCTGATTAAATGCTTACATGGTAAGTTTGATTTTTCCTACAAACTCATTTTTATATTTGTTCTCAAAATATTATGATACTCTGCTTGCATTCATGCAATATAGCGATTATATGTAATTATATAGAATTATTTTATTGTTTATATTCGAGTAAATGGTACAGCTTCGACACCTACCAAAAATACAAACCAAATTTTTGTATGCAGAATTAAATATCAATAAATTATAGAAATATTGCCTTCATTGTTTGCATGATTTTCAGTTATGTTTCCTTCTGATACCCTGCATTATCTAGTATGCAGATAATAAGGAATTTGTAATCACCACCGTTTTTAATCGCGGATTAATATCGTGTGGCTATGATTACAATGGCAGAATACTGTTTTGCCTACTGTAGACTCGCTCATGTTGAGTTGTTATTCCCCAAATATTTTTCATTGGGATCCTCATTTTTACCTTAGATTAATCTGAGAAAATGGATGACAGTTAATTCTCTCTTGCAGAAATTGTGAAAAATGCAATATCGTATTTTTATTTAATGTTTTTAATTTTGGTTTGAGAATTCCATAATAAATAAATTTCTGCTTATCACCTAAAATATGGTATTTATTTCGTTTAACAATTTTGTGTTCAAAGAATTTTTTTTTTTACTTTTTATTAGGTAAATTGTTCTTTGCTCTTATTGAATAGTACTTATAAATGTATTGATTTTTTTTTTCATTATTTCTTTATTGCAGGCTTATCGAAATTATTTTCTGTATCGGAGCTCTTTTTAGAAAATAATTTGATTTCCTCAATGGCAGAAATTTCTAATCTCAGCAAATTGCCATGTCTTGGAATTTTGAATCTTCAAAATAACCCTGTGACTTTTACGGTTGATTACAGGCCTCAGCTATTGTTAAAGTTGGGATCTCTTGCCCCAGAAGTATGATTTTTTAAAATTATTTGTGTGCTATGGAGGAAACTTATTTGTACAGAATTCATTGATTATATATTTTGTAAATGCAATTTTAAACTACTTTGATTTATAGATACTCAGTGCTTGTGAACTTTTTTAATGGTGTATTGAGATTTATTATGTATGTGCATTTTAATCAAATGTTAGATTTCTCTCTTTTTCCTTGTTTTTTACCCATGCTTATGAAAATGCATGTAATTGCTAGGCAAAATACTACAGTAAATTCTCGATTATCCGGCATTCAAGTATCCGCAAAGCTCAACTAACCGGAAAAATTAGAAAATGAGTTTTTCTAAAAATTTTACTTCCGTGCGCCAAAATTTAGCACGCTCGCGTTCGCTCCGCACGGAGGGGCGTAGAAGGAAAAAAAAAGCAATATACAGTACAGTGACATACTCAGTTTTATGGGGGGGGGGCAAAAGCAAAAGTGAGAACAAAAGAATAAATAAAAGGTCCTCACTTTTCGCCGAAAAACGAGACCTAAAAACGAAATCAACAACCAAAAAGAAAAAAAGGTAAAGGGACAGAATCAGTAAAAAAAAAGAGCTCATGGGGGGTTACTCCAGATTGGTCTTTCTTTTCCTTTATTTATTTACTCTCTGAATACCGGTAGATGTTGATTCCGATTACATAATATCACGGGCGGGAGAATTGAAGGCGAGTGTATTGCGCAATAACCCTTGCGATTTTTCAAAAGATCATTAATTAGTTTTGATATTCAATCTGGGATTTGTTTAAGAGCACTTAAAAGAGTTTTATTGTGCTTTCTGTGTAGAATATTTTTCAGTTTCGTCCGCTATTTTTATATGTTTATATCTATATATTTACGGTAAAAATTCGGCTACAAATCATACTTTTTTTTATCATCAATGTTAAATTAAAATCTTCATAATATGTTTTGTAAATACAATGTTATGGAAGATACAGAAGTATTCTTATAAATTATATTTAATGCACATTTCAAAATGACAGAAACAAATTATTCGGCCGAAAAAATCTTTTTAAAAAAAAAAAAAAAGGTTACCCTCCGTTTGTCCCGTCACACTCAACTATCCAGACTTTTCAGGTATCCGGAAATCGGCATTTCCCGAGCATGCCGGTTAGTTAAGCTTTTACTTACTGCTCTTATGATGGTCTAGAATATTTTGTTGAAAACAATACACTTCATGTGAAGATTATGTCTCTGAAAATAATCCCTAGAAGACTGTCTCAGTGTAATTTTTTACTTGCATCCATGATGGTATGTTAGTAGTTAATACCTTGCAATACCAAACATATCTAATTTTTGAGAGTTGCTAAATGTATAGCTAATTTTATGGAAATGGGGACATAAGTTATTCTATGTGATCAAATTGCAACTATGTGATCAAACGTCATAAAAAGTTTCTAGCATAAAAAAAGCACTTTAAATGATCCTGGACTTTAAAAAATAACATTAATTTTTTTAGGCAGACATTATTATTATTTCAATACTCTCTAATCTGGTTATTATTTCAAGAGAGCTCAGTAAACTGAAATCATCATGATGTTTCAGAAATATGAATAAATAAAAATAATTTTGACATGCCATTTTGAGAAAAACATACACATATATGGCATTCCCTTATATAATCATAAAAACCTGAATGAACTAATTTTATGAAATTTTCTGTCAAAAACTAGGATATAAATAGATTTCAAGAGGAAAACAGAGTGAAGTGAAGCTAAAGAAAGTTCAATTAATTGAAAGAATTTGTTGCACTTGTGTGATGAGAAATGCAGATTTTTATTTTATTTCTCTAATCAGTAAAATGTCATTTCATTTGTTCTACAATTTTGCTCTAAGCATTGTTTCTGTAGTCATTCGAAAGTCTTGAATTATTCAGAAAAAATGTATTTTAAAAATGAAACATTAGACAAAAAAGAATATGTCTAAAATATGGGAAATAATTACCTTTTGCTATAGTTAGGCTATTTTGTAATTATCTAATCAATTGACGTGCAAAGTTTTTAGAGAAAATTAGACATTATAACAGGAAATGCCTTGTTGTTTTATATATATGAATAGATATAGGGGTTTTTTTGTATTTGTTTTATCTCCTACCATATCCATCTAAGGGTTAAATATGAAATCTTCTTAAAGCATGTGTGAAATAAAAATGTAATCTTGTGTTTAACTAAGGAAGCCAAGGCAAGACTTCTTTTTTTTTCTCGTCATATTGCAGTTGTGTGAACACTCCTCTCTTTCTTGAGATTTTAAATTCATTCTTTTCTTGGCCAACTAATGCTTGTAGAAATTTTCTGATATATATATTTTTTATTTTAAGTTTAGATATCTACTCAACCAGTACAGTAATTTAATTAAAATTAAATTTTAGTGTATTATATTTTCATTGTTTTCATATTGGTTACCAAGGCATCTTGGATTAGGCCATCTGAGATGCATCACTGTATATATATATATATATATATGTTTCTGACTTCTTTATTACATTTGCATGATATTCTCCTTTAAGTATTTTATTCTGTTATTTTAGATTACTATTGATGGTGTGAAAGCATCAGAAAAGGAGATAGATACTGTATCTATTTTACAAGCATTGAGAGATGCACGAAATGAACCCATGTCTAATCTTACACCTAATGGCCATCTAAAGGTAAAATTCCACTTATCCATTTGAATAACTTCAGAAACACTAAAAAAAATTTGTAATAATTGCCTTAATTTATGATTTTTTAAAGGAGATTTATGAGAGTTCTTGTTTCTGTCCAAACTCACAGAGAGCAGTGGAGTGGAATTCGTATTATGATGTCCATTTAATCAGAAAGTTCAAGCAGAGTCTTTGTTCACGATCGCAACATTTATTGTACGGTCACACACACACAGAACTATATACATGGGGTTTTTTTACAGAACAGAGACAAGAGAAATGCGTAGTAAAGTGTGAAGTCACATATTCTGGCAACCATTTATCACCAAAATACCAATTTACAGTTCACAGGCGCCAACAGTTCTGGAGAAAATAAATTTGAGTATATGTATCGTTTTTTATGTGATTTTATCAAATCTATATATTTAAAATAATGTGGTAAAAACCTTCACCGAGTTCGCCAGCTTCAACCATTCGATCGATTTCGACAATTTTTTTATTTTTTTTTCATATGAACGGTTATGAAGTCTAGATATGCCATCAAGGGTCGCCTGCCCCACACCACCCTCCGTTCTCGAACGAAATCGAAAAAACACCTCTCCACTGTACATTGTCTATGGGGAAAAGACTTGTAGAAATCCCCCAGCCCCAACCACCTGATTTCGACAATTTTTATTTTATATATGAAAGCTTATGACGTCTAGATTTGCAATGAAGGGTCACCTGCCCCAAACCACCCTCCATTTTCGAACGAAATCGAAAAAAACACATCTCCACTGTACATTCTCTATGGGGGAAAACCTTTAGACAGTTTGCCAGCCACAACCACCCGACGGATTTCGACAATTTTTATTTCATATGAAAGCTTATGATGTCTAGATATGCCATCAAGGGTCGTCTGCCGCCGAGCACCCTTAACCTTCGAAAGATATTGCAAAATAAACGGCATATATTAACGGAGATTTATTTGCAAAATAGTATTGTGTTCCTGAACCTCAAAAATTGGATTGATTTCGCCAATTTTTTACGTCACTTCTTTCAAATAACTAACAAATCAGATGTTTTATTTTTGTAAGTTTAAAATAGTATTTTTGATTTGTATGTAGTTCTGGTGCATTTCATTCCAATTTAATTTAACTTTACTAGCAGGGGATTTTGTTAAGACATCTCTATAATTTGGTTTTAATAGCAGACGAATTTGTTAAGACATATCTATAAATATTATCTTCGTTTTATTTAATATTTAATTTAAAATCAAAAGCAAACTATTTTGTTTCCTTTCTAAATATTAGATTGAAGTAAGAAAATTAGTTGTTGTTAAAAAAACTTTTACGGAATGCAACGTTGTTAAATGAGAGAATGAAGTTGTTCCTGGAATAAACCTTTTAATTTTGAGATGAAATTTTGTTTTCATAAAGAATCCCAACAGTTCCATCAAAATGATGTGTCAAAAATATTGTGAAATACTTATTGTAGGTGATGGAAACTGTTTATTTAGGGCGATATCATTCTGTATTTATGGATCTGAAGACTTTCATGCCGAAATTCGTGACAAAGTTATATAAAACATTACAATTAGATTATGTTTATTGAAAGACTTTACAATTTTAAAGGAATCTGCTGTCTACAAAGAATATGAAATCTACTATGGTTTTATGGTCTGTACCACTGATCTTCATGCAGTATTTAAAACTGAAAAAATTAGTGGCTGAGAGAAGGGGCAGGGGAAATGCTGAGCAAAGTGGGTGCTGGCCGTGAACCCGCCCGGGGGCGGCGAGAGCGGCTAGTTTACTTTATCTTATATTAGAGTGAGAGTATCTGCAACAATGTTTTTATTTTAGCAGTGGCGGCGATTGGGTGAAAAAGTGATAGGGCAAAAAATTTACCGGTATCTAAAGAATACCCGGGAGTATAGGGGGTAAACAACAATATTTAAAGATTTTACACGAAATTAGTTAGCTTTCCCCAATACTATTGCTTTTTTTATGATTCCTAGTTTTAAACAGCTAAAAAGAAATAGAAATTTTATTATTCCCAGAAAAATAGAGGAAACTAGGCCCCCCCCCCCTTACTTGCCGCCACTGTATTTAGAGGTCCAATTCAATGATGGCATGTGTATTATCATATGTCCTTCAATGTATTTAATAAAGAAGGTTAATTTAAACGGACATATCATTCAGGTTTTGTAATACATAATTGAGAATGAGTCAAATTCGACACAGTTCTGACATACGAAAGTTGAACTTGAATTTTTCTAAAGTTCTCGTGGGTTTTAAAATTAAATGATTTTAGGCCATAATAATCATGCTTCTTAATGGCTTAAAAATGAAATAAGGTAGAATTATTCTACTAGTTATTAAACTAAAACTTTGGAAATAGATTATGCATTACCCACTTTTCTGAGCATTTTTATGCTGTCATTTTTCATCGTAAATTATTCGCAATGATTATTATGTAATTTTTTTCTTTTTTGGATATTAAATCTGCTTCTTATCTACAGGAAACCAACTCTAGGTCTGCTCTATCAGTCAACAGTGTTCGAGTGCCTTCTAAGAAGATGCAGGAACGGAGTAATACAGGTATATGTTAAAAAAAATTTTCAAGATAATTTATATAATCAGAATGTGCTAATCTTTCAGATGGCTCGTACATCTAGTTGTTCAAATTTTGTGTTCTTGTCAAAATACTTGGTAAAAATATTTAATAAAATGTCTTGATATTTGATTTATATTAAGATGATTATGTAGGAAATTGTTCATCAACAATTTTTCTTATTTTGTTTGTTATATTTTCTTTAAGATATATTGCATTCGGCTTAATTGCTTATTAATAAGAGAATGACATGATTTATAGTATTAATTTTTGAAAAGAGAATTGAAATTTTTTTATTTTCATGTTTAATAAACATGACCCATCCATATTTTATCAGTTTTACCAATTTATTTTTATTACTCTTTATGAATAGGAGAAATTCACTGGTTATTGTATCTCATTTTTCCTGATAATATCTGTTTCTAAATTTATGTATGATTCTTCACCTGTACTTTTCTTTGAGAGAACTGTGGATTTTAATTCTATCTTATGAAACCAAATATATGAAGACCGGTTGAAAGTTTTTGTGATTGATTCCATCTTATATTTTGTATCTCTCTATTTGCAATTAACACTATATATTTATTATTTTATCTGAAAAAAAGTGTTTTTTTATTACTATTGTTGATTTCAATCTCAAAGTATATTTCTTTTTCTTAAGAAGTGAGGTAAGTTAGAACAGGATTGATTATACTTCATACATATTTTTCAGAATGCCTAGTTAAAAAAGTGACTAGTAATATGCATGATATATCAAAGTTTCGTCAGCAAGTTGAAACTCTAAGGAGGACTGGTGGGACTGATTGGTTGCGACTACTGAATGAAATGCATTACTCTTCCAATAAGGTAATTCTTGACAGTTCTATAGTACTGTTAAAGCCTTCCTTAAATATTCCTGACTGGAATTTAATTACTTTCCATGTATTGGCTATAATTCTTTGTTTCAATCATTCAGTATTTTATATTGAAAATTTAGATTTGTTTCTGCCTTCATTTTTCAGATTTAAAATATTTATTATATTTGATGTAACTAAACATTATTCTAAATCACAGCAGTATATCATTGATGCTAATTAGAAAGCTTACTAATGTGAGTTTAAAAGACAAACCTAGTGTGACATTTTAAAAATCATTCGATTTAATTCCGTCGTCAGACTACACTCTTTCTCAGCTTTATAATCGGAAAATTTCAGATTTCATTCTCTGTTTTCCGAAGGTCCTTCATGTTGTCTGGGCTGGTGTATGTTGTGCCTATAGAGGCTCAAATGTCATGATGTTAGTTTGAATTGAGTAGGGTGCCGTCTTCATCATTTAATTGTGATTCAAAATAATGATACCCACTCCAAATAGCACAGCAGTAGCGACGATCAGGAGTAATAAGTGAGGAGGGGTGGGGGTCAAAAAATTTATAGACAACTAAAAGCACCAAGGAGTATGAGGTGGACAATAATATTTTAAAATTTAGCAAGAAAATTAGTTAGCTTACACGGACACTTTTGCTTTTTTAAAAAAATATTTTTAATATAATTCTTAGTTTTAGGCAGCTAAAATGAAATAAATATTTAATTTTTCCTGCCAAAAGTGGGGAGGCTACCCCACCTTCCCCGACTCGTCACCATTGGTGAATAAGGTAATTTAAGTTAATAACCTTAGCAAACCATGCGAAGTTAACTGTGTGTTATTATGTGGCGTTAAATTATAATAATTGTCTTTAAAGGCATCTGGTCATCCACATTGTAATACTAACTAATATTGTTCACTAATTTCTAGTCTTACACCCTTTTGGGTAGGCAGGGTCAGATGGGTAAAAAATATAATTAACGCATGTTCTTGTTTAAGTGCTGTATAACTGTTTTATAATTAAATTGTATAAGTTCTAAATTAAATAAAAGGCAGATGAAATGGCATTTACTCTTTTAAATGCCTTAATAATTTTTATTGGGATTTTTCATTCAACAATGCATTTATTTTATGTTGCTTTATCTTTTTTTAAAGAACAGATTTCATAATTTTTACACCAATAAATTAAATTTCTAAATGTGTTCGCTCCATTCACCATATATTTAAATATATGGTAATGATGACTTTCTTTTCTTTTATTCTTCATTCTATATTTCTTTTTGTTGTTGTTTCTAACCTACCCATGTCCAAAGATACATTTCCTTTTCAAAGTGGTTTTTTTGTTGTATTGTATTTTATGGCTATTTCTAAATTTCTTTAATACTTTCGAGAATAGTTTGTTACAAAACTTGGTTAAACAGTTAGATAAATGAGGTTACAATTTCTCTTTCATGGAATTATGTAGATAGTCTATTATAAATTTGTGCTAAGAATTCAAACTTTATTTTTTTTTGGGGGGGGGGGGGCTTATCCTTTCTTTTTATTTATTTTTTTATTAACAATTTTCTGTTCTTTATGGGACGTAAACCTTTAGAGAAATAATGTTAAAGTTTTGAAGGCAGTATTTGAAGGAAATAGAATTGTAAAATTAAAATTTGTGAATTTCGTTATTAATTAGTTGCATATTTAACCCTAGATTCTTAAACTATTCAACTTTTTCATCCCTATCTTGTTATGACAGTGCTTCTATGTTATTAGAAATGTATAAGGAATTGTTTGTTATAAATAACCTTCTTTACTAACTTTTGTATATTTGTTTATAATTCATTTTCTCTTTTAGTCTGCTGTTCAAGCTACAGAAAAAGGCAGTACAAACAATCATACTTTAAATGATATACAATTTCATACTATTTACTCTCTGAATAAAAATGCAGATAAATTTTCTGCAGAATTGATAAGAAAATTCAGCATTAGTTTTGAAATGTCATATCCTGAGTGTTTAATGTTTTTTGATTCTGGTAATCAAGATTTCAAACAGCAGCTGTTTGCCACTACTCTTCGTGGCAATATATTAAGTGATGAGAAAGAAATTTCAAGTGAAACTATCAGTGAAGCCAAAGTTTTTTGGGTTATTGTAATTCAAAATAATGATTGTTCTCTATGTGAAATACCCATTTGTTTAATGCTTTTACAAACTGAGATAGTGTTTTTGAAGTTGCATAAACTCATTTACGAATTGCATGAAGAATTAAATTCCATTTCCAAAGTGATCCCAGAGCTTGTGCATGAAAAATCTTTTAAATCCAGTGATATACTGTCTCTTAGTATTGGACCTTGCAACGCTTACATCGAGCTTAAAGTAAAATTTCAAGGTAGATCTGAGAATATAACTATTTTAACTGTGAATCAAGATGCTACAAATATGTTTGTCGCAGAATCTAGTCGTTTGTACAATATTGAGTCAACTTGTAAACCAAATCCATTTGCTAATAGTATGCTTGATATTGAAAAAGTGGATTCTAGTTTGTCCATAAGTAAAATTTCTGTTGAGAAACAAATTATTTTTAGTCAGCGTGTTCGTGTATCCAAAGCTTTTCATAAATCTCAAAGAGGAATCTTGCATTATATTTTTGTTACTCCATCACATGTTGTTTTAATGGAAGAAAGACTACATTATCCTCAAGTTGTTGAACTGGATATTACTATCAAACCTCAATTCCAAGTCTGTGCTATTGTCAGTGTGCATACAAATATCAAGCAAATTCATTTGAAAGATATTGATTTAGAATTTGATTGCGAACCACATAATAGTGCATTTTCTGAACAAGAAAATAAAATTACTAATTTGCCTCCAGAAAATGAGGAACTAAGCATCTTAAACAAGTGTGGTTCCTGGTTGATTTTAGAATTTGAATCCTGTGTTCTGTTATATTTAAATTTTTTTTCTTTAAAACAAAGAACAGAATTTTTGGATGCCTTTCTTGGTGCTCGAAGTCAAAGATAAGATATGTTTAAAAAGTCTGTTGTCATGTATATATATGTTTGTGCAAAGATGTATATATCTAAAAAATAAATTTAAATTATTTGTATGGGTAATGTTGATTATAATAATCATATTCATTCCTTAAGCTTTTTGTATTTATTTGCAATAAATAAAAACTATATTTAAACAATGGTATTGATTCATTTCATTGTAGTTTCTAAAATTTTACTGATGTACAGTATTTGATAAATGGCTCTATACTCTATCTTGCTGTTGATCTAATTTTATTTGAAACTGTATGTGGTATTTTGAAGTCTGGCTTGTAATTCATAAAATCATGATTTCTGGCTATATTTCGTTAAAGTCATATCAGGTCACAATCTTTCACTGTTCCTAACTGTAGATAACAGTGAATTTGAAGAGAGGTGTGGCAGCTTAATTGATATCTACCTCATCTGACGAAAGCTCAAAAATATGATATACAACCTTTGTTAGGTTAATATTCAGGTTTAGAGCTTCACAAAAGACATTTATAATATGCATTTCCAGATTTGAATGTTGATCTAATAAAATAAGCTGATCATTCTTTTTTTGTCTCCCACTACTGCAGAGACAGTGTGTTTACTTGTTGAGCAATGGACCTTATTCATGTGACTTCACATCCTCCGACACGTGACCTGCCGGATGCAGCCATTGGTCAGTCTTAAACAGCTGACTCAGAACTGCTTTTATTTCTGAGTCGCTTATAGGCCGATCGTTTTGTTTATTCTTCCACAGCTGTTTTTCTATACTCTCGAACCCAAACAGTGCATAAGGTCCATTGCTCATTTGCAAGTAAATTACTGAATTCAAACCGTAGGTACCATTTTCTTTAAATAATTTTTTAATAAGTCAAATCTAGAATTTGATTTTTTAAAAACATTATCTTCATTGTTCAGTGGCAAAGTGCAGTTTGATTTCATGACATAGAACATTTTCTTTTCCACCCAATAGTTCTTTTTAATTCTTTGAATGCAAATTATGTCTTTATGCCAGTGGTGCGAAAACCATGGACGCAACAAAATTTTTGTGGGTCGCTAAATTCAAAGAAATTTAAGTGGCAAAAAATATAAGGCCTTTCTTCAAAAAACGTGGTCTCGACCACCAGAGGCATTGTGAAAAAATTTTACACGGTGAGGGGTTTGGAAATGAAAATAGTTTGTGCACCACTGTCTTATGCTGGTGTTTTGTGGGCACAGCTGTTTACTAGTGTTCATTATCAACATATCTTTTGTTGTTATTGCTTTTTCTACTATTGAAGCTGTAAATTGGTACTTTTGTGAAAAATCTTTCCATATAAAGATAGAAATTATTAGAAACATTGATATTCTTGGAATGATTATATGCAATTTAATTAACTATATATGTCTTGATAGTATTGTTCTCTAAAATCTGTAGGTTGATGGTTTGCTGGGAAAATTAGCTTAAATGAAACTAGCATCCATGAAACAGAACATAGATATGGATTTATATACACATAATTGAGAAAAAAGAGATGAGCTAGATTTCTACAAGACCTTCAGAGATATCAACACAATGTGTATAAACTAGTTAATCATACATTATTAGACAGCATTCAAAATATTGACTGATCATTGGGGTTTTATAAAGGCTTTGTTATTAAATAATAAAATTAAGTATTATCAATATAATTAAGGAAGCAGAACAGATAAACTAAGTATTACAAAACTTCTTTTGGATTAGATGTGCACTTGTACAGAAAGAAAACACACCAGTGGCGAATTCAGGTCAGTAGGGGCTGAGTCATAAAAATTTTGCATTCTAGTGACGAATGTCAAACCTCATGGCTTATATAAGCCAAAACACTTTAACTTTACAGGCTTTCCTCTCCTGAAAATAAGAATAATAAAGAACACTACAATATTTTCGATAATTTAATAAAAAATACAATGAAATAACTAGCCAAAAAAATGCTTTCGACCGCGCCAACGCTACAAGTGCAAGTGGAATGACTAGAAAAGTGGAAAATTTTCGAGCCTGTCAAGTCAGAAAGCAATGTTGTCTCGATTTTATTACTATTTTTTTAATGAAAATTAAGATCAAACAGTTGTAGTGATTTTAAATTAAATCAAGATTTTTGGTTTAGCTCTGGGGGGGGCTGCAGCCAATAGCCCCTCCCCTGGATTCGCCACTGAAACACACAACTATTATATATTATATTGCAGCTAACTGAAGCACTTGCATTAGTTGTATATGCGTTAGGAATTTGAGTTCATTTGTGTTCCTTTATTTTGAAACAGAGAATGGTCTGAAGAAAATAAACTACAGATTCTAAATTGAGTACTGAATATTCTAAATATTGTTCTCATTTTTCGTCTACAAATGCACCTTGGATTTTATGACTCATCCATTGGAGGTCTCGTAGGCTAACTTCAAAGGGGGTTCATGTCAGAAACAGTTATATGTTAATACCACATCATATCCCCGAACTTGGAGCCAGAATGGCCCCCTGTCTGTTAGATGTGTATGCGTGAAACTTTATTGAAATGCAAAAGAAGAAAAAAATTGCACAAAAAGGATATATAGTAGTACGTAAAAAGGGGACTTAACAATATATATATATATAAAACATTATTCTTTAGGTGAGGTGTAAACAAGCATCTTGGAATGAAATAAGCAATAGTTGATCCAATTTCTATTTATTCATTTAACTTAAAGTTGGTGATGCGATTATATCAAACAGAGAATGTAATCATAATTAAATTTAAACCCATGACCAGGGGCGAAGAGTTTACGCGCAAAGCGGCGCGTCTTATCAGGAAGGAGTTACTTCGTAAAAAGAAAAGATGGCGGCAGTCATACCTTTTTATACTGCTGAGAAAACGGAAAAGTCCGGAAGATCTCATGACTTTGTAAGTTAAAGTAGAAGTGCGTTTACCTAACTATAAGATTGGAGTAGAAGTAATTCGTTTATAATTAATAATTAGGTGCTGTTAAAAGGAATTTAATTTAAAGAAAATTTAAATCATTGCATATAAAACATGACACATAAAAAAAGAACGATATAATGATAACAGTTTCAATCCGAATATAATATAGAATATATACAAGAGATATTTTCTGATCAATGCAGTGAAAAAGCAGAGTGTTACATCGAGTTACATTATTGCATACAGTTGCAGCCCTCCTACATGATTCGGGGGGACAGGGAGCTCTTTTCCAGTGAATTAATAAAAAGAAAAGGATACACCAGAAAATATATTAAACTCGAATGGAATACAAATTTAAAATAGCACAATAACACAGATTCATGAAAAACAACATTACAAGATGTACACAGCATGACAGATACGATAAGAGCGAGGAGGGCGTCGCATCAACAACAAACCTTTAGAGTACATAAAATAAGTGTTCAAAGGTCGTGCCGTTTAAAGCAATGCACGCTTCGCATGTTGTTATTCATACTAATAGGTTGTGCTATTTTAAATTTGTATTCCATTTATCTAAAATAATCTTTTCTTTTACCTAATTCACTGACAAAGGGTCCTTTATAGCGGATCCCCTTAGCGTTTCCGATTCCATGTTCTATTACAAAAACGGTTGTTTCTACATGCCTGACCTATTCTTAAAGTTAGTAAAAGAACCTTTCTGAACACCTTGTGTAAGGATAATAAGAGGAATTATTCTGCATCAGAGTTGTTGTTTTTTTTCTTTTTGTGCATGTGTGTGTAATACTGAATATGTTTCATATTTTTTCTAGCATCAGAGAGAATTTGTATTTGTTGATTCCGTAAAAAGTTTAATGTACATATAATAATCTATATAATAAGAAAGCAAAACTTGAAGCTTAAAGAGTGACAATACTAAGTAGAGTCCCAGTGAGCAGAACTCGGAATGAGACCAGTACATTAAACAATACTAGCCGCTCTCGCCGCCCCCCCCCCCGGCGGGTTCGCGGACAGCATCCACTTTGCTCAGCACTGTCCCTGCCACCTGGCTGCTTCGAGGCTCTCAGTCACTACTTTTTTCAGTTTTAATATTGTATGAAGATCAGTGGAAGAGACCATAATAGATTTCATATTCTTTTCAGACAGCTGATTCCTTTAAAATTGTAAAATCTTTCTATAAACTTCGCCTAGTTGTAACGTTTTGTATAACTTTTTAACGAATTTCGGCTTGAAAGTCTTCAGATCCATAAATACAGAATGATATCGCCCAAAATAAACAGTTTCCATCACCTACAATAGGTATTTTATAATATTTTTGACACGCCATTGTGATGGAACTGTTGGGATCTATATATTTAAAATAATATGGCAAAACCTTCAGACAGTTCGCCAGCCCCAACCACTCGACGGATTTCGATAATTTTTACTTCAAATGAAACGTTATTATGTCCAAATATGTTATCAAGAGTCGCCTACCCCCACACCCCCTTCCATTTTCGAACGAAATCGAAAAAACATTTTTCCTCTGTACATTGTGTATGGGTAGACCTTGTAGAAATCCCCCAGCCACCAGGCCGATTTCGACAATTTTTATTTCATATGGAAGCTTATGACCTCTAGATATGTCATCAAGGGTCGTCTGCCCCCACCCCCATTTTCGAACGAAATCGAAAAAACATTTCTCCGCCGTACATTCTCTATATGTTATTTCGATTTCGTTCGGAAATGGGAGGCAGGAGACCCTTGATGGCCTACCTAGACATCATAAGCTTTCATATGAAATAAAAATTCTCGAAATCCGTCGAGTGGTTGGGACTGGCGAACTGTCTGAAGGTTTTACCATATTATTTTAAATATATAGATGAAGATCATATCCTCTAAATTATGGAAAAAATAGCAACATCAATAATTATGGCATTTAAGTCCATTTTTGTGGAGACAATGTGCATTTGATAGGAGCGTTAAATATTTGCAGAATTTTTTTTTGGTGGGGGGGGGGGGATTTTTTTCAAGACATATGTTAATTAGATTTCAAAACATAGAATACAAAAGTTTTTCAATGGAGGCTTGAGCAGGAAAAAATCTTGCTAAAAGAAAAAGGGGGTAAAATCCCTGCGGCCCGGGCCCATTGGGGCGTTCACCGGCCAGGAATAAGGAAAAATACATATTTCTTATTTTCAATAGCATTTATTTTTATCCACGACAAGTGGGACCCTTCATGAGTTCAACTATAATTTTACATTTATTTTCTCTGAATATAAAACTCATACATTCTCATACTATTAATCAAAATTACAGTAGGTGCAGAGGCGTGGCGGGGGGAAGGGTACTGATGTCCCGGGCGCCGGCCTTGGGGGCACCCGGGGCCCCCTTCTTCACCGAATTTCAGCACGCAATCATCTTTCGCAAAGGCCTGCGGATTTAATAAATGGAGAAAAAATGAGAAGCTAACCGCACATGAAAATAGTTCTAGTCATTCTTAAATCATTCACAACTTGGAAGGAAGCCAGAGAGGAAATTAGTGGAGAAAATTGGAATCGATGTCACTTTGGAAGCAAAAATTCAGTCTGAGAAACAACGATGGCGAAATATATTGCAAAGAATACAATACTTTCTTGCATACAATTTCTAATTACACAAAATCTTCCTTTACGTGGTCATGTTGAAAAGTTGGCACTTCATGACGGATCAAATGTGGGAAACTTACTAGCTTTGCTCAAGCTTGTATCTCTGTACGATCCATTATTGACAGACCATCTTAAACATGTGACAGACACTCCGAGATCAGTGTTGTATTTGTTACCACAAATTCAAAATGAATTCATTCACCTTCGTGCGTCTACAGTAAGAAAGCAACTGAAAAGTGATATCAAAAGAAGTAAATATTACGAACTTCTGTTCGATACAACTCCTGATATTGCACACCGAGAGCAAATGTCATAGGTAATTAGATATGTAGATATAGATTATATCAACAAAAGAGTTTCCATTAAAGAATCATTTTTGGGATATATTGAATTACATATACTAAGGATGCAGCTTCAATTGAAAGCGTTATTTTATAAAAACTTAAAATGTTACCAAGTTCCTCTAATTAATTGTAGATCACAACGTTATGATAACGCGTCTGTAATGTCTGGTTATATATTTGGTGTTCAGCAAAGAATTTTTGAAAAAAATAGTCGAGCATTATTTGTTAATTGTGATAATCATTCGCTAAATTTGGTAGGAGTTACTGTCGCTAAACAAAATCCTCGAGTTAACCTTTTTGGAGTCGTTGAGAGCATTTATCTATTCTTTTCGCGCTCAACATTGCGGTGGGAAGCTCTAAAGAGTGCTTTAAAAAAGACAGTCAAACGCGAATCCGAAACCCGCTGGAGTGCTAGAGCTGATGCGGTTAATGGCTATTGTCTGTGAATTAGAAAAAAATAGTAGACTTAGTAGAAGCATTGTCAGGGGACATAAATGGTACGGAAGACACCAGAAGTGAAGCAATGATTTTGCTACAAAATATACTTAACTTTAATTTCTTAACTTGAATCCATTTTTGGCATGAAATTTTGAGAAAAATTGATCGTATCCAGAAAAAACTGCAAGATCCTCAAATGAATTTCAGGGAGGCTTTTAATGATCTCAATTCCTTAACTACTGAAATAGCAGAAATTCGAGATGATGTGTGCCAAAACGCCATTAAAAAAGCAAAATTAATATATGAAAAATGGGGAATTGATATTCAAACCCGTATACGAAGAAGACGAAAAATGCCAGGAGAGCTTCCTTAGAGACGCTGGTTTATCTACGGAGGAGGAAATTGACCGTATCATGAAAAGTGTACTCAATGCTATTCATGTTAACGTGCGGAAAAAAGTGACGTGTCTCCTACCCAAATCAAAGTTCTAATAGAATTCCTGGAAAACACGCTTCACTCTCCTGAATTATTCAATTCAAAATGGATTTTAATAAACCCTTGGACAATGATGTACAAATAAGTTGTAAAAAACAGATTTTACAACACAGATTTCGATGAACCGGAACTTTACGCAGAAATATGTTACTGCGTAATAGGGAAGATGTTCGTCCAAAAACTGCAATAGAAGTTTTAACATTTATAATTTCGTACGGGGAGGATGTTTTTCCAAATCTGAGAACTGCACTTCAGATACTTTTAACAGTATCAGTGTCGATTGCTAGTTGCGAACTCTCGTTCAGCAAATTGAAATTAATTCTTTCATTTTTACGAGCAAACATGGGATAAGATCGCCTGAGTGATCTTGCATTTCTTAGCATCGAAAGAGACATTTTTGAGAAAATTAATTTTGATGAAATAATTGATGAATTTTCGACCATAAAGGCTAGAAAAATACGTGTTTAATCTAAATCCAATCTCCAATATAATTATAGTTATTTGTCTAGTAAAACCCTACATTGCATCACTTAAGTTTTTGTCTTTTTAAAATTAATTATGGCTCATTTAATATCTTTTTATTAAAATTGGTTTACATTATTGATTTCAAGTAGAATTTTTTTCACAATTAAGCGATTAAAATTTGCTTAATTAGTTATATTAAGGAAATTAGTAAAATTTTATTTTAACTATATTTCCTATATTCCTTATGTATTTAGATAGATTTATGCAACCACTGTTGGAAAATAAATTCTGTAGGATAGGGTTAATAAATAGTAATCTTTAAGTATATTTGTATCTGAAAAAATATATATTGTTTGTAAATAAATATATATAATGTGAAAAAACAAATACATAAGAACAAGTGCTGTATTATTTATTTTCTGGTGAATTTTATAAGTAAGCAAATATGACTAGGGGGCGCAAAAAAATACTATGCCCCGGGCCCCATGTACCCTCGCTACGCCTGTGAGTAGGCGGCTAGATTTTCGCAACGATACGTGAAGTAACCAGGCAACCTGAAGAAAGACTTTCGTTCTTTGATTAGTCACGACAATCCTAATTCGCAAGGGGACCCCGCATGCCAGTGTGAGGAGCCCGTATTGGAGTACTTTGTCCTGACACCCTCTTGGCGGCTTTGGCTAACGTACAAAAGAGTGAGCGGAACGCAGGTCCTCAGCAGCTTACAGCTGCGGGCGACGGTCATTACCATAAGGCCCGGTGCACACCAGTCGATTTGTGTCGTTGAGCAGTGAAATATAACAATAGTAACCCACGTGCCCTCTTTGTGGCTTCACAGGAGGAATGAGGCTTACTATTGTTATTTTTATAGCTTCAACGGCACGAATCGGCTTGTGTGCACCGGGCCTTATGCTGCAAATTCGACGCCTCGCCTCAGAAGAGCTCCTGTTATCTCTTGATTGTTTCAGAAGAGTAGGTCTGCATGTGATCAATAGGGATAAGTCGTGACTACTTGGGATATCTTTTCTTGGAACTTGAGTCACGAAGGGTACAGTGTTGAAAGAGCCGTTAAACATGTTTGATAGTTGTCTTTTACCGTGATTCGAAAGCTGTCGATCGTTTGTAAAAATGATTGAATCCCACATATTTGTCATTCATCATCCCTACTCCAAGCAGCTCAATGTGCGCCTTACGTAACACAAAAATTAATTATCTACTCAAGTTCCTATGCTAAGTACCACTATTTGGGGTCTTTCTTTGCCCTGAATGGAAAACCTGATGAGTGAGGATGAACTAAGTTTTCACTGACATCTGGAGCCGGAATTTGAGGTTTGAAGTTGTTCATCATAGTGGTAAACATCGTCATCATTTACTACATTAAGTATACCATCATCTGGATGATGTTGGAAATCTTTTCTGCCAGAGGCGGCCAGGGGGGGGGGGGATCTCCCACCCTTCGGTGACCACCCAGATAGCACGTAAGTTTGCAGCAAGTTTGATTTTGACTTGTCATGGCAAAATTTGACGCGTCAAACTTGAATCGAACTTGTAGCAAGTTCGATGTGACAAATAGCGCCACCTCCTTTGCAAATCAAACTTGCTGCAATTTTGCAAAACAAGCTTCCTGCAAAGGTAGCACAATAAAGAGATAATTATCTTTGTCTCTGTTTTAAAAAACATCCGATTTTTAATAGCATCTCCTAGACCGTAATTCTTTCTTATTAATTCAATAAATCAATGATAATTTGTGAAAAAAATAACTTTTTTATAAAAAAAATTTTTGAAACATTTTCCATCTTTTTACTAAATATATCACTCTCACTTTAAAGAAAACTATCCCAGATAGCAATTTTAGTTTGCAGCAAGCTTGCCACAAATTTGTCATGACAAGAGTGCAAGTTTGCCACAAATTTGTCATGACAAGTGTGCAAGCTTGCAGTAAGCTTGCAGCAAGTTAACGAAAGCTCCGAAGTCACCATGAAACGAACTTGCAGCAAGTTTGCCGTGTCAAACTCATTGCAAATTATAGCAAAAACAGAACACGAACACAACCCGGGATAGAACTCGCGACCTCCCGGTTCCGAAGCGGTGACGCTATCCATTGAGCCAGCTGAACTCTGAGAGGAGAGGATAGATTTCGCTAAAACATCGTTCGATGCGATTCGTATACGATTTATTTTAAACTATTTTCTGGTTTAATTTTTTGAGTTGAGAATATGATTTGAAGTCAAAGAGAGAGCGATTTTCGCTAATAACTACGTTTTGCTAGTAGAATAAATTATGAAATTCGAGTTCAAAAGTAATTACTTTAAAATGGGACAAAATGTCTAGTTATTATTTTTCAACAAACACCGACTGTTTTTTAGATTTAATTTTGTTTATAAACGTTAAAATTTCAAAAAAATATAAAAAAAGAAAAAGGCGATATAGTTTTCTTTAAAGTGAGAGTGATATATTTAGTAAAAAGATGGAAAATGCTTCAAAAAATTTTTTTATAAAAAAGTTATTTTTTTCACAAATTATCATTGATTTATTGAATTAATAAAAAAGAATTACGGTCTAGGAGATGCTATTAAAAATCGGATGTTTTTTAAAACAGAGACAAAGATAATTATCTCTTTATTGTGCTACCTTTGCAGGAAGCTTGTTTTGCAAAATTGCAGCAAGTTTGATTTGCAAAGGAGGTGGCGCTATTTGTCACATCGAACTTGCTACAAGTTCGATTCAAGTTTGACGCGTCAAATTTTGCCATGACAAGTCAAAATCAAACTTGCTGCAAACTTACGTGCTATCTGGGATATCGCCTTTTTCTTAATGTTGAAATTTTAACGTTTATAAACAAAATTAAATCTAAAAAAACAGTCAGTGTTTGTTGAACAATAATAACTAGACATTTTGTCCCATTTTAAAGTAATTACTTTTGAACTCTAATTTCATAATTTATTCTACTAGCAAAACGTAGTTATTAGCGAAAATCGCTCTCTCTTTGACTTCAAATCATATTCTCAACTCAAAAAATTAATGAAATCCAGAAAATAGTTAAAAATAAATCGTATACGAATCGAATCGAACGATGTATTAGCGAAATCTATCGTCTCCTCTCAGAGTTCAACTGGCTCATTGGTTAGCGTCTCCGCTTCAGAACCGGGAGGTCGCGAGTTCTATCCCGGGTTGTGTTTCGTACTCTGTTTTTGCTATAATTTGCAATAAGGGGGCAAGCTTGCTGCAAGTTCTTTTCATGGTGACTTCGGAGCTTTCGTTAACTTGCTGCAAGATTACTGCAAGCTTGCACTCTTGTCATGACAAATTTGTGGCAAACTTGCATTCTTATCATGACAAATTTGTGGCAAGCTTGCTGCAAACTAAAATTGCTATCTGGGCACTTGCCCCCCGCCCCCATCGTCGAGAAATTCATACTTACGTCAGAAAAAGTATTTGTGATTTTGGAAGCTGTTGAGAGCAGGCTATGATTGATTGGTAATGTAGTTGCACGCCGTGGTTTCCGCTACTCGTGCCTGTGCATCGTTCTTTCTATATCTCTTTTTGCATCTTTTCAAACTGAACGTTACTATTTTTATCGTATTCATGTGTTTATCTGATAGAATTTTTGACCTGGCGAGTGAGTTGATTTAAATTATTAAAAATGTTGTATAAATCTTTAAAAAATAAAACATTTTTCAAGTATACCTTTGCTTTAGAATTGAAATCATAAAAGATAAGCGATTTACTGGAAATTTATTTCGAAGTATCATTCCAAAAGTGATGAGGAAATAAATGAAAAATACACAAGGAACATAAAAAACGAATGTGGATTAAATCTAAGAAATTCGAAACAGCAGAATTGGCAATAAACTATGTAAATAATTTGAAAACGTGGAAGAAAAATACACCATACAACAGTTCAGCTGGATGTAAAATCACTTATCTCTGTACAGCTGGTGAATATAGAAAGAATGAATGTCCCGCAGGAATATATTTGTTGTTTCATAGTATGAAGCTCAGAAAAAACATAGTAATAACATGGATGGAAATCGAGGCCTATCCATGCTGGCGAGAGAAATGGTGCGCCAGCTATCTGAAGATGGGATCAGAAAACCGAATGCAATAATAGCTGCATTCCAAAATCGTAGTTTAAAAGAACCAGAAATGTTCTGGCAAAACATAGACAAGAAAAGTTTGGACCACCAACTAACTGTATCTGTGAAAGATGTATTTAATTGGTGTAATTCTAGAATGGATGCTCCATTTGAAGAAGATAAGCCGTTTGTGTTAGGTATAAATGTCGAAGTCGATGATGAAGAAAAACATGATTTGAAAATTGTGATCTCAACGAAGTGATTACTTTGACTAATAAATAAAAGTGAAGGAGTTCAAACGAACACGACCTATAAATTGATTTGGCAGGGGTGTTGGCTCGTCGGATATGAACCCGATATTTCCATCCATTCGCAAAAGCGGTATGCAACAATGAAACAGTGTCAGATATTGCATTCCTTTTTAATTGTGTGAAAGACTCATGCTATAAAATAAATGGAACTGAGTGATATTCGAAAATTTTATTGACTGATGCCAACAGTGTAATAACGAATGGCTTTAAAGATGTTTGTGGACGTCCCTTCCGACGATTGATGTGAAAAATATTGATGACAAACTGCGTGACATAAAAGACAACGATGAAATAAGAAATGATACTGAATGCCTTCATTTACGCCCCGATAACGATACCTTCAACATAGTTAGTGAATTATTTTTAAAGAAATGCTAGGGGAAATGTGAATATCACAACATTCATAGAATACTTTAAATTGGTATGGCTTACCAGCAATCGTTATTGGTATATAGGCGGTAGGAATTATTTAGTTATCACTAATATTAATGGATTTGAGGCATCCAATGCGGTGATAAGAAGGAACATACATTTCGGGAGCACCTCACTGTTATTCAGTTCCTTGAAGTGTTAGGAAAAGCGATTGTGAAAAAGTTGTCAAATGAACGTGATCCAGTTAACCCAAATTAGAAACCATTACCGCAGTACTCCACAAAGGTTTGGACAGAAGCATATCAGTGGGCAAAATTGGAAGTCAAAATTTTTGAAGAAAAATACGGAAACCAATCTGTGTTTTATTTACCATCTTCACAGGTGAAACAGAACATGAATGCTAGCGGTCTGTTCACATGAAACTGCATATCTGAAATTATCATCTTTTGATAAATATTATAAAGAAATTGCCTTGTGGGTATACGTGAACGCAATCCAATAAGCAGGATTTAAAAAAATAAAGCTCTTTATTTTACAAATATTCCAAGCAAAGAAACGTAGCACAAGTATTAACACAGCACTAGTAAAAATTCCCAACAGAGACTACCAATAAATCTCAACATAGCGCTCAAAGGTTTCTTGTTAGCTCACCAGCTTGCTTGCTGATCAAATTCCAACTGACTCTTCTTGGCCTGAGAGCTTGCCTTTATACTTTTCAACAGGGGGTGACTTCATTACGTAGGAAGTGGCGTAATCTCTAGAAAGTTCATGAAACCAGTAGAAATAGGTTGAAGTTCGAGGTCCTTCTAGAAAATTCCCTTTGTCGCCAACTTTGCCGCCAACTTTGCCGCCAACTTTAGTCGCTAAGATTAGCATCTCAGGGAAACGACTTTATAGTTTTGTAACAATATAAAACTGAATGCAATAACTGTATATAGAACGTGACAGTATCTGCATCTGGCAGTAAATGTTCTGTTTCCGCATGCTCGTGCCCTGCTTTTGCAAAAAATATATATTTTCAAACATTGCTTAGGCATGTTAATACGTATGGGGAAGGAGAAAGTGCCAAACGAAGCTAAAAGTTTACCTCTTGGGCAGAAAAGGAAGAGAGGTCGGCCCACTAGAGTCAAAAATTAATGCAATAAAATATTGTTTAGCATTTTTATAATATATTTATTCTCAATTATGTTTGTTTATTTTGTCCCAGATGTAACTTTTACTCTTGCGTTATGCATTTTTAAACCCTATTTTCATTTTCTTGAAAAACTTTTTAATAATATCTATATTTTTATATTTCCTTTTTGAGTTTGCAATCTTCCGAATTTAAAATTTTTGATACTATGTTATAAAAATTTAATTTTGAGTGAAAAGTATTCGATTTATAGTTCCGTGTACCAAGTGTAAAGAATCAAATTATAAAGCAAAGTATCCGAATTATAGTTTCATGTACCAAGTACATACTATCTAAACTAAAGTGCAATTATATATTTCCCATTTTTAATTAATTGAAATTTTAATTAAAATTTCAAAAAATAGCCCCGATGTACATATTCCTTCCTCCTCCCTCCAAAGTATGTCTCTGCCAAATTTTTAGCTCTAGGTCCATCGGTTTGCCCTACAGAGTGCAAACACACACACATACAGACGCACACATTCTTTTTTTAATTAGTAGAGATATAAATATGCTACAGTATTTTTAAATAAATTTTTGACACAGCATGATTTGCCGTAATGCCTCAATACTTAATAAAAATAAAAATACTGATATTAATATTGTTTGTCAAACACTGGAAACTTTGTTTTTTATTTCGTGCAAAATTTTAAAAAATTGGAACCTCATCGTTTTTCCCGTGGACCCTTCAAATGGGATAACAAGTGAAATGTTAAGATACACGGAAAAGTAATAAATATAGATTAAAGAGTAATCAAGAAATGCTGTAAGAAAATTTAAAAAAATTAATTAATTTTTCCCACACTCTAATAGGTACTTTTGATTTAATTTTGGGAATATTTATAATATTGAGAAACTACGTTATACAGTATTGGGAACTATATTATATGGACCCAATATTGTACAATATTGGTACTTACTCAATATTGAACAATATAATAAACGTCTTATTTTATACTGTTTCAATATTGTAAAATTTGTACAATGGTGTAAGTATTTTATAAGATTAATAATAAGAAGAGGATATATATATATATAGCTTGTTCTATTAAAAACCGTAATTTAGAAGATAATTGTAAAAAGCTAAACCGAAGAATGAAATACTGCTCACTGGAATTGGTGAAGCACAAGTCACAACGATAGGATCTTTTGAGCAAGAATTTCGCATGGATGAAGAAAATTATTCGTTAATATGGCATATCGTGCCCACAGCTAAGTTGAAGTTTGAAGTCGTGATAGGCTCAGATATTTTGGAACAAGCATCAGTCAACTTTACAAAAAGTGGAGTAGAATTCGACAAATACGAAATCCAAGCACTGTTAATGCAAATCTCGGCGGAAAATCTTAAAGAAGAGGTAGACTTGAATCATGTAAAAAATCTGCAAATTAAAAAGGAGCTTAAGAAAACGATTGAGAATTACAAGCCAGTACTGATGTTACAATGAGAATTATTTTGAAAGACGATTTGCCAGTTTGTCAATCTCCACGTCGTTTAGCATTTCCTGAAACACCAGATGTCAACAAACAAATAAATAAATGTCTAAAAGAAGGTATTATACGTCCAAGCTCGCCAGAATACGCAAGCCCAGTTGTAATGGTAAAAAAGAAAGATGTTACTTCAAGAATGTGCATCGATCATAAAAATTAAATCAGAAGCTCGTGAAAGACAACTTTCCTCTGCCGTCAATCGAAGATGTTTTAGATATCTTGCAAGAAGCAAAAGTTTATACTACGTTAGATTTACGAAGCGATTTTTCCATGTTGAAGTGGATGAAGACTAGAAAATTCACATATTTTATTGTTTCGGATGCACAATTTGAATTCAATAAGGTACCTTCTGGACTAAGCACTAGTCCTGGTGTCTTTCAACGTTACATAATAAGTATTTTTAGAGATCTCACACGTCAAGGAATCGCCGTTAGCTACATGGATGATCTTATTGTTCCAGCGAATGATGAAATAGAAGGCTTGCAGAAACTTAAAATTGTGTTTGAAGTTGCGAAGAAATATGGGTTATAAATAAAGTTCAAGAAATGTCAATTTTTGATGAGGAAAGTCTAATTTGTAGGTCACATAGTCGAAAATGGAACTATCAAGCCATCGATCACGAAGACATTAGCAGTCAGAAAATTTCTCGAACCAACGACCGTGAAACAAGTACAAAGTTTTTTGGGTTTAACAGGATATTTCCGCAAGTACATTAAAGATTATTCTAAAATTGCGAAATCATTAAGTGAAATCACGAGAAAAGAAAATCCATTTGTTTTTGGAACGCCACAAAAAGAAGCATTTGAAAAGTGAAGAAAATAATGTCTGAAGGTCCAGTCTTAAGTATTTATAAATATGGAAGAAGAACAGAATTACATACAGACGCAAGTAAACAAGGTTATGGTGCAGTACTGTTACAATAAGCTGAAGATGGAAAGCTACATCCAATTTACTACATATCGAAGAAAACAAGTCCTGCTGAAGAAAAATATGACAGTCATTAGTTAAAAGTCTTTGCAATTATTACAGCATTGAAGAAATTTCGAGTGTACCTTTTGGGACAACATTTCAAGATAGTTACAGATTTCTCTGCATTTCAAAAGACTATGCATAAAAGGGATTTGATTACACGCATTTCCAGATGGGCTCTCCAATTAGAAGAATTCTATTACAAAATAGAACTTCGATCTGGGAACCGAATGCATCATGTAAATGCTCTGAGCAGACATCCTGTCTTGATAATCAGCAACGATACATTAACAGCGAAATTAAAGAAAGCGCAAAATGAAGATGAAAACATTTAAACATTGAAATCGCTTTTGGAGAAAAACGAAGCCGAAGAATTTTTTGAACGAAACGAAATACTTTATAAGTACTTAAATTATGGCTCCAAAAGAAATGCAAGTAGAATTAATCAAATTAGCACACGAAAACGGTCATTTCTCAGTCGCGAAAACAAAAGAAATTGTCAAACAAGAATTTTTTTATTCCAAATTTAACTAATGTTGTCAAGAACTAATTACAAATTGTGTCCCATGCATTTTAGCAAACAAGAAGACTGGAAAGAAAGAACGTTTCTTAAATCCTATTCCAAAAGAAAACATCCCTTTAAGCACATACCATATCGAATTCATAGGACCGTTACCATCAATAAATAAAAGACATCAACATATTTTTACCGTCATTGATGCATTCACTAAATTTGTTTGGTTATATTCCGTGAAGACTGTATCAGCCGAAAGTGCTTTAGAAAAATTAAAGTTGCAACAGAAGACTTTTGGAAACCCAATAAGAATTATATCCGTTCGAGGATCAGCATTTACTTCGAAAGCATTTAATGATTATTGTACCGAAGAAGGAATACAACATTTACACATAGCTACCGGTGTATCACGTGGAAATAGTCAAGTAGAAAGAATTCACCGAACACTTATCCCAGTCTTAACTAAATTATCGTTAGGTGACTCTACTAAATGGTACAAATACATCTATAGATTACAAAGAATACTCAACAGCACTGTCTGTCAAAGCACAAAATGATCACCATTTGAACTTTTGATTGGTACCAAAATGCAAAATGAAGAAGACATCCGAATTAAAGACTTGCTATTAGAAGAGATGACAAAAGAGCTGCAAGAACAGCAAGAATTCCTTAGCAAAGATACAAAGAAGAACATTGAGACCATGCAAATCGAAAAACGTACAACAAGAAGAGGAAGAAAGCTTCAGAGTACAAGAAAGGTGACTTAGTAGCCATACAAATGACTCAATTTGGGGTTGGACTGAAACTAAGACCCGAAGAACCCGTCACAAAGGCCCAAACGTTACTACTATATCTGTTAATTTAATGAAACTTTTTTCTACCAATTGAATTTGAATATTAATTATTACCCTTTATTATTCTCATATTATATACTTTTTGAATTAATTGGTATTGCTTTTTTTAATTTAATTGCTATTGTATGATGAAGTTCGCTTGAAGTAATTATTTTATATTCGCATATTACATTTGTTTACATCTGCTTTACATTAATTTTATATTCGTATTTTTCCGATTAACTTTTCAGATCATTTTCTGAAAACCATAATGAATATAGAAGAGAATTATTAACTATTTAGTTAATAGAATTAATCCATAAAATAATTTCATGGACGTTTTGTCTTATTCTTCTCTTTTGTCATGAAACAAATTTTGATATTTTTCACATTATATACATATTTTGGTTTAGTTCCGGAATTGTGAAGAATTGAAAACGTCTTTACATCTGTAATATTTTTTTATTATTCTCTTTTTAAGAAAAGTGCGATTTTCATCTTCATAAATACAATTATTAAGTGATTGCCACTATTTTGGTTCAACTGGTAAGTAATTAGCACCATCTTGATATTGCTTAATTTTGAACTCCACAAGTGTACCTGGAGACCAGCTATGTCAGGAAAGGCCGATTTTGTGGAGCTTGTTCTATTAAAAACCGTAATTTAGAACAAAATTGTAAAAAGCTAAATCACAGCTCGTACGATAGATGGCACCAGAAGTTTCATTCATTATACGTCATGATCAGCGATCTCTTTTTTTTTCTAATAAAACTAGAGAGTATTGAAATTAACGGTTGCACACGATCGAGATCTCTCTCTTTCCCTCTTCCACTATGGATTATGTAAGCTTCTCACAGCTAGCGCCAATGAGAATTGATCGGAAGTAACAACGATGTCGTGATAATTATTCTTTTTTCTCCTTTTTCTCTCGAAATCTTCTAACCGAATTAACTGTGATACGTTTAACGTTTAACCTCTTAACAATGTAAGTTTAGAAATGTCCCTCTATCGTAAGCATTGCAGGTTCAGCTGTAAATAAACATACCATCATGCCTTTACCCTAACTTCTCTTTTGTATTTGATCTGTTGTAAATATTTTTCCCCTGTAAAACTCGCCAATATTTAAATAAAATTGTATTTGTCTTAACTGAAGCCTCCTCATTATTTAATATCTATTTAAAAGAACCCAAAACAAACCCGCTAGACAAAACCTAGCCAATACCCAATAATGGGGAAAAAGGTGGGATTTTCGTCTTAAGTGAGACAAACACTACAAATATATATCAAAAATCAAATTTCAATGGAGAGACAAAAGGATGGAAAGTATTTCAGTAAAAAAGAGCGGATGCTTCTTCAGGGAAGGTGAAATTCGTACTAACTATCCATAGTAACCATAAAATAATTTTAAAAAATCCCAAGACTTTCTGAGAACAGTGTTAGCTATAAGCTAATAGAACACTGTCTTCACCCCGAGTGTTAAGATATACAAAAAACCAAATAAAATTGATCAAGAATTAAAAATGTACATTCGTAAAATGGGGAGATGCAAGCAGCATGGAAGAAGGCACAGAACTGAATGTTTCGGGTCGTATAGGAGACCGGATGTTTTCAAAGTATCATATTACGTGAATTCGCGTCAAAGCTTTTATTTGGGGGAGAGTTCGATTAAGATTACGACGGAAACAAAGAAAGCGATGAAAAATATACAAAAATTAAAGAAAGAAGAGTAAAGACAAAAAATGAAAAAGAAAAATTATAAAATTAATGGGAAAAAGGTATAAATTAAGCCATTTTTTGAGAACGGCTAGAGAAAGTTTTTTGAATTCCATTAATAAAACGACTGAAAGATGCATTTTCGAGGTAATCACATTAGACCTGTCTGACTTGAGTGACCCTATCATAGTTTAAAACTGCGTCAGCATAGCTCTAATATGCAATTCTTTACTTACATCCTAAAGGCATTAATTAACGGCTCGTAGAAGGAGGTAGGAATTTTATTACTATTAAGGTTATTTCTAAGGTGCTGAATTTGTTTTTAATAGAATTTCTATCCTTGCATGTTTTGCTAATCCTAATGAGTTGATTTATGATAGTGTTTTTTTAAATAGTTCCAAAAATACATCTATTGACGTTGAATTTAAACTCGTTTCTTTAGTCATAAATATCTATTTTTACAGTATTTTGGCAATCAATAATTAGATCCAGAAAAATAACAGGTTCTTGAAAGTTATTGGTTTGGATTAATTTAAGTTCATTTGGATGCAGATTATTATAAGTTGCATTGAAATCTTTATGGTTGAATATAATAAGGTCATCAATGAATCTAAAAGCTGAATTCAAATTAATTGCGATATTACGTTAAAAAAAGTGCAGAAACAAATTGGCCAGTAGACATGAAAAGCTGGTTCCTTGTGGGATGACTTTAATTTACTGGAATTTATTTTCCTATTAAAAATAAACTTATTATAAATACAGTAATTTGCAATATCTTTCCAGAAGGTTATTGGGATGTTTAGCAAGTTTTTTAGGTCGTAGAAATAATTTGATTTCTGTGATTGTCTTGTGCTTTTGATTTTTCTTTATATATATA
>BGPR01000006.1:4442420-4742648 GCA_013235015.1 Araneus ventricosus | reverse complement strand
ATCTCTACCTGAGAAAAAGCAGGGATTTTCTGCTCTCTTTTTGGCTTAAAAACTTAAACCAAGATGTACGTACATTCCGTCTCTCTCCCATAATAAAAGAAAATTAGAATATAATTCGGCCTGTGTTTTTATTTAACGACTACAACAACGAAAACATTTTAGAAGTCGGTAGGATGGTCTGCACGGATAAAAAATTCAAAAAGATGTAAAATTTAAATTCGAAATTAACGAATGGGGAGTGGCGGGATAACAATAGAACAAGACTGTGTCTCAATGGCGGCTTCTACGGAAATCTCAGTGGCACCTTCCATGGAAATCATCTTCGCCGTCATCGTAAAATTACATTCAGCGTGGAGCTTGAAGCCGATAACCAAAAAAGAGAAATCGACGCTGCCATTGCCCAGTCACTATCAGCTCTTCAAAAATCCAAAATCTAACTTCCAAGTTTTAAACGAGCTCTTCATACATAATATGCCAGTTCAAAAATTCTACAGAAATGTTTTATGCGATTCTACTATAAGTTCGATTTCCTTTCGTCGGATGCTATCCAAAGACTTTTCAGTTGTCATCACTCGGTTCTGCTAAAGTGTTGTTTCGGGTAAAATTGCAGCAATAAAAGAATGGGCATGAAAAAAGCTCATCGCTCAGATCTGCAATATATCCTTCTGTTTCATCTACAGAGAGAAAAAAATACGTGAATAATCTTCTTCAAAGTTTTTACAGTGTTCAAGTAATAATTTCGGTTTCAACAAGAACGAAAGATTTCTTAAGTTCTCTTCAATAGTGCTGTTTTCTTCAAAAAGAAAAAAAAATCTATCTTCGAAAATCGTGCTATGCGTAAATGATCAAAAGAAAAAATGCAGCTGCTAATTGTGTATACATAATAACAGTTTTTAATTGCAAATATTCAATTTAATTTTGTTCTTATAAATTCTACTTTACTTTTGAAAAATTGATTTTGGTTCATTATGTTTTAAAAATATATGTTGATTTTCATTTTATATATTGGTTTCTAAACTTTACGATTAATTAAGCATTGATTTATATTTTGCGATTGATCATAAATTGATATGAAATTACATTTGAAAATTTTTAAAGTGGTTTTGATTTGAAACTAATTTTGCAGTTTCCATATTTAATGTTGAAAATTAAGGTAGTTCATGCTGATACAAGATGTTTTAAGAAAGATTATTTCTAAAAATTGGAGTATTACGATGCAAAGTTCTGATTGCAAATTTTATTTATTACTTGTACATAGTTTGTTTCTGTGCATCTCTTATATTTTGAAATGAAATCCCATACTAATCTGAAAATATCATTTTTCGACTATGGTTATAATAGAAAATGCTACTTTAAAAAAATGGCCTTAAATGTTTATAAAGTAAACTTAGTTTAAAATACCCTAAATTTTATAATTCAAATATATTTGAATTGCCTCATAAATTAATTTTGTTTAAAATTAGGTTTAAATGTGTTGTCGGAGTATGGCATATAATTTATATTACATGACTTAAAAAAGAAAAGTAAATAAAACAAATATTACTATACTCAGAAAAATAAATAATAAACAAAAATAAATAAATAATAACTCCAACTCCCTCCATTCTGAGGCCTCGGGAGATCAGTTTTTGTACTCTTTCGACTGCTAGAACAGTTTGTCAGTGAGTTGTGTTATTAATAAACAAAAAGAGCTTCCTCAGGAGATTTTGCGATGTGGATTAGCACAGAGTTTGACCATCAAAACCAAAAATGCTCATCTCTGCAGGCTATAATGTCCCATCGTATATTTCTTCCTAAACAGTAAATTCTTCACTTTATAAAAAATAAATTAAGTCATAATTTTTAATTGCCATACTACCATCACGACACTTATAACATTTAAATTTCCTGATTTCTGAAAAAAAATTGAAACAATTTATATTTTGGAATTATATATCAATGCTTTTCATTTGTTTACATTTAGAGTTTTTACAGGTATCAAGAATCTTCAAGAATTTTTACAGGAAGTATAAGAGTTTACATTTGTTCATATTAATGCTGTTGTAAAGTAGATTTGAAATTATTTTCATGTTTATGATAAAGTGAAGGGAAAATTTTATGAGAATTCTATTTTAATTTTTTATTTGGGCATCCCTGTAAGATACAGGTGTGTGTCAAGGGCCCTGGCGCACATACGGGTCTTGCGGAGGGGGGGAAAATTGTAATAATCCCACTTAATTTTATTTCAAATTCTAATATTATATATTTTAAAGTCTTAAGGTATTCCAAAATCGCCTTTCTTAAACTCCAGTTTCGTTTTATTTCCCTCTCTGGAGGTATATTAAATCTCGCTTTTTGGCATATTTATTGCCAAAAGAATATTTTAATCGCTTCCACGCGCCAACATAAATCTCGAAATAAGCGAATTCTTATCCAGACTTTTCCCTAAAACACTTACGTAATATACTAAATATAGTTATTATTCCCTTCACTTTGATCACGTGTCTATCTGTTAAATCTCTACCTGAGAAAAAGCAGGGATTTTCTGCTCTCTTTTTGGCTTGAAACCTTAAACTAAGATGCATGTACATTCCGTCACTCTCCCATAACAAAGGAAAATTAGTATATAACTCGCCCGGTGTTTTTATTTAACGACTACAACAACGAAAACATTTTATATATATATAATTTTAGTATAATTTTTCTTCTATTTGTGTAATATTTAAAATTTTTAGTTTTTCTGAAAATATTATGTTTTTTATATTGTTTTATATCTTAATTTTTAGAGCATGCTTGTTGTAGCAGCTTTCAGCGCTCCTTTTATGCTTTATACTTCCTTTTCTTTTCCTATTGACTATAGCATTTCACACATTGAATAATTTAGCGACTGGCAAAATGTGCTCAACGCGCAGTGTTCGGTGTCTTTTTACTCTGGGGGATAGACTTACATCGTTAGACAATGACCTCATGTTTTGCGAAATTTTTGTCTTCTTTTTTTCGTCCTTTGTTTCTTGTATGTTTTTGAATTTTTGTCTTTTGTTTCTTGTTTCATATATGTATATATGCAATAATTTAACACTTTTATACTCTTAAAAAAACGCTACTCAGAATTTTATTCGTAAAATTATTTCTACTTAAGCCTAACACAAAATTAACTGTCACTTTAACTGGCTGAAATCCAGTTTCAACCGCTCTCACGATCGGGAATTCCCCTTTTTCACAATACTACTTAATCTCGCTGCGATCCCATATAGCGCGTAAGTTTGCAGCAAGTTTGATTATGACTTGATATTCCCTTGTCACGGCAAAATTTGACGCGTCAAACTTGAAACGAACTTGTAGCAAGTTCGCTGTGACAACTAGCGCCACCCTCGCTTGCAACGCATTTGCTGCAAGTTCGATGTGACAAATAGCGCCACCTCCCTTGCAAATCAAACTTGCAGCAAATTTGCAAAACAAGCTTCATGCAAAGACAGCACAAAGAGATAATTATCTTTGTTTCTGTTTTAAAAAACATCCGATTTTTAATAGCATCTCCTAGACCGTCCTTCTTTTCATTAATTCAATAAATCAATGATAATTTGTAAAAAAACTAACTTTTTTATAAAAAAAATTTTTGAAGCATTTACCATCTTTTTACTAAATATATCACTCGCACTTTAAAGAAAATTATATCGCCTTTTTCTTAATGTTGAAATTTTAACGTTTATAAACAAAATTAAATCTAAAAAACAGTCAATGTTTGTTGAAAAATAATAACTTAGACATTTTGTCCCATTTTAAAGTAATTACTTTTGAACTCTAATTTCATAATTTATTCTACTAGCAAAACGTAGTTATTAGCGAAAATCGCTCTCTCTCTTTGACTTCAAATCATATTCTCAACTCAAAAAATTAATGAAATCAAGAGAATAGTTTAAAATAAATCGTATACGAATCGAATGGAACGATGAATTAGCGAAATCTATCTTCTCCTCTCAGAGTTTAATTGGCCCAGTGGTTGCCGCGTCAGCTTCCCAACCGGTAGGTCGCGAGTTCTATCCTGGGTTGTGTTCGTTCTTTGTTTTTGCTAAAATTTGCAATGAGTTTGCAATGCAAGCTTGTGGCAAGCTTGCTGCAAGTTCGTCCTATGGTGACTTCGAGGCTTGCGTTAACTTGCTGCAAGCTTGTTTCACACTTGCACACTTGTCGTGACAAATTTGCAGAAAGCTTGCAGACTTGCAATGCAAGTCTGCTGCAAATTTGCTGCAAACTAAAATTGCTATCTGGGATGGTGCAACTTCCTCTTTTTAAAACCATGTAGCCTTCCTAGCAGACGCCCGTTTCGGCGTGGCTTTTCTTGGTCGCAGGTAACCGCGCTTTGCTTTTTTATTTTAAAATATGGCTTGATGTTAATCAGAAATACTTAAAACCAGCTGAAACTTATGAAGTAAATTAAATAAACTGATTTGGACTTCAACGACTGCCTGTTTACTAAGATGTCTACTCTACACTGCGCATGATAATATATATATATATTGTTTATATAATATATCTTTTTTGTTTATATAATATATATGTTTATATATAATATATCTTTTGTTTATTTTCTCCCTATAAGAACTCGGCATTTTCTTTCTGCGGATTTTTTTCTTGACATTTTGTGAATTTTTAATGTCTATGTTGATTACGTTGCTTTTACAATTCTGTTATGATTGTCTCTTATTTGTTATATATATATAAAAAATGATTTTCGTGGTTGTAGACATTGAAATGAACAGGCCGAGCAAATAACTACTTGTTATTTTATTATCAAACTATTTAAGTAAAATATAGGAGAGTGGTGGGTATACGTGCATCTCCGTTTAGGTTACAAGTAAAAGTGAACAGAAAAATCCCTGTATTCTTCTAGATAAGGGAATAACATATTGACACGTGATCAAAGTGAAAGGAATTTTGGTATTTTTAATAAATTAAGTAAGAGTTTTAGGGGAAAAAGTCTAGCGCCAAGGAGACGCGTCATTATTTTCGGTGGGCACGTGAAAGCGATTAAAATATTCTTTTAGTAATAAATATGCCAAAACGAGAGATTTAATATACCTCCAGCGCGGGAAAAGAACGAAACCGGAGTTTTAGAAAAGTGATTTTGGAATACATTAAGATTTTAAAATATATATTAGAATTTGAAATAAAATTAAGTGAGATTATCACACACTCTCTCTCACACACACACACGCACGTATGCACGCACAACTTGTTATATATGAGCATACAAAAACAAAGTAAACAACACACACATATATATGTGTATATTTATTTAGTTAAATATTTCAAATAATCAAAACATGTGTTGTATTTTCAATATATACATATATTAATCTAAAAATTTAAATCAAATTACCTTATCAATAATCATACAAATGAAATGCAAAAGATAGTTTGATTATAGACTATTATACTACGATGAAAAAGGCAACCCAATATTGGAATTCCAACAATCAAATGCCAATCAGTCTTGGAAACCGATATATATATATCATCAAAATCAAATTTCAATGGAGAGGCGCATTCGTTGTGTTTGTGTTATATATTATTTTCATTATTCTCCCCTTTTGTTTATTCTTATATAATTTTTATCCCTATTGAAACTATCGTTATTTTATTTCGATCAGTTTATTGCTTTGTTTTTTTACTTTTTGTTGTTTATGATTCTTTTTTTTTGTTTTTGTAGCTTTTATTACTGATTTGATTGTTTCTTGTGTATATATATATATATATATATATATATATATATATATACGCAATCATAATTTTGTTGGTGTAGTCTTTAAGTAATGAACAGGCCGAGTAAATAACTATTTTTCACTTATTATCATTATATGGGAGAATGGCGGAATATACCCCAGGTAGAACACAATATTGTCTAATATCATAAAATTTGAAAAAGTAATATTGTACAATATTTTTCCCAATACTGAAACAGTGTAAAATGTAAGACTTTTTCAATACTGTACAATGTTTTTTTTCATAATATTGGATAATGTCATATAATACTGCACAATATTATACCATATTAAATAATATTGTATTACATGAATAATATTATATAATACTAGGGGGTTACACCCCCTACTCGCTCCGCTCGTCAACTCCCAAGAATCACGTTGTGATTCTTTTGGGATCACTAGGTGATCCCAGCTCGCTTCGCTCGCTCGCCGTACAGTTATGACTGTCTGCTAGTAGAAGGAAATTATAAATACATTAATTACTAAAAGTAAATTTAAATTATTTGAAATAGCATAAAATTCTAACATTTTTTCAGCAATTACTAATAAGCTAAATCATCAAATTTCTAAAATTAAAATTTGCTAATAGCATATAGATATAAATATATATATGTAAATGGTTCAAAGAAATTTGAATGCTAAAATGTATAATTATAAAATGTTTACAAATAGAAATTATTTGCATCAATCAGAAATCAGGCATTTAAAACTTCTTGGTACACAAAATTGAATATTTCTTCAACAGTTTCAATAGCCCTAACTTTATTCCAACAAACTTCTGAATTTCCATTCTTCTCAATGAATTATTGCTCAGAAAAACTTCGTCACATGTATACACACTCACTGCAATAATTATTTAGCCAAGAAAGTTATAATTTTTTTCTCTGGGTAGTTATTTATGCGTTAAAACCTCAGAATTTTTGAGTTACGAAAGATTATTTAACCCATTTCACAAACTTTTAGCTTAAAAAGCACAGTTTAACGTGGCAAATGGCTTTAAACATGTTAAGATTCACTATTCAAAATTAAAAACCATAATAAATATTTACTTTTACCTTTTTAAAATTAACAAAATAGCCTTTTTTGGAAATTTTTAAAAAATTCTAAAATTTTTTCTTTTTACACCAAAATTTTAAACATGCTTTTTTTTCACTGACATTTTGATCAGAAAAGCTTTGCCACATGTATAAAATTACAGACTCCCACTAAAGTCCCACAACTATATTCTTGTAGCTCGGCAACTTCGTTCATTCCGATTGGATCGTATTATGAAAGATTCCTCAATAGTTTCTTTAGACCTATCTTGACGTTTTCGATTTATAATCGAAACCTCCCAATTTAAACTTATTTTGAAAAATTGTGATGTCCCAGATCAAATCAATCGCTAATTCGAATGTAAACAATCTAAACTCGCGAGCTGTTGCCAAACGGCGATTAAAAAATTCGACCCTTTTATGTCGCCACGTAAGAGAATTATATATATAGATTGCATAATATAAAATTATGGTGAATATTTTAAAAAATACATTTTAGAAGCATGAAAAAATATTAATCACTTAATTACAATGTGCTAAGCCGAAATGGGTAACACGTTGCGATTTTTTGAACACCTCTACTTTCAGCGAGCTTTGAACCGGCGATCTTCCGCATTCCAACCAGAAACTTTAACGCTAGACATGCCTCAAAGAGCGTAAATAATAATAAAACTTAGTTACAGAGTTTAGATCTCTACGAAATGTTATGCACATTAACAATTCATACGAATAGTCTTTTTAATTAAATTATCTTTTATCGTTACAATTTCGAGTTCAAAATGAAATTAGAAGTCAACGAGGAAGCAATTTTAGCTCTTATATCTAAGTTTGCTAATTTAATAAATTAAGGCAATAAGGTTTAAAAGTAATTATAATAATATGTTTGAAATGTTTTTAAATAATTTTGAAATTTATTTATACCCCTTTCAATGTATTACGAGTCGCCTTTGACATTTATAATCACAGTATTGATTGAAAATCAAATACAAGATTCGCAACAATAAATCACTTGCATATTTTTACTATGAGAATAACATTCAACTTTTTTTCACAGAACAATAGATAATCCGTATGTGAGAGCTGTTTTATGGTTAACTTCATTAGCTGAATCCGGCCCGCCTTTTATATACAGTAACACAAAATGATTCTGTAAACATTATCCCAGATAGCACGTAAGTTTGCAGCAAGTTTGATTTTGACTTGTCATGGCAAAATTTGACGCGTCAAACTTGAATCGAACTTGTAGCAAGTTCGATGTGACAAATAGCGCCACCTCCTTTGCAAATCAAACTTGCTGCAATTTTGCAAAACAAGCTTCCTGCAAAGATAGCACAATAAAGAGATAATTATCTTTGTCTCTGTTTTAAAAAACATCCGATTTTTAATAGCATCTCCTAGACCGTAATTCTTTCTTATTAATTCAATAAATCAATGATAATTTGTGAAAAAAATAACTTTTTTATAAAAAAAATTTTTGAAACATTTTCCATCTTTTTACTTAATATATCACTCTCACTTTAAAGAAAACTATATCGCCTTTTTCTTAATGTTGAAATTTTAACGTTTATAAACAAAATTAAATCTAAAAAAACAGTCAGTGTTTGTTGAACAATAATAACTAGACATTTTGTCCCATTTTAAAGTAATTACTTTCGAACTCTAATTTCATAATTTATTCTACTAGCAAAACGTAGTTATTAGCGAAAATCGCTCTCTCTTTGACTTCAAATCATATTCTCAACTCAAAAAATTAATGAAATCAAGAAAATAGTTTAAAATAAATCGTATACGAATCGAATGGAACGATGAATTAGCGAAATCTATCTTCTCCTCTCAGAGTTCAACTGGCTCAATGGTTAGTGTCTCCGCTTCGGAACCGGGAGGTCGCGAGTTCTATCCCGGGTTGTGTTTCGTACTCTGTTTTTGCTATAATTTGCAATAAGTTTGCAAGCTTGTGGCAAGCTTGCTGCAAGTTCTTTTCATGTTGACTTCGAAGCTTTCGTTAACTTGCTGCAAGCTTGCACTCTTGTCATGACAAATCTGTGGCAAACTTGCACTCTTGTCATGACAAATTTGTGGCAAGCTTGCTGCAAATTAAAATTGCTATCTGGGATTATTCAAATGAACATTTTGTAAAATATTTTTTTGGACATATTATTCGATGTTGATTAATATAGTATTACGGTATCATTGTGCTGCCATCTGTCGACTGTGAGAATAACTTCACCTTAAAATATTGAATAACACTGATGAATGTAGAAATTAAATATTGCATGCATTGTATTGTATAGTATGATATAATATTCAGCATCTTAAAGAATAATTGTTCCACTGGAGTTTTTTGAAATAAAACCTCCAATCAAGTGATATCCTGCGTTAAAATGAAGATTTTTATAAAAAAGCAGTGTTTTTATATTATTTGTGAAAATTTAGTATCTCGGAAATACTGATACATACAATACAATACTTTGCTACGGCATTCGGTGTTCCTCGGTGTTCATAATATTATATAACATTTTTCAAATATTAGATGATATTTCTGTGCTACTGGGGACATACATCTCGTGTGACAGTTTGAAGTCAAAAGAGAACGGAAATCCCTGCGTTCTCTCAGATAGGGAATTAACATATAGACACGTGATCAAAGTGAAAGGAATATTAGCTATTTTTAGTAAATTACGTAAGTGTTTTAGGGAAAAGTCTGGCGCCAAAAAGACGCCGTCGTGATTTTCTGTGGGCGCGTGGAAGCGATTAAAATATTCTTTTAGTAATAAATATGCCAAAATGCTTGATTTAATACACTTCCAGCGCGGGAAATAGAACGAAACTGGAGTTTAGGAAAAGTGATTTTGGAATTCATTAGTATTGTACTAAGATTTTAAAGTATATAATATTAGAATTTAAAGTAAAATTAAGAGAGATGATTAAATATATATATGTAATAATCTCACTTAATTTTTTATATTTTAAAATCTTAGTAAAGTCTTAATGTATTTCAAAATTTACTTTTCTTAAACTCGAGTTTCGTTTTATTTCCCGCGCTGGAGGTATATTAAATCTCGCGTTTTGGCATATTTATTGCTAAAAGAAGATTTTAATCGCTTCCACGCTCACACAAATCGCGAAATCAGCGACTTGTTGGCGCCATACTTTTCCCTAAAACACTTACATAATTTACTAAAAATAGCTAATATTCCCTTCACTTTGATCACGTGTCTATATGTTAATCCCTTATCTGAGAAAATGCAGGGATTTACTGTTCGCTTTTGACTCAAAAACCTAAACTAAGATGCACGTATGTCAGCCACTCTCCTGAAATTGGCTTAAATATTTTATTAAAATATAAAAATGAAAAGTAATTATTTGCTCGGCCTGTTCCTTATTTAACAGCAAAACAGTGATCGAAATGAAATCTGTAAGTCTGGGTTAGTAGTGATGACTTTAGCAAGGGGATTACTGATGCCCCGGACGCTAGTTTGAGGCGGTTGACTCGAAGACTATAGAGTAGAGTAGAAATAGAATCTTTCAGACGTTTGCTCGCTAATAGAGCGAAGACTAAGGGGTCTATTATGGTACCACCCGGTTGGGGGGGGGGGGGCACTTTTCCCGTTGTTAACGTGCGGAAAAAGCGACGCCCCCCCCCCCACCCGGGGGTACCAGAATAGACCCCAATATTTTTGTGTTTATTTTATGTTTCTAAAACCAGAAATCGATGAACGAGACCAGGAAATGGCGAATATAAGCCCGGGCGCCATTTACCTTCAGTTCGCCACTGAGAAAGAGTGAGATATGTTGCATATACTCCAAAACGAAACTAAAGCGAGAAAAACTGAACAATAACTAGACCGGAGAGTTTAAAATTTTAGCTGGCTCTATCTGTAAGTAAGGAATAACGACAAACTTTTGTCAAAACAAATTACTACCATTTGAACCACACGCGGTTGGTGTTTTACCAGTGTTGGGAAAGCTTAGAAAATAAAGTTCCTCGTTCACTTTCAAACTAGAACCGATTCTTCGTTTTGGTTCCCTATGAACGATGCGATATGACATCACAATATTACCAAGAGAGCGCAAAACTAATGATGCAAGAAACTTTGTCAACGTTGTATGGTGATGCATAAGCGGAATTAAATTTTTAAATGACAAGGACGCGCGTTTATAGCTGGAATCGGTTTCGTATTCAAAAATATATTTAAAGAGTTTTGAACCGACTACAGCAAATAGGAGCAAATCGATTGCAGGTTCTTATTTACATTGAAATCGGAAATCATAGGTTTTTGTATATTTTTTAATTTGATCTTCGTGCTTTTGTTTTGTTACTCGCGTATCCCGGAAAAGGTAGCATAAATTAGTAAAATGAGTTGCGGTATAGTACCCTGGGCTTCTGTATTATGTGAACTAATGACTCCTGACCCATGTTACTCGAAGGCTTTAGATATGCAACGATGTTTAAAAGGTATTTCATCCCCTTCAGTAGTTGCTTTATTTTCCTTGTTTATGTTGCAATTCAAAATGCACATGGTGAATGATGCAATATTCTAATTATCTTTGCAATCTATTGGAAGAAATTATTATTATGCAAATAATAAGAAATTTATATTTTTCTTAGATAATAAAATTTTTAAATATTATTTCTGTACAACTTACTATATACGATTAAAACAGGTAAGCAATTTTTATGTGAAATAATGTCTGTTAATTTTTATTTTTAGGTGTGATTAATGTAATTGTTTTTAATAACTCTGAAGTGAGTTTTATTTAATTGCATAAAAACTATGCCATTTATAAAATGCATTTTTCCCAAATAAGTTTGTTATTAGTGAATTTCTAACTTCAAAAATTTTCTTGAAGTCGTAATAAATGCATTGTATGTTTTAAAATTAGTTTAGTTAAATCGTAGGAAGAATTATTTGTTTTGTTCTAAAATATTCAGTTAATATGTGAATTATTTCTATAATGCACCACTCTTGTTTCTAGAGAGTCATTGTTTACTTGAAAGAATTTTTAACTTAATATCCAACTGTAACTTTAAATCTCTGGAAAATACATTTTTGGACAAAAATTTTGTTGTGCTTGTGTCTTTCTTCGAAACAAGTACACTACGATTGTCTGAAAAATAAATTGATTTAATTTATGGATTTATAAAAAATAGTTCATGGTTAGGTTCAAATATAAAAGAAATTTTATGAAGCAGTTATTTAACTTGTAACATGTTTCCCCATTTAGCCAATATGTAAATATTAAGTTTGTATGTACTGATTTTCATTGTCCACTACATGAAATTATTTCATCTGTTCACTAATAGTATATATATCTTTGTTATCTCGGTGCGTATGCTAATGGAAAGCCAGTTAGTATGGTAAATGATAAGATTTTTGAACTAATATATTATTTTCTACTGAATGTAGGGTAGATGCTCTAATTTTGGCCACAATGGATCTGTTTTTCCAATAATTAACCAGTAATTTCAAATTAACTAATAGGAAGCATTCCAATACTTTAAACAATCCTTATTTTACTATTTTCAATCTGATTGGTTCATTTTTCTCAAACATGCGACTTGTGAAAAATTAAATACATGATCATGTATTGTATACTCACAACTGTTAAGGTTTTTGTTAAGGAACAAGTATTTGCAGTTTTTCATCTTGAAGCTCTCAGAATTAAATGATTAATCTAAAACTGATTACCCTTAGGGTTTATGAGGTAAGCTTTCTTTTTATTCTGATTTCATATCAAAATTAATTATTTTTAAGATTAAATGGGTGGTGGCCCAAACTGGTATTTTAGATTTACTATATTAACCAGTTTCGGCCATGCAGGTGGCCAAAAGTGGAACACTACATGTTCCAGTTTTGGCCACATAACTTCATTGTGTTTTTAGTCATTACATAAATTTAAGAATATGTGGATGAAATAAAATCAACTAATTTAGTTTCATTTCTAAAATAAAAGCAACTGATTTAGTTTTGTTTCTAAAATAAAAGTAACTGATTTAGTTTTGTTTTCATTTTACATAGTAATGGCTCCAATTAAAAATAAGAAGGCAGGTAGCATTTCCATAAAAAAATTTTGCTATGGAATGTCAAACATCTCCACTTTGAATGTTTACCTCACATTTATGTTAGAAAATTTCAACTTGAAGAACCTGAATAGAGTGATGAGGAATATTCTTTTATATGCATGGATTGCTCTAATTTTAAAAATGATTCTGATGAATTTGATTAATGTTGCAATTAAAAATTATAAAAATACGTATTTGTGAATCTTGTTAGTGAGTATATAATAATGCAAATTCTTGATTTGTAAGATTTTTAAAAAAGTCTATGCTTTTTGCAATATAAGTTTATTCCTCTCCTCATTTTTTGTTTCATATTTTATCAAAAAAAATTATGTGAGTATATATAGTTTGTATTTTATCAATCAAATTAAATCATAGTTTGTATTTTATCAACCAAATTAAATTGTTTTGTGCATTCCTGTTTCCTTTTTTAAAAACTGAAATCTGCAGCTGAAATCATCTTAGGTAAATTTTATTACATACCATTATAAATTCATCAAAAAAATCACATTTAAAATAACAGAAAATAATGTACTAAAATATATATTGTATAAAAATGATTTATTTTTACTTAAAATTCATTAAAATATCTGTTAAAAATATAATATTAGTGTGGCCAAAACTGGTGCAAGGTGACCAAAACTGGTGCAAATGGGGTTAATTTATTTAATAATTCATAACTCTAAATCTAAAATATTTTTCAGAAAAATTTTATAACTAGCAGAAAGCCAATAAAATTTGCTAAAGAATAGTTTAATATACTTTAAACAGTCATTCACTGTGAAATTTCCATTTCAAATTTTCTCTTAAGGTGGCCAAAACTGGAGCATCTACCCTATTTATTTCTACAGTATTTTATTATTCTTGTCTCTTCTTTCCTCTGAAATATTTCAAGTAAACCTATGATTGATTTTTATATGAGTGTATATTGAATTATTATAAATATAATTTTTGTGTAATGGTGGAGGGGGTTAATTTTCATTTGACAAGTTTTTCCCCAAATCAGCACAAATGACAAATATTAAGTACAGTACAAACATGAGCAAATTACATTTATTCCATTCAATTCATGAGTTATTTTCACTAAAGTAGGATAATTTTTCTGGCAGTTATTATTTATTAATAGCTGTTGGAGAGGAGAGTTGAGATGATTTTACTTTCCTCTTTCTTTTTCCCCATGAGAATTTCTAATATTTTTTTTTGTATTATAATAAAACTTTTATTATTGATTGATGACTTAACTACTCTGAATATAATGCAAAGAAATAATTTTTGTTTAATTATATTTAAATGCATTAGTTGTACTTAGTTATTTTTTATATATTAGAATAAAATTAAATGTGTATGTTTAAATATTTAAAACTTTTTTTTAGATATTTTTTCAACTATTTTATTATTTATCATGTTTTGTTTCTTTTATGATTTTTTAAAATTATTAATGATTAATTTCTCTTGCTAATAACCTTTTACATCTACATATGTTGAGAAGAAGAGCACTATAAATTGTTGTTATACACATTTAAGTAGCAGATATTTGTACTGCTTAGTGTTAAAATGAACCAAGTCCATGTTTTGCCAATATTGCACTAACCCTGCTTTGGTAGTGTAAAAATGTTTTATTTTCTGTGAATAATGATTTAAGTCCGTAGTTCAGTTCATATCCACTGGGCAACAAGAGAAGTTAGAAGCCCTCTGTTATTTTAAATACAGCTAATCAACTTTGGAATCTGTTTTCTAAGAAATGAATCTCATGGACTTGGTTTCCTTCAACTCTGAACTTTCCATCTCCCTGTTTTTCATTTTTTTATTCAAGAAGTTTAATGCTTTTCGAAAAGATACTGATTTCTGGCTTAGTATGCAGGCAAAAATTAATGTATACTTTCACTTGTTACATATTTGGGGGAGGGGAAACTTGAATAGTAAATTATGGTTGGTGTCTGCTTCTTGTTTGCTATTAATGCGAATTTTAATCTTTTAATTAGTTAATCTTTTGATTAGTATTAAAGAAATTGCTTTTTACACTTACTCAAAAGTACTGAAATTAACTGTATATGGATTTTTAACTGTATCTGTAACTTTATTTAATGGGATGTCTGAATTACTTATTTATAAGTTGCTAAACTGCTTGCTTGATTTTGTGATTAGAGCATGAAGTATCTATCTGTTTGAGCATTCATCCAAGAAAGGATTATCTTGTTAAAATTTAGTCTATTGTAATACAAATATCTTCATGTCTGATTGTGGAATTTTTCTGAGTAGAATGAATGCTGTTTAGCAACCATTTTCATGTTTGTTTTATAGGTAAATTTCATGGTTTAAAATATTAAGTTTTGTTGCCAAAAGTATTTTGACTAACTTGAAAATTAAATTTGAAGTTGATAAATGAAGTTATGTTTGATTTTCTGCCTGTTTAATGTTAATTTAATATTAAAAAATTAATTTGCTGACCATATACAACTGTTTCATATATCTGGTGAAGGACTGTAGTTTGTGTAATTATTTTCTCATATGAATCAAATTCTTTTATGCTATGTTGTCTATATTTGTATGAAAATTTGCACATAAATGAAAAATAACTTATTTAACATGTGTATTTAACTTAGCACATAAGGCAGTATTTCCTGATTATGAAGACAGTAATATCTAAATTGTAAATATAGTCCTTTGAGTATATCTTTTGGTTAAAATATTATTTATATTCAATAATAATTAACAAAAACACTAAGACTTTATTGCATTGTATTTATCTCTCACTCCCCTATAAAAAGCACCAGCAACTCCTCCAACCTTGTATATTGCCAGGAATAGCCGAGAAAAATAAATTCAAGTGCATTAACAACTATGATGAAAAGGGGAACTAATTAACATTTTAAAGTTTAATTAGATTAGAGTGTGGAGTTGTTTTAATTTGTTAAGTAAAGCTGATAATTTTTAAAATATAAAAAAGGAATTAATTGGAGGAAAATATTAAATAGAGGGATTTTCTGATAGGACACTTGGTTTTCATTTTTACAGGGATGAGATTCTTCCGCTTTTTCGCTGATTTCCGCTTTTTTGTTATTTTGGAGAAATTCTGTTTTTTTTTTTAACTCTTTTTTTTCTTTTTTCCCCTGCAAAAATTTGCTTTTTCTTCCGAAAATTCCGCTTTTACACAAAGAAAAGAAACTTTCGTATCTTACGTTTTCGAAAGAAAATTCTGGGAAAATATGCTCGACTGTGCAGCTTAACTCCACCAGCCAGGAAACTAGCTGATTCATCTTCTACTGACGAATTAACATTATATAAGCAAGCTCTACAAGGATGAACATTCAACATTCATTGCCATTCAAAGTACCATCTTTTTGCAGAAAACAAAACCTCTGTGGCATATTTTGCAAAAAAAAAAAAAAGGATTTTTTTTTGCATAAACATGTTGAAAAAAAATTAGTTGAAAATTTAAGGTCATTTTGTAGGGTGTACCAAGATGAAGAAATAAAAAAAATGGAACAAAAACACAAATAAATAAATTACATAAAAAAACTCCTGTCAAAAGTGGCAGCTAAAAAGCTGTATGTAAATGCAGCAACAAAGCAGAGAATAAGACATAAAAAAATCTTCTCAAATAAAAAAAATAGATGATTTACGTAGGCATTCTAGAGATAATGTAGTCCCGACAACTATGCCAGTAATTAAACAGACAGATACTAATGAAGTCTGTGCAAAAACTTTAGCCTTTATAGAAAATAAACTTGCAGAGGTTGCAAACTCGTCCTTTATTGAAGAAAAATCTGTCGAAGGTAGGAGCCCTCCAAAACAAGGGCTGAAGCGTGTTAATGGAGATCTGTTGCCAACAAAAGCCACACAAATAAAAAAGCGAAAGAAAACCACTTTTTTAACAATTAAGGAAATGCTTCAAAGGGTTTTCAAATAACAATAATGCTAAATGAATCTGTCATTGTAACTGTACAATTTCTCGACCCATTTAACTTTATAAGGTGCAAAATCATTGTGATGTTACTTTTGCAAAAATGTATAAAAATAAAAGAAAGAAAACAGAATTCAGTATATGATACATTTTTATAATTTATAAAGAGCTAATACATTTTACACAATTGTATGAAGCAAAAGAAATTATTTGTCCTTATTTTTATTTATTTTTTGAGCTAACTTTTATCAAAAGGCTATTAAATATAATTCTTCTCAGACTTCTGTTGGGTGAATGTTGCATCTCCGTGATGTACATGTGGTAAATATGTTTTAATGTCTAATTTTGTATTTTCTGATGCACCTGATGATGTGTAAAACTTGTTTGTTAACTTTTAATGTGATTTGTGTGCAATCTAATGAGAATAAATTGAAAAAAACTTAAAGTTTGCACCAGATCTTTTTGAACTTTTTCTATTGGAGCCTCTTATCTGCTTTTAAAAAGTTATATAATCCATTTATGCATGAAAATATTTCAGCTACATTGATTTTAATTTAATCTTTATACAAGTAGTTTTAAGTAACACACATTACGACAGACTGAAATAACAAAACATTAAATTGCGGGTTACCTTTAAGAAAGTTGGTTCTAATATCTTGCATATAAAAAAAAAATTAATTTATAAGCAATTTTAAACTGGTAAAAAAAATTACAAAACTTTGTTCAATACAATTCAAATATTTAATACAAAGTTTACATGGGCTGTTGACTTGCGAGTCAATCAGCCAACTGAACATATGGAACCACAGAATGCTACTCCATGCCTGATGACATTAAGGCAACCGAACTGGTTGAATGGACATGGGATATATGGAACCACAGTGTGAAAAAAAAACAACTATAAATAATGTATTGGAAGTTAAACAATACTTTATTTTAATTTAAATAAGTTCAAATACACATGTCCTGTAAATCAAATGAAGGCTCAAAATCAAATTACTCTGAAAATAAAGCAAAAGAAATCGCAATGCCTTGAACTATTCCTTCCTCAAAGTTGCAGGACTCCCAACACAATTGCATGTTTGATAATCCAGCCTAATTTGGGGAGACAAATGAGTTATTAATTAATGATCAGCAAAAAATACATTGGGTTATACATAGTTATTTGGTGAATTTTTTAAATCAAGGTGTCTTTCTTAAATTTCTTCCATTTACAGTCATTGAAAAATTAAACAGATGCAAGCTCTGAATGTTTGCAACCCCAATATTAATCTTCACAAATTCATTTGGTGTCCAGGCCAACAGTTTTAAGAAGCCCTGGTTTATACTAAGTTTGCAGAAAGTCTTCATTACTGTGCAAAATACTATTACTTATTGTTAATTTTTATCTTTTTACAGCAAATCGATATCGAGAAGGAGTGTGCTTTAGTTCAATGTCAGTGATGGAGAAATGTTGCAACCGATGGAAAGACAGATCTGCTTGTTGTGTGTTGTATGAAAAATCTAGGCCACCAAGTAAAGTACAAACGCAAGCACAAGCACAACATAATGATTCAGAAAGAGATCATTTTATACTGTCTGAACTTTTTATTAGTCACTGAAACCTGCTCAAGTATGCTGTTAACTGTGATAGCGTCACTGTTTCCCCACTATTGAGCTTTGAGGATTGTACTTGTTCCTAAGTTATCCGCGTCACATATTTATATATTTAAGCATATTATATCATATGTTAATATATGCTGTATATAATAATCAGTATGCAGTGTTGAATTGAAGCAATGCATTTCATTTTGGTTTGTTTTTCTTTCAATCCATAGTTTTAGCTTTGTTTGCAAGAATCAGTGAATTAATAAAGTTTCATTTTATCATTTGTGTATGAGTCTTTTGGATATTTATATGCATCACATTTTTTTTAAAAAAAGAAGTTTGAATTAATGCAATTTTTATGCATTTTCGGTTGTAAATAATAAATCAGATTCTTGTATTATATGCACCGTTGTTAATTTTTTCATATATTATTTTAAATGAAATTCAAGTGGCAGAATGTGAGTGATATATGATCATTTAAACAATTTTCCCAAAATTATATACCAAATACTTGATAGAGTAGAATTTTGAAGAAGCAATTTATTTCACTAGTTGCTGGGAAACAATCAGTTTATAAAATAGAATTATGCAAATACGACTTTTAAAGGAACCCTTTTCAAACACCAAATATACACTACTTTTTTGAAAATATTTCTATTTGAAAGAATTTAAAATTAATTATTATATGGCCGGTCGCACTAGAACTCGTGTTTTCTAAAGGTCCTGCGCAGCTGATGATTTTGCAAATTAAAAATGCCTTTTTTTAAATTTTAATCCGAATATACATACATTTGTATATGTGCACGTTTCACATCGACCTATCAAAGGCAAGGTTGGGGGCTTGGAATCTCACTACGTAGCCAAAACAGAGCAAGAGAAGTAAAAACAATGTGTTTCATTATGCTTGCGTTGTAACGGCTGATAGTGCATCGTACGTTTTTATCACTAGGTGTGAAAATAAATAAAATATTCGTATTTAAAAGGAAGACAAAGGTTTAATATAGTATACAAGAACGATTTATTTCTTTTTAAACTGTAAAAAATTCGACAGGAAAAGGGTTATCTGTCAAAATTGAAAGCCTATCAGAAAAAGAGGAATTATGTTAGGGGCAGTGGCGGCGATTGGGCCCCCACCCCAAGGGGGGGGGGGCAAAAATTTATCTACATATAAAATTACCCAGGGTAGGGAGTAGACAACAAAACTTAAAATTTAAGTACAAAATTAGCTAACTTTCCCGGACACTATTGTTTTTTAATAATTATTAGTTTTAGGCAGGTAAAATAAATTAAAAATTTAATTTTTTCAGCAAAAAGGAGGGGGAGACTGCCCACCCCGACTCGCCGCCACTGGTTTGGGGAACTGTGTGGACAATGGTACTATAACTAAGGTTACCATACGTCCGGATTTCAAGCTCGCGTCCGGAGTAATGTTCGGATCTACACCAGTGAATGTGGCGAGAGAAAAATTTGATAATAATAGAGAGCGTTTGCACGAAAGGCGCCGACAATGAAAGAAAATTCATTGTTTGGATTCATTGTTGTTGAAGAAGTGGACGAGTCTTCTTATCCGTGCACCAGGTTCAAACTGAAAATCAAAAGATTTGGCAGTTTTGCTTTAATTCTGTTTTTTATTAATGCAATTTTGAATTACTAAACATTAATAAAAATTGTATATTCTTTGCATTCTGACGTCTTAAATGTTTTCACTTCCACAAACTCTGTGCTAGTGTTATGGAAGAGGGTCGTTGGCAGGTAGCTTTTAGAATTTTATACTATACTTTGATCCAGCCACTTCCAGACGTGTCTGGATTTGAACCAAAAAAAAATTACGTTAACCCTAACTATAACGGATCTAATATGAGAGGTTTTACATAAAGGCTTGCAAAAGCGCTCATCTTCAAAAAAATTCCAAAGCACAGTATATGCTCTGCAGAAGTCATAATTTGAATTTTGTTCTTAGAGGCATTTCAAACCCTTCTCTGCAAATTCGTTTTTTGTGACTTAAGAAAGCATATATAATATTTTTGTAATGTGTTGGGGGATATATTAAAAAAGCCTAGTATATCGTACTCCAAAACCCACTGTCAGAAGCGAAGTGGGAATGTCGTTTCGAAAGTATGAAATCTGAGATCACATTCAAGTATTACGATTTTCTCTAGCTTCGAATTTTCTTTGTGAATTTACTACTAATTTTTTTAAAATAATAATTTAGAATTTACTAGCCTAAATCCAATCAATCGAAAATAAATTTCATTTGAATTTTTATTAAGTTTAGTTATTTGGTATGACATACTGAATGAAGTAAATATTACAAGCCAGATATTTCAAAATTCTTATAGATATCGGTATACAACATTTAAAAGGAATTTAAATTTTTTTTGAAAAGTATCGTGCATCGGGATTCATATCTTCTTTTAATAACTGCAGAAGAGATAGTGGAAGAGTTAGTTAAAAGTGACGCCTGAATATAAAAATGAAAGAACTTTGAAGAAAAAACAGTTTTGGTTTTAAGGAAATGATCAGCTATTTCATCTGTCAAAGATTATTTCCAAATTTAACATTTGCTAGTCATAATCTATAGTGACTTTTTTTCTTTTAAGAAGAGATTCGAAATTTATCACGAATATGAGATATGATAGGAATTTTTATGTAATTAGGATGATATTCACAAACTGTCTGAAAACGCAGAGACTAAAATGTGACTTTCTAGACAGAATGAATTGCATTGATTTATTTAATGAAATCAAAATTTGTCATCGAGTTTTGCATAACAGGGTCTAAATATTATAATATTTATTTAAAAATTAATTTATCTGAACTGTATTCAAATTATGTGACTGTTCTGAAAAATTTATTGACCTTATCTATTACCGTGGTATCTGTAGAAAAATCTTTCTTATTATTTAAAATAATATTTTTTTTTTATTATTTTGAATTATTTTTTTAAAGTTAACATTTTAATCGCCTTCAAAATCATTCATAAATCAAATAATTTAATTATTTATCGTTTTTACTTATATACCAATAATCTTAATAGTCCTTAATATACCAATTTGTGCAGTGTAATAAATAGCAAAATGCAATAAATTATTATTTTGTTTTACGAAATAAATTTTAAGGCCCCGCAAATCAACTTTGCACCAGATCCCGTTTTTGTTCGGGCCGGCCCTGTTTGAACATTGCAAAGAGAATTCAAACTACAGGAAAGAAACCAAAGTTCACACTGTCTGTTAATAATTGAAATGTAAATCATTGTGAAACAAATGAATTATTCCCATAAAAATGAATTAAGTGTTGAGATCGTGAAAAAAAAAAAATCTTTGAAATCAATGTATGTTAAAAAAATTCAATAAATGAGTTCTAACGAATAAAGCAAGAACAAGAATAAACTTTGAGATGAGCATTAGCAATAACAGAATGCTAAAATGATTGAAAAATAAGTTTAATAAAAACTTTTATTAGTGTATCACAGAATAATATTTTTTTTTTATTTTAAATATTTTTTGTCTTTTAGAATTTATTATAATTCATTATTATAAATATCTTGAAATCATTTTTTTTCCAAATTCACTACCAGAGGGCATCCCGTGTATAGAATCAAAATTTAATTATATTAATTGATAATTAAGTTCTGAAAAGATTAAAACAGTGTGTTGTCATCGAGAACACACAAGTGTACAAAATTTCAAAACTCGAGCACATCTGGAAGTGATTGAAATATTGATTAACAAAATTCTATCTTTACAAACAAAGAAACAAGACAAGTTAAATAAAAGTGTTTTAAAAAAGTAAGAAAGGGATGCTAAAATTGACCATTTGCAGATTTTTGAATCGAATCTAACAATGATTAAAAATATATAGAAAACGTTTTGTAGAAGTGTAGAAAAAAATTATAAATTCCGCGAACGTTACGACATATTTTCAGAGGAGAAGTTAGATATTTTACATATAAACCTTACAAATAGGATAAAATTTTAATACTTATATGAAACCTATCAGTTCTTTTTAAAATATTTATTCCAAAGTTCGATTTTAAATCCGAGAGACCATTATTCTGATGTTACAAACTAATAATTTGAAAAGTTTTCTAAAAAATTGACAAAATTTTACAAAGACTGAAAGAACTCTAATTTAAGCAATACTAGATGTCTGAGTAATGCAAATAGTTTGAAATCTATTTGTCGTACGAAATATTTGGAATACATTCAGGAACATCGTATTTGCTCCGGCATATACGTAAGTTGCATAAAGCAAGGGTTCTTAAACATTTTTTCCACTTGCGACCACATTTTCATTTCAACGTGACCTCAAAATACGAAAATAGAGCTTTAATTAATGATTAATCAAAAAGAAATTTAAGATAAATTTTTAAAACAAATTTTAGTGACACATTTTAATCCACATTGATTTATTTAACTATTCCTGCTTACAAATACTAAAGAATCTGATCAAGACGTTTTTGTTGAAGATTTCAGGACCCCAAGAGCTTTTTGAACTTTTTTCCTTTTAAACATGGAGGGAAAAAATTGTTCCTCAACGATTTCCGTGGACGCATTTTTCTGGGATTATTTTTTCCCCGCCAATGATTGCAGAAACTGTAACTCCAGAGATAGAATTCGTATGGTTTTTAGAAGAAGTATTACAGAAAACTAAGTATTACTCTATTTAAAAAGCTAATTGCATATATTAGATAAGTGAATAAAAATAAACCGGAAAACACACACGAGGCTTAAGGAAAACATGCACCATGTTGATGTGAATTTTTAAATACAGGGTTGTTATAATTAAAGTTCGTCTATTCAGAAGGCCCTAGAGCAGTTCTGTAGTTCCAAACGAAACAAAATTTCACTAGTATGTAGGACAAGGAATGCGCTCTGTGAAAACCGAAAAAAAAAAGTTTAAATTTTCGTCAATAAGTGGCATTGCGCCAATATCTGAGGTGAACTTTGCAGATTTTTATTATTATTATTGAAGCAAAATTGAAAAGTTCATTTGAGGTTTTTTAAAAAAAAGTTTAATTGATAACGTTGCCGAAATTCAATTCTGAACGTAGTCTTTTTTCGTTCAAATATTTTTTATGCCCCCCCCCCCTTCCCTCTTTTTTTTCAAAATTTCACTTGGATCTAATACAAGTGATTGCGCTCTGTAAAAACCGGAATAAATAAATGAATGCAAGATGCGTAAAGACGGCATTTTTTCCGGTTTTCACAGAGCGCATTATTTGTATTACATACTAGTGAAATTCTGCTCCGTTTGGAGCTATAAAACCGGCTCTAGGGCCTTCTGAATAGATGAACTTTAATTATAACACCCCTGCATATAAGAAGTGTATTTTTAAAAAAGATTTCTTCAATTTTGGTAAAGTTTAAAAATTGCTGCGATCAGAAGACATCAAAATTTTCTGTGAAGAACAATATCGCATGAGATACAGGGTTAGGAAACAAAACAAAACCAAAAAGGAATTAAAATCTTTACTGTTACTAAAACAATGTTAAAGAATTACTCTCAATTATGGAAATCAAAATATAATGTTAAATTTTAGGATTTTAATAAAACGTTTTCAGCTTAAAACAGTGCTTCATAGTTTTGTTTCATTCGTTACCCCATTTTGGCTGAATAAAAAAAATAAATAATCCGAGCCATCGTCTATGAACGAAAAATTTATTTGTGATCTGAAATGTACATACAGGTATAGGGAAAAAATATAATTAATGATAAAACAAAAAAAAACATTTTGTTAAACACTTTGTTAAATAATGTTTATTTGTAAAATTTTAATAAAATGTTCTAAATCAAAATAGCTGTCTGAATGATTTTTGGTAACTTATATTGAAAAAGTTGACTGTTGAGAACAATTGAAAATCACTTTTTCAGATTAAGACAGAAAATATTTCCTGTTTCATAATTAAAACTGATAATATATATATTTTTAAAAATTCTTTCCTGTTTCATAATTAAAACTGATGAAATATGTATTTTTTAAAATAATAATATAAATATATTTTTTAGGATTAATCAACACACACTGTGGAAGGTATGGTTTCAAAGCCAAGTCGTTAAATCGGTTATTAATTTGAAAAGCATCACAAAAAATGGGATTTAATTTCTACTATTTCAATTAGTTAATCTTTGGTTTGTATGCTTATTTTCTATACTTATATGAGCATACATCGGGAAGTTAGTCCTTAATAATTTTTTTGGTTAAGAATTAATTTGAAATAAAATAATTATTTTACAAGCAGCCACGTGAACACTATACCGATGTTTATATTCTATTTTTTAGTTAGTATTTAGATTTTGTGAGCATAGATCTGATATAATGAATGCAGATGACAATAAATAAGTTTTTCATATCAAACGTATGCTGGGTATTTATTCAGCTTCTTTAAATGTAACTAAAAGTTTTCATTAAAGATGGCAGTACTTTTCATAAAGATTCATTTGACATTGAAAGAGATTATGGCTTGATTGATGACTAAATGTTAAAGTAATTACTTCATCATTTTCCATTGTTCCTTCGTCGGATCATTGTATATAGTTTGAATGGTGTATTGAATGGCAAAATAATTGTTTCATCATTGGCCGATGTGCCTTAATCATTTTTTTTTTTTTACTGTACTGAAACGCAGAACTATTTGCGATAAATTCTTGGTATTTTAAATGCATATACATAGTATACTGTGTGTTCTTTACATTTTCTATAGCATTTAATTCTGTTATTGATGTTATGTTAATAATATATTGTCTGAAGAATTTAAACCTGAAATCCCTCCTGGTCGGATTAAAAGGAGCGGGAGGGGACGAGGGTAATAATACATTTTTTTTTTGCCAAGTATTTGCTTATGTGTATATTAATGAAGCGGGATGAGGATTACTTGTAGTAGGCCAGCTCTTTGAAAAGGGCATAAGAGTGCTGAAAATGATGTTCTATTCTCGAGAATTTTAACAGTTTTTGAGAATTTGCTTTTTCTTGTTATACTCGCCCTGCTTGGAAAATTGATTGAACCCTGTAGCATTCCAAAACAAAAATTACATATTTCTTTCAAAGGTTATGGAATATTATTCTACTCACTATGCAAGAAGAATATTTTATTCCTCACAATGAATGAGCTTTTCTGTAAAGATCTATCATTTTATGCCTTACCTGCGTCTTTGATTTATATAAAAAAAGTAGATTCACTTGGTTTCAATGAAGAAAATCAAGTGATTCAATCAATAAAACCCAACTTCGGAAACTTTTTCGCTTCAAAACTTGTTTTCGTCACATTTTGTGGGAATGATTTCCCTTAATTTCTTGAAGAATTTATTTCATTCGAAGAATGTTGGATGCATTTTATATTTCTAATATGTCTCTCCACATTTTGAAAAAAAAATGTAGCTAGTTTTCTCAGAAATGGTTTTAAAATTGCATTTATCCTACTGCGACTTACAGCTATACGTCATTCAGGCAAGATCTCCATTTTAGACTTCCTGAAGTTTAGAAATGAAATAAAATTCTGTTTAAGGAACTTTTACTGTGTTTTTGGCTCTCAATTGCTTTTCTAATTGGCAATCTATCTACATTTTGCTTTATCATCGTCATCACCATTATTTATTTTCTAGAGAGTTACCTTAAAAAAAGCCACATTCTTCTAAATCTGGAGATATAGGCCTCATATGGACACGAATTTCATGACGCAGCTTATTAATGCATTAGAAATTTCATCCTGTCGCAAATGTGACCTGCGAAATCTGTGTTATGAGATTACGTAAAAATTCATACAATGATTTTTGATTATTTTTTTGTTCAAAGCGTTCCTTACTTATTAATAATTCAGCAGATTTTATTGCTATTTTTTTGTCGTGTACTGTTAATTTTGGCTATTAAGAGTTATTGAATGTTTTCAGTGAAGATTTTCCAAGAAATCAGATAAAGACTAGAAGTTTCACATGCTTGCCTTCTTTTCTATTGATCTTATGTGAAGTAAATGAAATACATCAATATCATGTGGTTTGCCGGCTTGGGTGATGTAGATTTTGCTGATGGCCTAATATAGCCAATTTCACTGGGTCGATTACCGGTGAAAGCCGGCGGATTTTTGAAATGCCAAGAAGCCGCAGTGTTCCTGTTGTATGATTATGCGGTTTGATAACGATCCCTTGAGTACTTATTCGGCATTTGGTACTTTCGAAAAATTAAATTCGTAGCCAAGCTTTAGCACCATGAGAGCGCGGCCCGCTCGCTTTGTTGGGAAAGCCATGTGTCAAAATCATAGCAATGACTACTGCCAATGGGTTTGTTTATTTAGCTGTGCAAGGAACAGCTTTTGTTATAATATCAAGCATTTGGTTACTGCCAATGGTAGTCGTACCTATTGAATGATTGTCATGTTTTTGGGGAGGAGGGGAAGAGCGCCACATCTTGAGACAAGCCCAGCTTCAAAAGAAGTGACTTTTAATCTATTGCTGGAATGAATAATTTTTGCCACTTTATAAAGCTGTAACTGAGATGAAAATAACGTGGTTTGATAATAATTGATTATTTCATGCGATTTATTATCATATTGTGAGCCAATGATACGGAGTATAAAATATAATACGCCAGCGAAATTTAGTTTTATGAAAGAATATAACAAATATATTTTTGTGACAAAATTGTCCATAAAGTGTATTGAATAGAACAAAAAAATGGAGTCATTATTAAAATAAAAAAAAACAGAAGTCATGAAAATATTTAATTTATATCAAAAATAAAACAGAAACTATTATCTATTAAATTATCATTACATTTTTCTAATAAATTTCATTTCAGTAGATATCGCCACTACCGATCCCATCAATAAATTTAAAACGTAATTTTAACCGACATCTAACAAACATAAATCGCTAATTTCAGAAAGGGAAGAAAGTCCAAAATTTCGAAATTATAATATTTATTTATTGCAGAAAACTTGTTAAGTTGGATAGACGCATCGTTTACTGCAGAAAATAAACGTGTTCAATCAACTGTTTTGGCTTGGGGATGGGTTAAAATTCTTATTTACTACAGAAAGGGAACAAGTCCTGGACTCGCTCCCTATCTGGAGTAAATGCCGTGACTCTCGCAGGAAACTAAGGAGCTCTGTGAGAATGATAAAATAACTGTTAGTATTAGTCGCATAGATTTTATGGCAAATGTTTCTTACATAATTTTATGGTAAGATATTTATTATTTTCGACTGTTGACCGTTTATGATTTGGCATTCATTATCTAGGGACTGGTAAAATGACGTGTTTTGTGTACCACGAAGGTGAAGGTTGGAAGGGGTTTAACAAGGTTTGTTCGATGATTCGGTGGTACATTCAAAATGCAATTCATGAAGATGTCGAAAAGTTTATTATGTTCGTGGACAAGCGTTCCGACCGAAACAAAAACAACAGTTTAGTTCGATACATGATGGCATTGATCGAGGAAGAAAAGTTCAAGGAAATTCGCCTAATATTTCTAATCAGGTGTAATTCCTTTATGCCTAATATTAGGGACTCGATAATTATAAGAAGAAAACTTAAAAAAAAACAAGAAAGATACTATGCTGTTAGCAGAGCAGATTTTATTATTATTATTATTATTTACAGATTTTAACTCTTAGTGGCCTAAGTACTACAAAAAACTTGTCTAAATAATATTTCTTATGGGAAAAATGTACCTAGGGACCAGTAAATGGCTTTTGCCATCTCTCAGTATCACAACCTGATTTTAACAGTCAAGGACCCCTGTGAAGTAAAATGCAATGTCAATGCCTTGAGTTGGATTCATTCCGTCTCAGGAATACCAAAACAAACCTAAAACTTTCTGCAACCAAGGGATATCAGTCGAAAAGTTCCATCAATTCGTTGAAAATGGATATTGTAAGAAAACTTTGATTTACGTAAAAAGGACGTAAAGGAGTTTTGGAGCAAAATTACCTGCTGGCATGCTATGTCCTTAGAAAGTACTGAATATTTTTACTTCTCATTTTAAGAGTTGCAGAGCCTTTTTTTTTGCTATATTTTTGCATAGAGTTGCAGAGCTATGTTTTTACATTCTTTTCGAAGTAAAATAACATTTTTACTTGTAAATAAACATTTTTGTCACATCTAGACTTTTTTTTATTTCAATAAAATCTTAGGTTTACTGCAAAAAGGGGAACATGTCCAAGACACAAAAAAATGTTTTAAAAAAAGTGGTTATGTTTTTAATTCAAAATGTATATGAAGTGTATTAGGAGATAATCTAAAACGTTTAGAAAAAATTCAATTATTTTTTTTTCATCAGGAACGATAATAAATAGTTTTTTTGTGTCTCCTGTAAAATTCGTATTTTGTAACTTGTTCCCTTTCTGCAGTTAACGATTCAAATAGGGATAAAGCGCAATTTTACCCTACCGATTGAAAATGCATTAAATATAATGTGAATCTGGATGACAATGAAGCGGATGCTTATTTTTACTTAGAATTAATTTTCAAGAAAATGTCTGTTGTTAAAGGACAAAATATATTTTCAATGTTTTACTCCTATTCTAGACTTCCTCGAGTTTACATTCGTCTGTAAATAAAACGCTTTATAGAGCAAAATTCACAGAAAAGATTTGTTAATGATTTATTTTTCTATCAAGAATTTATTGTGTTATTTTAAATTTTAATGAAGTTTTTCTCTCCTTCATCAATGATGAAAAATTCTTTTGGAAGAACTGTCAATTTGAATCCATACATTTCATTAGCATCTGTATACGAAATGTTTTACGCCCTCGAACACTGTTATGCAATCCATATTACATAGTGTCGCTCACCGTAGTTTAAAGAAAACATAACATACAATCCTTGGTCAAACTATTATACGCACCGGGTTTTTTTTTTGCGATATACTAGTATTTAAAGGTGGTGTGTGTACTTTTAAATAAATAATAATTAAAGCTAAATATTTTTTTATATTTAGATTGGCCTATTTACGTTGCTATGCCAATGCTTTGTGATGGGAAAAGATTACTAATAGGATGTTTTGACAACGCCCACCAGTCACATGACCTCGAACATGTATGAAAGTGCGCGAAAGTCTGGAACTTTTGCCAGTTACATTTGTGATACGGAATCATTATCCGTATATAAAAGAGTCTGTACAATCAGGCAGTGGCGAATCCAGAGAGGGTGCTATGGGGCTGCAGCCTCCCCCACCCCCAGAGCTAACCCAAAATTCTTAATTTTTTTTCAAATCATTACACCTGTTTGTTCTTAATTTCTCTTTTTTTTAAATTAAACGTGGGAACAATGCTTTTTGGCTTGACAGGGTCGAAAATTTTCCCGTTTTCGTATGCATTCCACTCGTATTTGTAGCGTTAACGCGGTTGAAAACATTTTTTGGCTAGTTATTTCATTGTGTTTTTATTCAATTGAAAGTATTGTAGTGTCCTTTGTGATTCTTATTGTCAGGTGAGTAAAGTTAGTGTTTTGACTGCATAAGGCCTGAGGTCACGACGATACAAAATTTTCATGACCTCAGCCCTCCCAGATCAGACCAAAATCCTGGATTCGCCACTGCAATCAGATATCAGCAGCATACAAAAGAATCAAGACCCTAATCGCGGCGGAAAGTGGCTCGACTAAATATTAAAAAAAATACTTATTATTACTTCACTTGTATTTGTTTTTAAAAATAATGATAAACACGTATTACTTAAAAGTTAAAAATATTCATTATTTATAGCTATGATTTCGCAGTAACGTACTTAAGTACCATTTCATAAACAAAAATTATAAAAAAGACGTTTCATTTAATAAATATATTTAAAATGTATGGTGCGCATAACAGTTTGGACCGAGTTGTAGATCATAATATTTTCAACTATAGGCAAACAGATGAAATTGTGAAACGAAGAACATATGAACATGTGAAGAACATATATTTCATCATACTTCTTCAGTGCCAGTTAAGAGAAATAATTTTTGTATTGAACATTTGTATTTTGAACATTAACGAATTAAATTAAAGTAAATTTCCTTTACTCATAAGTTGTATTTATATGTCTATATTATTTTCCTATATGTATGTATAAAGTAAAATGAAGTGAAATCCATCCAGCAGGATCATCTTTAAAAATTTGTTTTGTTTAGGCGTCGTAGGGTCAAGGTAATAAGTACTACGGTCCATGCAGGTAGCCATCCATGCATAAGGATAAATGAGTTTAAAAAATATTTTTTTAAACGTCGTGGGATCAAGATTATAAGCACTACACTCCAAGCAGGTAGGTCTCGGTTTGGGGACTGGAGTTTTTTAATTATAAATTATTCTTTATAATATGCAAATATTCCATTGCTTATGATCTCATCAATAAAAACTTTCTTACGCCTTTTGTAGACATACAACTCCATACACTGCGAATGATGTTTTGGGTGCCTCTGTCATACGTAATGTGACCATTCGTCCCGTTTTTTGGTAGCCTGCCCCAATGTCCCCAAGCACAGCTTCGGGACGCCCAAATGTCCCGTTTTCAGACGGAGAGCAACCCACGATAACAATTTCAAATAAGAAGAAGCCAAAAATCAAAAGATCCTACTGTTACATCTAATAGCCCGGCGATATGACAGAGCATGAGCTATACTTGTCACATATATGCAAGTTGGTCAGAAGCCTGCTATCTTTCACTTAGTTCTGACTACATAACACCGCATGAAGTAACAGAATGAAAACACTGGGAATATTTTAAGCGAAAGTCGTTGGGTGGAACTGTTCAAAAACTTTAACGCCAATAATTTAAATCATACGAACTTTCGTATAATTATTGAATATATTCTATGTCTGCCTGGCACTAATACTCCAATGGAAAGGGTCTTTTTTCTTATGAATAAGTTGTGGAAAGGGCTAGGAAACACAGTTGCAAGTCGCAATTTATAAAGCAACGTTAATTACCAAAGTTAATTTTAAAGAATCTTGCCAAGAATTTCATTCTTTTTTTAAATCTTCACTAAATATTCTGAAGCAAAAATGTGTTCTTCAGAAAAATGCAAGATCACATGAATTATTTATTTTCACGTGTTTAGTCTTGATCTTTTCATTAATAAATAAAAACTGAAGAAATATATGTTTTCTTGAATTTACATAATATTAAATAAAAATTAGTAAATGTTACAAAACTAATTTTACCAGCATTATGGTGACCATTTATTTTTGAGGGAAAAAATAAGTGGTCACTTTAGTCATACATAGCATTGACCATCACTACCAAAATTATTATAGAGGGACACGTTGGTGTGGTAGTAAGGTCTCGGTTTCGGAATTGAGTGATTCGAAGTGCGACACCCGACTCCGCTAAAAATTTCGCCCTCTTCATGGGCTTAATGCCCGTCAAATCCTTGGCATCAAACGTCCTTACTTTTGGTGTGGCGCGGAATCTTGAAGAAGGGAACACCGGTTCAGGTGTCGTCTTTGTTATCTGCCAAGGGTTAAAAATTATGAGATCTATCCTAAAATAGTTCTGGTCTTGCTTCAAAACGGGACGTTAATCTAACTTAACATGGAGGTAGGAGCGATAAAGGCAGAGAGCTGGATTGCAGAATTTTATGCACAGAAATGTACTGGGCAAAGTTCGCTTCGCGCCAGTACGAGAGAGAAAAAAAAATGAGTCAGTAAGATTTGTTGCGGCAGGTTTCAAGTTAAATTCTTAAAAAAGTGCAACTCAATAGAAAGATTCATTCAAACATAATTTAAGCATGAACTTGGTGCGTTTGGCGAAATATACCATTTCAATGGATTCAACTGTGGCGTTTAGATTAAAAATATATAACTTATTACATGTATAATAAATGTCCCCGACAGACACTGTTTCGCAAGAGAAAAAAAAATCAGAAGAACTAAATAATATTTACAAAAAGAACTTAAGGAATTTTTATCATAAAAATAGCAACTTAACTGCATCTTGCTTAAAATATTTGTTGAAGGATGACCCTATAAAACCATGAAGACAACCCATACCCGGCTGCGATCGTTGACCGACGGCAACGATTCATATTACCATAGGAATCGTTTAACACGGTCGCTAAATTTCTCAGTTCACCGGATTTCAGACGAATCATTAGAAAATCAGTTAAGGGCGGTTTCTTTTTTGCACCACCTGTGACTGGCATATTAATTACAGATCCTTGCTTTCATGCCTTTTTACGAAGAGTGTCTACGGTGGGGAAGAAATCTAGCATCCTGTCTGTTGCGAGTTAGGGAACACCTATTCCAAGGAGTGTTCCTTAATTAGTAAAAGAAACATGTAACAAGAACATGTGTATCGCTAGTTTAGGTAAATGAATCTAAAACATTTCTATTCTTTCATTTGATTAAAAATAAACTAAAATTATATTTTGAAACCAGTATCATTTAAAGTTTTTTTTATATATATACCTATTATTTTTGAACTGTAACTAATTAAAATTTTATATCAATTTGAGCGTTCGTTTTTGAGGCCTAAACTGAAAGTTTCGCCTGATTTTACTAAAATTACAAGTATACGTTTAAATGAAATGGTCAGATATCCCAGATTATCCAGGAGAATCCCTGATTTCGACTCTTTATCCCAGATTGATAAACCTCCCCGAATGGCCCTGCTTTTGAATAAAATGTCAGGCATTGTCCTGCTTTTTATTTTTAATTAAATAATTCATTAAAATTTTTAAATATAAATTTAATTTTTAAAAAATTAGCTGCTGAAGAATTTTCTTTCCCAGCTTTTATTATGTCTATGACAGGTACACCTCATTTTAGTGAATAATCCCAGCTCCATCGTGTAATTCTTTTGGATATAGTTTAATTCAACTTATAAGCTTAGTCTGCCGTTAATGTGGATAGTAAAGTGGCCAAACGTCCCAGATTAGGCGGTACAGTCCAATTTTTGACTTATTGTCTCAATTTCATCATCCCAATACCTAGGTTCCAGATTGAAGTTCAGAAATTTTGATCACTTTTAGTTTATACCAATCACACAGAGGAAAGAATGTGGTTGAGATTTTATACAATAATTTAATTTTTAGAAAATTTCTAGAACTGCTATAGTCAAGTTATTTTGCTTTCAAAATGTAATTCCCTTAAAATGCCCTTCGCCCGTTTATTTTACTTTTCAATTTCAAATCTAGATTGCATGAATGTTTTTATTTAAATTTTATTATGAAGTGAAATTCTGCGATCTTTTACAAGTCAATGAAAAATCAAAATTCCAAGAAACTAAACAATTTTTTAGCTGTTATATTTTTTACGAGTTTTATTCCTTGTTTTTAAAAATATATTTCGATTTTTAATATCGATTTTTAAAAATATATTTCGAGTTTTATTCTTTGTTTAAAAATATATTTCTATTCCTTCTACGAAAATCTTACATCATTTATCAACCCTCAAGGATAACTGTGAAACCAAAGTGCAATATATTTGAAGCTTACAAACGCTTTGGAAATGGCCGCGTAAAGGCTTCGTGACTTATAGTCGGGAATTTAAATCCTAATTGAGAGAATGAACGTCACGAAAAAATCGATAATTTTTCCTATAAGGTCAAGACATGTTTCGCCGTCCGTGTTTAAAGTGTTGAGTCGAAACGAGACCGAAACAACTTCGTGTAATCCTTTTTTTTTTAAAATAAAGCTTTTGAGATGAGAAGTTCTTTGAAGGAGGGCTATTGCAATGAACATACTCATTTTGATTTTAATTTTAATAAAATTATTTGAAATATCGCAATATATCCAATAATGAGAATCACGTTTTGTTATATTATGCGATAAAAATTCAGGATAGAAGAAATATCTATAAATACCTCTTTATCTTCAGAAGTGCAATAGAAGTGATATATTCGTCATTATGTGTTGTTTAGTGAAAAAAAGATGGATTTTTTTAAATATTTTGAAATATTTAAAATTTTATTAATGTTTTTTGAAATGCTAACCAAAATAATGTACTAAAATTATTGCGAGATCTCATTCAATCATATTATACGGCTAAAGTGAGAAATTTATAGCATTTTCGTATTTTTTTTTGTATTTTATTTGATAGTACATCGTTCGCGTTAGAACGTCGTATTGGAGTGGTTCCTTGAACGACGTACTAAAGAGTTCTTACTATACCAATGATGCCTATTATTTTTTATGGCACTTACTAGAATAATGAAGAAATTTTTGTTAATCTAAAATTCTAATTAAGTTTGATTTGTTGCTTAATGTATAGATTTAAAGCTGTTTAACTGGTTCGTTACATATTTCATCATTCTTTAAAAAATATTAATGTTTGATAAATTATTTTTAAGCTAAATGTAACATCTGAATCCATATTTCTTATCCATTTATATATATATATTCGTTCTGTCAATAGATAAGCTCAACCAGTACTCCAAATCGGAGTTATCAATCAATAAAGAATCTTTCAAATGCCGAAAACTCGTTAATCTCTAATAAACGATTTTTTTTTCAGTGCTGGCTGTGGTTGAATAAAGATGGCATTGTTGCTGGGATGGTTATGGAGTCAAGCCTTTGTTTTAAATTTAAATTAAACTACGGGTAATTTTTACAGAATTGACAATAAAAGTCTTATTGCAATATTAGACTCCTCTTTCAAAGAACTTTTCTCATATATATATTAGACTATTTTTATAGCACTAAATATAACGGAGTGGAGCAGAAATGCTAGGAACCTCATAAATCTGCAAACCATTTCACGCATTTCGATTAAATTTTCACAAGAAATAGGGCGTTTTATGTAAAATGATAAGCTCCTTATATGATGATAAAATATTTATGACCAAGCAGTAAAGTTAATATTAGGTGGCAATACCTGGAATTCCCGCATGAAATCAAAATAAAAACTCGGCACGTCGTCTGAATTTATGTCTCATTCGCTGGATTTGTCAACAGTATGATGCTCATAAAACGCTTTATGTTTGGATTATCTTACTTCACTCAAACATATTTCCGTATTTCGTTGATTTTGACATAGCTTTAATGAAAATGCTTCTAATTTTTGAACATAAATACTTTTGTTTTTTTATCTCAGAGGACACTTTTTATTGCGAAAATTTTTTGACCAATCTGTCTTTCGACACGTTTCTGAAATATAGGGTGTGACAGCTAAACAAGCGAATTGAAAAACGCTACCTGATTCATTTATCATAATTAATCCATCCATAATTTAGACATGATTCATAAATTTATTCATAGCAACAGGGAAGAAACACGAGATGGAAACACAATATTCTCAATTAGTGATGAATATTTAGAATAAAAAATGACAATGGTTGAAAGTGGATATTCTGACAAAGGTTTGAAATATTTTCTGGCATGCGTATTTTTTTTTTTCACCTTCACCTCTCTTTCTCGCATTATTGCCTGTTTTATCTTTTAAGTATTTACTCACGCTTTATTAAAGAGAGGAGAGAGAGGGAAAAAATGGATGTTAATGTGCGAGATTAAAATTAACTCGAAATGCATGCATGCATGACTGCATAACCTTCGTTGTTTTTGTAAACAGCCTTCAATGCAAATGCGCTTTGCTTTCGATCTCTATTAATCACGACTAGATACCGTTACCAGAGTAAATAGTTTTGTTTCTGAGATGGGATTATTCGTGTTTTCTTCTTCCTCACATACAGTAAAACTTCGATTAACCGTCACCGTTGGGACCATGACTGTGACGATAACCGAATAGACGGATAGCAGAAATCTCTTAATATATATGTACAGTAACGTGATTTCACTGCTGTCTTGGAACGAAAATGAAAATTAAATCCTTTAAAAAGTGAATAATACATATATATTGTATTTAATTTTACAAAACGATCAATATATATCTTTTAACCCCTTAACTGTGTTATTTTCTCTACTATTTAATTGGATGAAAGCTTCGACTATGGACATGTGCTGATGTATTGATTCAACTAAGAGTCCACAGAACATTTGTGATGTTTATGGATTACACGTCTATCTATGAATGATTGAAATTATAATTGAATTTTGAAATTATAAGTTTAATAATACAATGATTCGATGCACGAACTCAGCTCGGACACTACAGTTAAGGGGTTAACCAATATACAGGGTGGTCATAAATTATTGAACGCATTTCAAAAATTAATAAAAAAAACCTAATAATGTTACAACCAACGGTTTTCTTTTTAAATGAGAGCGCATTTTAAAAAAAGTTTTTTTTCCAGATAGGTAACGCGCCGTTACGGTGGTCTAGGTGGCAGGAGTGGCATTAGAATCTGCCCAACAGGGGGATACGGTCTGACCAACAGGGGGGCAGGACCTGCTCTAGGGGGGAACGGTGTGATGATATTGGTCTAAAATTTTCACCAGATCTTTATTTTTCTACTAGTTGAATACCCCATTGCGTGAACGGGTACAAAAATTTTTCCCGACGGGGGGGGCCGGGCCCCCCCCCCCCGATTCCCCACTGGCGCCACCCCTGATAGGTGGTCGTAAATTATTGGACATCTCTTATTTTTGAGAGTGATTATCTGCTAAACTATTAAAGCTAGAAGAAAAATATGTATTTCTAGGGAATTCTACGCTCTTTAATTTGCTAAATCTATTGTAGTTCGAAAACTGAATAGTTTTCGAGATATTCAAGAAAAACTAAAAAAGGAAACCTGAAAACGCTTATCGGCTTTTGCTGATCGGTAGCCATTACGTATGGAAATCTCTCGCTGTAGAAAATTTAGAACGCCTTAATGCTAGGCCATCTATCTGAAAAAACTTTTTAATTTGCTCTCTCATTTAAAAAAACGCAGTTGTAACATTATCAGTTTTTTAAAATTAATTTTTGAAATGGGTCCAATAATTTATGATCAACCTGTACATTGGCTTTTATAGTTTAATATGGCGCTTAAGCAAATTGACATCTGACTTAATAAACTTTCATCAGTTGCGGCGGTATAATTTCCGCCTCCCATATTAATAAAAAATGTGATTCTGAGTCAAAGTACGATGGAACTTGCCTTAATCAAAGCTGACAGGGCTACAGTAAAGATTCGATTCATCAAAAAATTTTAATTAAGAAAAACTGGGTTTAATAATAAGCCCAATAAGAAAAAAACGACTATTTTTAAATTACAAATGAGAGTAAAGACTTATTTTTATTATTTTACTCTTCTAATAAATAATATATAAATAATAAATAAACAGTAAATAGCTTTAATGAAAGGTATATAGCACTTTGAATACAACAATTGAACAATAAATCTTCAAAACAAAAACAATACAATTCACATCTAACGTGTTTTTATTGAAAAAGTGAGAAAATTTTTATTGCCATTTCGGAAGAAAACATTGTGCAGCAGTAATGTCCTCGAACGAATGACGAATCTTAAAAAAATATTTACTTACGATCATTGAGGTCACAAGGAACGGAAGTATTTAACGAACGAAAGCCAATTCAGAAATCAAAAATTTTTTTCTACAAATTTTCGTTTTGGCTTCAGATCAACCAAATTGACGATATTTTAACATAATGTGAATAGGAAATTCAAGGGACTGGAAAAAAAATTCGAATTACCTACGAGTTCGAATTAACCTTCTGACTGCGGATTTTTTTAAAATAATTTTTTAGATGCAACTTTTGCAATCGTGTTCAAATACCGTTGAGCCAAGCGAGTTGTTATTTATATGCAAAGCTATATTAGTATAATATGATACAACTCTATAAAAGTACTAAGTTAACACATTAGCATGTGAAAATCGCAGGATGCAGAAGAAAATAGACTTGGTTCCAACCCGCGGAAATCGCGGGATACACCTTCAGAGGGTTAAAGAGGTTCGAATTAGCCAAATTCTACTCTAGCATCGTTAAATATTACAAATCGTTAAAAATGCTTAAAAATTGTTTTATTACAAATCATTAGTATCCTTATTTTTGAACCGAAGCGACGTGACAATTTCGTTCCTTATTATTTTTTTTCTTTTGATCAACATTTTTTAAAATCGAAAAGGCCGGCATTTTTGGCACTCTTTCCGATCCTTCACCCGACGCATGTGCATCATCGCTTCACTCTTGTCCCTCAAATGTCCTCACATTTTCACAGAAGCATTAAAGCAATCCATTACAAGGCAGACAGGTCATTTTCACAGCAAAAATCAATGAGAAACCGGAAACACGACACGAATTTTCGTTTAAATATTGCGTTAAAAAAAAGAAACCATAAATCAAGTTTTGGAAAGTACTCATACGTATGCTTTCGAAACTGACTTTTCAAAGTCATTTTGCGGAAAAGTCTGTTGTAATGGATAATAATGGAATTTTTTTTTCTCTGATGATTTAAAGCAGATCTTCTTAAAGCTTTTTGCTCTGGTGACTCTATCTATGACCGAAAAATTAATTTGCAATCCTAAATGTACACATTAGGAAAACAGAATAATAAAATCAAGTATTCATTGATGATAAATGAAAACAACTAGTTAAATATGTTTATTTACATTATTTTAATGAAATGCCATAATTGAAGATGTTTGTTTCTGGATTATTTTTGCCTACTTACCAGGGGTGGTGCTAGTGAGGGGACCGGTGGAGTTAGGGCCCCCTGTCGGGGATGCTGTGCCCCCCCGTCGGGGCAAATTTTTGTACCCCTTTCACTCAACGGACTATTCAACTAGTAGATAAATAAAGATCTGGCGAAAATTTGAGAGGGTCATCATTAGACCCTTCCCCTTGTACAGCAAATCGTGCTTCCCTATCGGGGGGACTCTAACGCCACTCCTTCTACTTACATTGAATAAGCTGAGATAAACATCCTTTGACAATGTTTGTGCGACCCAATGAATATTCGGGGTCGAGGTGTATAATTTAAAAAGCTCTGATTTACAGGCACCTTAAATTTTCTCAATGGAGTGAACTTATATTCACGTGATGTCAATTCATGTTCACATCAAATACGCCGCACTAATTTAATTTTGTTATACATTGTGCTCCTTGCATGAGAAAAAGTACGTGACGACACAGCGAAGAGTAAGACAACGAACATTTAAATGTTTTATAGCATGCAGCTCTACATTTGTCACGTGCCTGTGACGTCACGTAAATTGACTTAATTCAGCGATTCTCAACCTGTGGGGCACGCCCTAACGCTAAATGGGGGCGCGAGCATATCGAAAATAAAATATTATTAAAAAATTGATTAATTTACTGAAAAGAAAATAAAACAAAACACATTCTGACATAATAAAAAATAAAATACATATTTACACTGATATAATACGCTAATAAATAAGACTGTATCAGCACTGCACAATGTATTGAATAATTAACTTATCAATAGTAAATTAAAGACAAGTTTAATAATTGTTAGTGACTCCCTTGGGCCTGTCTTGCAAAGCAAAGTTTTCCAAAGGAAGGTTTAATATTAGAAATAGACACTCTGAGTTTTTTTTTTCTTCTATATTTAGCTCAGATACATATTTTGTCTCCAAAGCAGCCACCGCGGAAAATCCGGTTTCGCAAAGGTAGGATGTTGAAAATGGTAATAGTATACGAAATGCTCTTATTTTCAGTGCAGAAAACTCATCATCCACCCCAGCCCAAAATTCAAAGAGAGATTTATTACTAAATTGTCTTTTGATTTCGCCACTTGCCATGAAATCTACGAAGATTTCTTCTTCAGCAGTTGAGAGACCTTCGAGAGTATTTTGAAATGCATCCCTAACCCACTCGTAACTTGCTATTAAGTTGTCGTCAGCAAGAAATTGCTTTATTAAAATTCTTTGCAAACATGGCTAAATGATTTTCAATAGTTACAAAAACAATATTCATATGTTTTTCTTCAGCCTTGTAAGTTTTAACAAATTCATCCACATTTGGGGGCGTGGAGGGACAGGGGCGTGATGAAAATTATGATTGAAAATCGGGTCGCAAATACTGAAAAGTTGAGAAACACTGACTTTATTGTCAGAAAATCAAAGGGAAAAAGTTGTTTAACAATCGTGAATAAAAAGAGGACCAGCCAAAAATTCACTATTTTAATACTTGAGATACAAATATTTTCAGAAATTTTTTTAACCCCTTCTTTGTCAGCTTCGCATGTCATACGTTCGATTCTTTTGTGACCGTACGCTATTTAAATCCGTAATTAAGTCAACGTAACAATTAATTTTAAATACAAAAATCACCTGGTCATGCTTAAATATCTCAAGTATCCTTTACCATTAAAAAAAAATTATCAAATGGGTGGTGGCATCCAATTAGGAGGTAAAATAAAAATGTAAGGAAAGGGGTTAAAAAAGCATTGAATTTTTGTCAAAAAAAAATTTAAAAAATTAAATTATTGCTTACAAAAATGTTATCTTAAAACAGTCAATATTCGATAGAACAAATGTTATATATATATATCAAGATATTTATTTTCATTTAACGAAAAACATTTAAGGCTCAAGTGTCCTCGCCATCTGACCACGGTTTAAAATTATTTTGTCCTTCCAAAAATAGCCCTCGTGTAGTTTAAAAACGGGAAGTTAATATAACTAAATTACACTAAACCAAGTACTTTTAGAAACTTAATTCAATCGTAAACAGCATGATTTTTTTTATTTTTTGACGGAAGTTGTGCAAATCTATATAATTAAGTGTAATTAATGCCGGGAAAATTACTAAAAAAATTAATTCTGAACTTAATTTTTAATAAAAATTATCAGTTGTTTAATTAAAATTCTTTTGCTAAAAATGCAGCAAGTAAAAATTTTATTAATCAATTATTAAATTAGTCAAAATTAATGGAAGAAAGGCAAAAATGGCAGTGTTCCAAATATGAACCACTGTACAGTGTAGACGTAGAGCTAAAGCTACTGCATTGCCGATTGTTTAAAATAAACTGAACTGGTGATGAAAATACAAAAAAGGGCAATCAGGAAATAAATTTTATTCCACAATGAATTTCATAAATCAAACAGATGTTTTCTCTCCGACTGACAGAAATTGAAAAACTTAGCAGAGCTCCTCGGAATAGCGCATCATATGGTACTCCTATCTTGTCTCGCCAAAGTTTTTATTTTTTTTTGAGGTTCAAGAAAATTATTTGGAATGTGTAGATTTCCATTTTTTGTTTCTTTTCTTTTGAATTAAATTCTTTTTTTTTCTCCGAATTATTGGAGTGAGATTAACCACATTAAGAAAATACACTCAATTAGTTTAGAAACCGAGTTTTCATTTGTGCATATAATTATTTGTATTACCTATTTCCGGATTCCATTTATTTTATATTTTAAATAAAATAAATTAATGGAAATCACACACACTCAAAATTCTTACATAATTTTGAACTAACCCTACACTGCACTTTAATTCATATTTAAATCGCTGCCATTTTGCTTTTTTTTTAAATTGATTTTGAATAATTTAATAATTGATCAATAAAATTATTTACGTCCTACATTTTTGACGTGAAGAAGAACCGTTTTTCAGTAAAGAAATTTTAATTGAACAATTAATGTTTTTAATTTATTATTTTTAATTAAAATCTGTGATCAAAATAAAAAAAATGATTATTTTTCTTGCACTCACTTATATATGTAAAAAAAAAAATTGTTGGAAAAAAATCATGCAGTGTAAGGTTAAAAATATAATCTTATGTTTTACGTTTCATGAAACAAAAAGTTATTGTAAACGCAAAATGAAGAACTATTCGAAACCATTTTACTAGTACTCCTGCATGTACTGCGCTTTCCTTTATTAGTCATCTTGGCAAAATGCCATTTTCAGTTCAACGACTGCAGAATTTCTCGTTTTAAGAATTCATAAGAATCAATCGATGCAAACATAAATAAATCATCATGACGAAATTTTCTCAATATTATTTAACATATATATGCAATAATATTCATATAATCTGATAGTGACTGATAGTGATAGTGAGATACTGTGACTTTCTCTTCAAATTTTATGAAAAATTAAGCAAATTTATTCGCATCATTCGAGAATCATAGTGAAAAAATAATGCAATTAAAATAGAGTCTATTGAGGTTCACGTGATACAAGCCACATGAACCATGGCAATTTAATTTTAGCATCCATTGCTCATCTTGCATGAGTAAAAAGAATGTAAGTCACAACATAGCGTAAGACAGCATGCAGTTAGATGTTAGATGACAAAAAGTTTCGTCTGTCAAGTGACTAAGGCTGCACGTAGATTGACCCCATTATCATGAACATTATTATCTTGCTATGTAATTAAATCAGGAGAAATGAGAAAAATAAGCTTATGAAGGCGGACTTTCTGCGTGTTTAGATACGGGAGATCCGTTCCAAGCTATTTTTATCACTACAACCGGATTGATCCTTACATCCATAACTTACTTCCCTGGAGTATGATAAGTATTCGTTATTTGGGATCCCATCGGCGGTCGTCATAACTATGATTTTGACGCAGGACTTGTCCACCTGAGCGGGTAAGCGTCACTCACAAAATATTGAAACTGCGCCCAGGGACGTGGCGAAGGGGGGGTAGGGGGGTGAGACACCCCCCCAGATTTTTCTGAAGTCGGCAAATTGACTAAATGAGTCGGCAAATTTTGAAAAAGGAACCGAACGTATTATTTTATTCTGCGTATCCACAACATTTGCAGAATTATTTATTGAAAAGCTGAAAAAAACAAAGTGAACTTTTATTTACTAAGTTGGTTTTTAAATTCTCTTGCAGACCATTGTTGTCACCGATAGGGAGCCGTTCCGACTCCGAGTTCAGGGGTATGCGTGGCGTGACTATTGTTAACTGACAGGGGTTCGGGCAAACTTTCCCTTCTGTAGTAAAATAAATAAAGATAAATTCTCAGAGCAACGAAAGAAATGAGATGCCACTGTTTTGTAGATCCCGAAATTTTCCGTTACCCATCTGCGCGGCAGTGTTCTTCTCTAGACTTTCTAGTGTACTCCCTAATAAAAGTGTCGTCCCCCTGTTTGGTCCCCCGATCAAGTCCTTGGACACAAGGCCGAAACTGCCGAGTTTTATTACCCTGAATCGGAGACCACGGCAAGTCGATATTGCCGAGAAAATGACGACACACCGAAATCGGTATGTGTTTACAGACGGACGAAGCGACGCGACAGACATATATAATTCCAGAAAATGTTTTTTTCGTATTCGGGTACTCTGATGTAGAAAATCATCAAAATCTCGATGTCGAATTTTTTGGCGTTTATAATTTTTTTTTTTACTTCGCATGTCAGAAAGTAAAGAGTTTTTAATGCAAATATCCTCATCTATCTTAAGTCTTTATTCCTTTTTTCTTTCAGATGAGTTAAAAGAGAAAATATCAATACTACGTTTTCTTAATATCTTAGAATTTAAAAAATAACATTAATTCGATAGAAGAATTGAGTAACAATCAAAAAATGAAAAGACAGTTTAAATTTTAATGTTTACTGTGGGCTTATTTTGCATAATTATTGTTATATTTTTAAGTATAAGAAAACATTTATGAAAATTTTTCCACGACATAAAAAAGAAATAAATAATTATTTAAATTTTTTATAATATTCATTTAGGAAACTTTGAGAGATGCTAACAATTTTTTAATAGCATTCATTTAGTATGTTAGCTTTCATCATATATTTATAAAAAATATTTTATATAAAAATTTTGTTAATTTGATATACAAGCCGTAATGATGCGATTTATTATACAACAGGAGACAAATATTAACTCGGTGTGAAATATATTTTAACCTTTCCTTGCTAAGCTTATATGAATGAATGGATTTCTTTTCTCTCCAACTTTACTATAAATTTTTTTTCTATTATCTATTTTTTAATACAGAAAGAAACTTGACTAGCAGTAACATTCAGTGATTGCATTGAAACATTTTTAATCCTGAAAGTGTAAAATTTAGCCTCTTAAAATATGCAAATTTGTTGAATGCTAATAATAATTACATTATTCAAATGCTAAACTGTTTCAGGAATTTTAAGAAATGTCACAATCTTATGCCGCAGACCTCAGCAACAAACTATTGCTTAAAAATAAAGTTTGGGAACTTTTTATATTCCTTTTTCTCTATTAAAAATGTGCATTCCCTAGATTTCAAAAGAAAAGATGGTCATAAAAAAGCTTCTTTAAAAATGAAAGGTTAAATATTTTTGAAGAAATGCGTATGAGGAGCTTCCTGACAAAAGTGAACATATACGCTTTTTTCTAAAAAGCGTTTTGTTACAATTTTCTCATCTGAGTACCGAACTGTACGAGGGTGCAGTATCATTCAATTTTGTCTCATAACTTATTTTTTCCCCTTTGTAAAACTACCCAAAGTTCTTAATTCTTTAGCAAAACTAAAAATATCCACTTCTAAAACCAACTTTGTAAAATGGATATGTTCACTTTTGATTTTTTTAAAAAAAATCCTCATATATTTTTAATCTTTCTGTAACATCTTTATTTATTTATTTTTTGTGCGTCGGTGTGTTTAATGCTAGAAAAATATATCTAGCTCTCATTTTGGGGGGCGTTCTTTCTCTTATGTAAAATGTCAGCATTTCTCTTCCAAAATCTTGATAATTATGCCCAGAAACATTGAAATATACCACATAAGGAAACAAATACACAAAATAATCTCTTTTCCAACCCTGGAAGCTTTTACGAGCAGGACAGTTGAAGAATCCTATAATTTCATGGTGTCTTCGGATTGCACCATTCGTGAAAAAAAAGGGGTGGAAGTAGACTGACAGATTTATGATCGGGGGAATGCAGTTGTTTTTACATCACAAAACCCCCTAAGTTCTTATTGGGCGGGAAACTCGAATGGACATTATCCTGAATAGTAGTAAAGTTAAAGACAACATAAAGAAATCTCAATCCAGAAAGCGGAGTGTAGCTGATGAAGTACAGTGCGACTTTTATACACCAAACCTGCTTTACTATAGGTGAATTTAATCATTATTATTACTGTGGAACTTGGTTAATTCAAACATTTTTTATCCGAATTCGTAAGTAATTCGATTTTTTCTCTATTCTTAAAATTTCTATACGCATAATGCCTAAATATAATCTGTAATTCGAATTTATTTTGCTTACTTAAATGTCAAGAATAAATATTTTAAATTCTTTTTTATTTCTAAATTGCTTTCGTCCTTACTTTGTATGCTCATCGATCGTGAATAAATAACTTTTTAAGGTTCTTTATTGACTCTAGAATCCAATAAATGTATCCAATCAAAACAGCAATGAAATATTTCTCCCTTTTGGAATTATTTTAAATTTGAGCTTTAAGTAATTTTATTAACATTATTTTTAAACAAATCAATAAATATTATTACTTTGTTAATTAAAATTTCACACTGTTTATTTATTTATTATGTATTCTTTATTAAAGGTGTTAAATTTTAAAAATAGATTTTTTTTTTGCCTTTTTTAATTAAAATTGCCGTTTTCTCATGCTGTATTCACTTTTACACAAAGATTTTCTAAATTAAATTCGAATTAGTCAAGTTGCACTGCTTTTCATTATTTTACATTGCTTTTTGTTGCATTAATTATTTGTTTATTTAACATGATTTGTTTTAATAGATCTAAAAAAAATCTGCAAATTTATGCATATATATTACCAGCGGATGTTTGCGATTTTTCAAGTACTCGGATGAGGAATAAAAGAACCTTTTTCCGTTCGAATGCCGTGTATATAATAGTAATAAACGGAAATTCAAAATGAGTTCAATTTCGAAGCATTGTTTTTTTTAACATCGAGATTATTGATATAAAGAATAATGATTTGGCCAAATACCTACTCTGTAAAAACATTTCACTTTTGATTCTAAATAAAATAATTCTCAAATTTTAAATGTAAAAAAAATAAAGATTAATAAAATTGATATTTTTACGGTTTGCATATTTAAAAAAAATTAACACCTTGATGTGTTTTTTCATAATATTTTAAATACCTGAATTACAATAATTATTTCATTAATAAGAAATGGCCAAAGGAGGGATCTTTCAGACTGCGATTTTTTTTATTGTCCACATCTATGAATGAAATTTTAGTGGCATGATATGTTAAGTACCCAAGGATTGATTATTATTCGTATTATTTAAATATTATATGTATGTATATTATTTATGTATCAGTATGTATTATTTGATTAATTGAATTTAATGATGGTAAGAAATAAAATTCAGTTTAAAATAATTATAGTGATAATGAAATAATTTATATTAATAAAATTGTACTGCATTGTTGATATGTTTTTTTGATTATATTGGACAAATTAGGCTATATGTCGATTCCGAAAGTTTTAAGGTGAGAGTGCTTCTAAATAGAACTTTGCTCTGTGACTGTTCTTATACTAGGGTCATGCACTGGAATCTCTCTTGCGGCTTCGCTAATATCTATTTTCCATTTTGTTCAAATATTTTATGGCTATATTTAAAATAAATCCCAAATGGTTTTGCGTTTCAGATCTTTACGAATAATTTTAGTTTCGGAGGACATTTGTGATATCTTTCTTGTAGTGCTCACAGTTTTTCTGATGAGTTGAACCCACACACATACATTAGGAAAGCACAGCTAATCAATGGTCGCAAAAGTGATTTATAGAGGACGAGTTTATTTTCCATGGAGAGTTAGGACTTCCTACCGAGGACGGAATAAAATCGTGCCTTTGCTAAGCTAAATTTTGTCTTTATTTTTTCAATGTGATTTTTGAAGGCATGTTTTTTGTCTTTGTTTAAAACGTTAGATATTTCGTGTCCTCATCATTGAAAATGATATTATGCATCACAGCAGGAACGTGTATATATATTAGGCACTATAAAAATATTTGTCTTTTAAGTCTGCAAAGTTCATCATGAGAGTCGGCATTTTTTGGATCTCACACCCCCCCCAGATGTGAGACGCTCGCCACGTCCCTGACTGCGCCAAACTAATTTTCCCGAGAGAACCAAAAGCCGAATAGGTGTTCAAGGGACCTTAATATGATACATAATCATACGACATCCCTATTAGCACAAGATGCTGTATCAGGGGTGGGGAACCTTATTGCACTGAAAGGCCACATTAAATTTCGGAAGTTAGGCAAAAGGCCGCACGAGCAGAATCTTGAGGGTTATTGCTATGCAATTATTATTATATTATAAACAATTACATGTTTCAATGCAAATTGTAAATAACTTGTAAGGCCGCATAAGAAATGCAAGATGGCCACATGCGGCCTTAAGGCCCGCAGGTTCCCCACCCCTGTGCTACACAATTTTCACACAATGTCTTTACGATGTTGTACGGTATTTAGAATATTGTAGCAACATCGTGGATTTATCATAGAATATCTTGTGCTAATAGAGATAGGTGTTGATGACTCTTCTCAAAAATTCACCGACTTAGAACCAGATTAATACCCACTATTTCCGGCAAAATAAATCAGCATCATAAACTCTTCACCATCTAAGCTGATTGCTGATACCCTTGCAATGTATTCGGTGTAGAAATGCTTTTATACGTTAATCTTTTGCCAGTGGTGTAGTGAGGGTTGTGTGAGGGAGTACAGATGGCCCACGCCCGTCCCATTAGAACAAGATGCTCTACAATAACGCAATGGTATTTTATGATCTTGAGCGGCTTTCAGAATATCGAACATCGTAAAAATATTGTACAATATCTTGTGCTAATATGGCTGGCTGCGGCACTGGAGGTTTGTTGTTCGGGATCTGATTTCACCAAAGACCTGCTGTGTGCGGGGGCCTGGCGCACATGAAATCCATCGAGGTGAAACATTTTTCCGCTGGTGTGGTGTGCAAGTTTGGAAAGAGATTGTCGGCGCAGTTATCGTAGATCACACTTCCTAACGTTGGTGCGATGTAGAAGTTTGGAAAAAGGGTTGTCGTTTCATGTGTCATCTTCATCATCTGACCACGGCCAAAAATCACGATGTGCTTGCCAAAATCGTCTAACAGAAAAATTGACATTAATCCGGTTAATCCAAATAAAACTAAATCAAGGTTATAATTCGAAAGTGTAATGCATGCGGTTTTTGGGGGGGGGGATATTATTTTTTTTCTAAATAAATCCCGATTACTCACTTTTCGGAAATACTCAGGTAATTAAAAATGTTCTCCAATTATTCTTTTTTTTCAAAATCCTATCAAATTTATTTATTTCAATGAATTTTTTTTCACCTTAAGCCGAATACTAAACCACTTATCTATTCTGTTGTTTTCAGCCTTACCCGATAAAAATAATTAATTTTTGTTCTGAAAAAAAAGAATAATTTCATAAATCATATGCTCAAAAGTATTATAGAAAATTAAGCGAAGATTATAAAAAAGAGCTCCTTTGGCCTAGAAAGATTTTACGCAATCGATAAAAATAAATCGAAGTAAATGTCGATCAACTTTTCAGTGGAAAAATTTAGGCAGCCAGTGTGGCACCGAATTTTTGGAAAGTCTAAAAGAATTATAATCCTATGTTATTGAATTTACGACTTTTAAATTAACTTTCTGAAGCTTTATCTTTTTTAATATTAGATATTCAATAAAAAAAGCAGGCTTAATTTGAAATAAGCGTTTGAAGAATGGAACAATAAAAATCTACAACCTCTTTCTTCAGAAAAAAATTACATCTACGTTTGATTATTGGCTTTAGCACATAAACACACATACCGAATAATATTAGAATTATTTTCATCCGCGCTAATGCTTCCATCTCAACCGATAAAATTTATCGAGTATTCTAAGTAGTGCATACATCCTCGATATTTCGTTTTCATTTTTATCTTGCATTGGTAATATTTAGTATTCAGTTTTCATTTATTAATATAATTTTTCCTGCCTGACATTTTCCGACTTTCTGCAGCTGCATCGTTTATTTTGAGAATGGAACCAATTCATGCTCATGTGCAGAGGGCATGGCAAAAGTAAGTGGCACCCGAGGCAAAATATAATTTTTAGCCCCCAATCGTCACCAGTGGCTTTGTAATGGTAAATGTCGCCCGGGCATGCTATTTTCCGTCCCCTCTTCATGTTTGAATTTTAAAAGGGGCATAAACGCACTAATGTATTGTCTCCATGGCGCCGCCTGTAATTGGTGCCCAGGGGATCTGTATCCCCCCCCCTTTGCCACTCCTCGCTACGCTACAAACGCTGCTTTGTTATTATCTTATTTTTCTTCGGTTTTGATGCTACGTTGAATAATTTTTCTTGTGTAACTTTCTATTTTTGTTATAACACTAGTAACATGCCAAGCCTGTGCTTGTAGCAAAAGTTACAACTCTGTGTAATAAAAAAAAATCTCAAATAATCATTTAAAGAATAAATTTTTTTTAAGTGACATAATTTCAAATAATAACATAATAAGTTAATGAGATTTTTAAAGATAATTTCTGTTTATTTTTATTGATTTATTTTTCCGTCACATAAATAAACGATTCAATAAAAATCGTTTGCTCGAACATTTTGAATTTGCTTGGTTTTATTTTAGAATTCGCCTATTTCGAGTTAAATCTTCCATCTGCTTAACAGAATTTTCTTTATTCTTCGGAGAACAGATGAAAAATGAAACGAACATATTTTTTTGATGATTTGATGAAGTTATGCCGGTAGTAACAAAGATACTAGCGGGGGGGGGTATTTTTTGTTCTATTCTTATCATTTAGGTACAGTACCTGTTCTTTTCTAATTTCTTCAGAATCCATACTTTCAATGTTTTAACGAAACTACTAGATTTGAGCTCAAGCGGATAGCGAAGCCCTAGAATGCCTTTTCAAGATTAAAAAAAACCCTACCCGGTGCCTATTTAATATGCCACAGTCATCGCGCACACAATTTATCCTACTTTACTTTTGTACTTAAAAAACGTAGAATCCTTACCTTCAATGTTCAGTCCTTCAAAAAAAGTATCCGAACACTTCTTATATCTCCTAATTTATAAAACTCAAATTCAAAGAAAATATGTCGTTCAATTTGGAAGTATGTTGTCTTTAATAATATGTGAACTGCATTTGCATAAGGGGCTATCTCCATATTTATATTTGCATCATCTTCAAATTTTCTAATGGCAACTCCCAATTTTTCATCTTTTAAATGATTCTGTATAATAAAAACATTTTAGATATAAAATTTGAGGTAAATCGGTTCAAAATAACCGGAGATATACAATAAAAACGATCAAGGGGCTGTCTCAATATATGCAAACGTATAAAATAGGTTAACCTGTTAAAACTTTCCTTCATTCAAATTTTCGTTTCAGTCGTCAATACTGTAATGTTTCTTTAAGAATATTTTGTTTTAAGTTTACCGACAGGGGCGATGAAACATTTCTAAATAAAAATTTGAAATGCATACTATTATTTCATTTTTATTTACAGAAATATAACAAATAATAAAAAATATATTTACAAATTTTTATACATTATATTCTATATACATATTTTATATAAATAATATAACAGTTAAACAATTAAAACTTTTATATACATAAATATATTAGTCATTAACTATTTACAATATAATACGATGTATAGCCACCATTTCTATCGATGACCTGTTGCATGCGACATGGCATGGAATCTATCATACTGCTAACGAGATCTCTATCTCTTTTAATCACGTCTCATGCTTCAGAAGGTGATATAAAAGTTGCTCCCGAGTCTAAATTAATATTTTCTAAATCTATATGTCTCTTCCATATTGTCCATACGTTCTCCATTGGATTGAGATCTGCTGCATTCCTGGGCAGCCTAGTATTAAATGCAGTTGTCTTCCATCCATTTCCTAACGATATTTCTTTTGTTGATAGAGGAGCTTCCTTTAAAAACATTCAAAATGTTAAATTAGACTAAAAGTGCTTTCAAAACATCAAAATTTTTGTATAGCAGAGGTTCCCAACCTGTGCTATACAAAAATTCCGAAGCGGTGGACCATTTGGGGGTACGCGAAATCAAAGTTGTTAATGGCGGAAACAAGAAAACATAAGGGATTAAAAAAGTTAGGGAATTTTGTTTCTCCAAGTGAATACTTTCTATTTAATAACTATACCACTTGAATAGTTGATTATTGTGAAGGGTAATTTCTAGCTATCCTTATAAGTTAAGACGAAATAATTACAATACTGACTTCATTTGCTTTGGCGTTGAAATGATACTACTATAAAATGAAAAATGAACTATAATAAAATGTAAAATCAAAAATAAGTTCTTCAAATGCTATTAATTCAAGTCATTTCACTCTAAAGCTAACTTAAGCTAGCCTTAACATTATTGATAGAAACTTCTTTCCATAGACGGATGTTTTGGTGGGGGCAGTTGGGTATATGATAGTAGGAGATACGCCAAAATAAAAGAATAATCAAGGGGTACGAGAGGGAAAAAAAGTTTGGGAACCCCTGATCTAGAGTTAGACATTTATGCATTTATTTTAACTACTCGCTGAAATAAAAAATATCTATCCGAAAAATGATTGTCTGAAACATCTGGGATCTACTATGTTCCAAAATTTCACAATATGAACTTGCATTCAATCGCCTTTTAATTCTATGCAGAGTTTCAATGCCTTTGGCTGACATACATCCCCAAACAGATAGAACAGTTCTTCCACCGTGTTGGCTTCATTTATATATTTTTCAACGAATCTGTAGCCACGTGGCCTGAACACCCTTTGGGGGGAGGGCGTTACTATAAGACTGCACACAACTTTCACAGAAAATAAAACTCTTCTCCATACAGCCTTGTCCAGGTCAGGGCTGGCCCGAACAAAAGCGGGGTCTGGTGCGAAGTTGATTTGCGGGGCCTTGAAACAAATTTCATACAATAAAATAATTTATTGCATTTTGTTATTTATTACATTGTACAAATCGGCATAATAAGGACTTAAGGAATACATGAAAATGATGCATAACTAAAAATATTTTTATAAAGTTGACATTTCAATCACATTCAAAATCGTTCACAAATCAAATAACAAAAGTAATTGCTTCATAAACTCGTAAAATACAATCTGGAATGCGAATTACTAAATTAAGGCAACAATATGTTATTTTTGTTTCATTTTCTTTCATTCATTAAAGTAAATTCGTTGATAATATAATCATAATTTAACTTCATACCTAATTCGGATTCGACAGATATCATGGCTAAGAAAATGAATCGTTCTTAACAACTACTAGATGTCAAGTATTTTTTTTATTTTCAACCATGAGAAAGATATTTTTGCAGATACATTTGTAATTAGTAAGGTTAATATATTTTTTAGAATAGTCATAAAATTTGGATACAATTTAAATAAATTATCTACACTATTAAAATCGAGAGTAAACAAATGTATCTCTGTATGTGAGGCTATCTTCTCACGAACCACTGAACACAGAAATGCTCTGAAAGTACCAAAAGGTGGGAAATAATCCTAGGAATCCATTCTGACCATTTAAATTCCGAAATTACAATTTGTTAAAAAGATATTAAAAATGCCAAAACAAATTAATCTATCGTGCAGGTGTTCCGGTGTGTTCTTGCATTTATTTACTTATTTCTCTTCATCTTTATGAACCGTAGTAACGGAAGCTGGTTTGTATACAAGGTTTTATTTTTTCTTTCTTAACGAGCTTCTGTGTTTTGATTTGTAAACATCAGAGAAAAATCGTTTTCTTGTATTTTTTCTTTATTTTTTTGTCTTGTGGTGTTTTATTTAGCAACGTTAATGTTATAAGGTAATAAAAAGACTAGATTTGAAAGGATATTTACGTTTGTTGGGGAAAGTAAGTGACAATAATTGTTGGAAAAAAGTAGGCGAGCATATGAAAAAATATCGATCCCGAGGCCTCATGTGACCTCACTTCTTCTCTCCGTCAGGGAATGACGCATTATTCGAGATAGCCCGTGCAACTTCGGGCTATCTCGAATGATGCGTCAGACTAGTTTTTAAATAAATATTGTAATACTGTGTCCCTGAATGGAAAAACTGGACGACAAACTTTGATTTCATTAAATGAATCAATATCGCCTAGAAAATTTGCATTTATGTCTTTGCAGCATCTAAGAAGATCGTCTTCAGACACTTTTGTGAATATTTTCCTATTTATATAAAAATCCATATGACATCTTTTGCTCGTGATATATTTCGAATATTTTCTAAAAAGAAAAAATGTCACAATTGATTATGACTAGAAAATGGATAATTGGCAGATGAAATAGACTGATCCGTTGCTTCAAAGAAAAATTGCTTTTTTTCCTCGTCCAGTTCTTTGATTCTTAAATTCAGGTGTTGCCTTCAACTAACTATTCAACTATTTTCTTGGCACTTGTTAAAATGAGATATGAATGCCGATTCACGATATTTTTGGTCGGCAACATTTTTCTGTCAAGTCTTTTGACGTTTCAACACAAATCGTTCTTGTGAACAGGGCCGGATTATCAAATAGGCAACTGCCTAGACGTCCAGTAACTTGGGGGGGGGGCTCCCAATGCTTCATTATCTTTAATATGCATTATTTTCAAAGTAATTAAATTTAGTGCTTTCATTTAATTTACAAGAGCCGTATACTCGAACTTATTCAAATTGAAATGAAGTATCGCTTAAATTTCAGAATATTATTCTAAGGATTTTGTTTATAATGTTGTCAATTTCGCAAGAAGATCAGTGTGATCCTGTTTGTTTTATCGTTTTATTGGCTGCAAAATAGCCCATTAATAAATAATAGAAAACCACCAAAGAAAAAAATGCGTATTTAAAAAAAACTGCGCAATGTACATTTAATAAAATGTTCATAGCCAAAAATTATAGTTTTTTTTAGATACGCCTTTAAGGGTTAGGACGGCAGTATAGTCCCCCATAGGGCTTAAACCCTTCCTGCTTGTATATTCACATCACTTTCAGAGTCATCTACATTAACATATCTTAAAATAACAGGCAACTGTTCTTGATAGCTCAAGCTTGGAGTTCAATCTAATAACATTCTGAAATGCTTAGCTCTCTTAACTAAATTTATTGTTTCCTTTTTAACTAACTATAAAACAATAGTCACTTTTTAAATATAAAATTATAGCCACTATCTATACACAAACACATTTTAAATGTTGTGTTTTGTTTTTAATTATTTTTTCACATTCTCTGCCAGTAGTGTTTCTCAGTTTGAAAGTCTTCTCAATTTGTAAGTTTGTGTGCAGCTTGTAAGATATTCTAATCTTTCATGACTTTAAACTTCAAGAACCCAACCTTGCCTTAGATTGGTCGACGCAAAATGTGCACAAATTATATAATTATATTCAAATGTATGTATATTTGGATTTTAAAAAATGAAGGATTTTCATTTTGCAAAATCAGTCAGTGGCGCGGGGCCTTCAGAAAATGCGGGGCCCAGTGCGATCGCACCGTTCGCACCCCCCCCCCTCCGGCCGGCCCTGGTCCAGGTTTTATGAGTTTGAACGAAATGAAGGCTTTCGTTGATTTGGTCCGCTATCAGTTTTAGCTTTGGTACTGCTATTCTGATTCTCAAATTTGCTTCTTTTAGAATATTGCGGATTATTTGCAAAGAAATCTGCGAAAAATATTAAAATACTTCACATCTTCTGAAAAACATTATAAGTTGAAAATTAACACTCCGTTGCTGATAAAGCAATTAATGGCAAGGGCGGATCTATGAATCCGTTAAAAGAAGGGGGGCTGCTGTGAAAAAATTTCCGTGTTTTTAAATCTTAAAAACTAAGAATTACTTAATTGGATTAATTATTAATTTCAAATTAATTAATTTTTATTAATTAAATTGGTATTAATAAAATTTTTATTAATTAAATTTTATTAATTAAAATAGTGTCATTGATTAAATTTTAATTAATTAAATTCAATTTATTAAATATATACAAGGGTGGATTTAGGAATCTGTAATGGAATACTGTGGAAAAACTATTTTTTGTATTTTTAACTTTAAAAAATGTCTGTTTTGTCAACTAAAATAGTTTCATTTCATTTTTTTGCTCAAAACGTTTTGTCCTTTTTAGAAGATTGCCAATTAGTCGTGGCCATTCTCCTTGACTTTTTCTTACAAAATATGTCAACCTAGCCACACCGTCCCATTTTCCTCACCATATTTAGAATTCAGATTTTAATCGAAACTCCGAACTTTAGAAAAAATCTTCAAAACTGCATGAATCTCATTGTCGTTGTTTATTTCATTCTTCGATAATATAAGATGTTCCAATGGTAAAATCCCATAAAAGTCGGGGTAAAACCTTAAAGAAAGTTTGGAATGAAATGATCAACTATAAAAATAAATATCACTCATCGTCTTAAATATCTTTCAGCATTGCTTAAAGGATAAGGGAATATACTTTTAAAACACATCATCTGATAAATTATATGACCAAAACAGCGCAAAAGTTTTTATAAAATATTACTAAACTATATTTTTACACCATTTTAAGTATGTTAACTTGCACTCAATTGTAATTCGTTTCGAATTTGTCTCGCACTTAAATGAAACTTTTACCACAGCCATAGCGAGCCACTTTGCGAGCTTCTATCGGCGTGCAGTAGGACTTCCAGACCGATACAGGCGTTTGGCATTACTTTCTCTGAGGTATCTTCCAACATAAAATAATAATGTTATAAAAATGTAGATTCAAAATTTAAATAATGATCTTCACTTCTAAGGAAATAAAGGCTCTTTATCTCCTTTACCCTTCCTATCCATTACTAAATTGTGGATATATACTGATTTCAAGTTGGCGACTTATTTGTCTGTACGAGAAACCAGATTGACAAAGACTGATCATTTGGCCTTTCGCGCATATTGTCAAAAATAATCTAAAACTCTGCATAATTTCAGTGATTTATATTAAATAAAACAAGCTAAAACGGATAATCTTTTGGAGGAAAAATGAAAGACATGTTTATATTCTGAATCATTCTATTACAAATGAAACAAAAATAGCGTAATGCTGTTGAACGATACCTACCGATTTTTCACCAAACGATATTTAAAATCATTTGTAAGAATTTTTAATTTTTTGATACTTAATCGCTTTTTACCAGAAAGAGTATTAAATTAAAACGCTTAATTCATCGAAACATTTTTAAACTTTTGTTTCATTTAAAAAAAAGTTTTGTCGAAAATCTAATGACATTGCATTATCCTTACACAAGGAGTTATTTTATTTAATGAATAATGTTTTATTCATTCAAATGTTTAATACTATATAAATTCATACTTTATAAAGAATTTTGCTTTGAATTTTTATCAATTAAAAGATTTCATAAAATGTTTTTAAGTGGAGTAGAATCTGTTAGATGTATCGATTTTTTTTTTGTTTTGTTTCCCGTTTCATTGTAATGTGGTTTTTCCCCTGCCCGCGAATCCTTTCGTAAAGTTGAGATCCCCCCTCCCACAAATAAAGCGAAAGTTATTCTGTAAGCTTTTGGTTAGTGCTACAGATTTTTATAACTACTCGACGGGAATATGAAACAGTGATGTTTTAAATCATACTCCTTCGATCGGCATCAAAATTCTTTTGTGCAGATATTCAAAAAATTTTAACTGATGAATTTAAAAATTAATAAAAATTACAAAATATGATTTTATTTTTTTAAAATACACAAACTTTATCTTGCCTATTAAGTATTTTAACCCTCTAAGCGGTTAGCTTGATCTTATAGCTTTAAAGTCTTAAAAATTTGCTTTTAAAGTGAATAATTGGATCTTTATTGCATTTAAACCGTTTAATTGCGTAAGTCGCGGAAATCTTAAGAACATTTGAATTAGAATTTGAATAATCTTAGAATTTGGTAGTTTAAGAAATTATATGCACATAAACACGAATTATCTGCTTTCGAACTCAACACGAGAAACGGAAAAATACTGCTCAAACGCTTAGAGGGTTAATATAAAAAGAAGAATTATTGCTAAAGAAAAGCTTGGGGAAATCTTACTAAAAACCTTACAGAAAACCTTGTTTCTTGCTGACTAGAGAATCTTTCCGCTACCTTGCCGAAAGGTTCAACCCTGTCATGGAAACCTTTTGTGACAACCCTTTACCCTTGCTGACGACAAGGTTTCCAAAACCTTTTAGACAAGCTTTCTTTGCTATCTGGGATCCCATTTTAAAAGTAATTACTTTTGAACCCTAATTTCATAATTTATTCTACTAGTAAAACGTAGTTATTAGCGAAAATCGCTCTCTCTTTGACATCAAACCATATTTTCAACTCAAAATTTAAAAAAATTAATGAAATCAAGAAAACAGTTTTAAATAAATCGTATAGATGCACGATTTATTAGCGCAATCTATCTTCTTCTCTCAGAGTCTAGCTGACTGAGTGGTTAAGACGACAGGTTTAGGAAGTGGGATGTCGGAGGGTCGAATCCGAGGTTGTCTTCTCACTCTGTTTTTGCTATAGTTTGCAATGAGTTTGACTTGGCAAGCTTGTTACAAGTTTGACGCGTGGTGACTAACTCGTTTGAGTTAACTTTGTTTCACGCTTGCACTCTTGTCGTGCCAAACTTGCTACAAGCTTGCAAATTTGCAGAGCAAGATTGCTGTAACTTTGTTGCAAACTAAAATTGCTATCTGGGATTGTGTTCAAAAATCACTGAAATTTGTTTATAATTATGAAATAATAATTTCATCCAATTTGAAGTTTTTTTTTTATTATTTTGCTATTAATTTTCATTATTTAATATAATTTGTTAGAATTAACTCATAACAGTAGAAATTAAAATAGGTAATTAAAGAAATTTCATTATCAACATAAGATTAATTTTTAAAGAGCAGTGAAACGGAAACCAAAATTGCAGAAGGGATGTTCAGATGAACGTGAAAAGTAATTTCTAATGCTACAGTCGTTTTTTGAGCGACTGTAATTACGAAGGAAAACGGAACAGTAGTTTCGGTTCAGATTTTATTGCGAATCCAATTTTCATCTTGTTTCCCTGAGAACTTTTATTTGATTCTGAATACGGTACTGTGAGATTTTGCACGTAACATCCAATGCGTCCGAATTTTAAGGATTCAAAATCCATCGGATCAGGATTTAACTTCAATCGTTTATGAACTCCTGCCGAGAGAAATTGATTGGTCGTGCCGTTCTGATCGGGTTGCAGCACCTGCTGTTATTTCTGTTAATTTTCTAACCCCTCTCTTTCCTTGCATGAAATGTGTTGGATTACTAAATTTCAAAACCCTGAAATTATATAGACATCTATGGGGTCTATTCTGGTACCCCCGGTAGGGTTGGGTTCCGCACATTAACAACGGAACCCAACCCAACCGGGGGTACCAGAATAGACCCTATAACTTGGACCAGATCCATTAACAGGGCCGCTGACAGCCGAGTAGGACCTGGGGCAAAGTGCTAACATGTGGGCCCTCTAAATATACAAAACTTCTCTTTGAAAATAAGAAATATGTATTTTTTCTTCTCTTGGACCACAGGGCCCTCCCCTAGATCCGGGATTTTGCACCCCCTCGACAGGCCTGTCAATTACGTATCGTTCATTTATCGGATTCGGTTCTTCAGATTCGTTTCGATGAACGGCTTCACTGTAACTAATCGCTGTTATAGTCAACTGTCAATTTGATACGTGCGATATTGTCGCTCTCTTTGAAACAGTTCATAATATTTGTGAGCGCTATATTAAACTGAGTAAGTTAATCGTTCTTCAATACGGGTGCGGACACTATGTTTCTTTTCTGATACGGTTTTATTAATTTAAATTTCAGTGGAGTTTTACATGTTTTATGTTTCTTCGTTTCTCCCAACCTTGAAAACATTTTTACGAAACATGAATTGAAGGGTTCTTGCAGTTTAATAAATAATTTATATTAATTGCTTAATTTTACTACAGCTATATCCAAAGTGTGTATTGAGTACCTTTTATTTAATATAAAACTTAAATATGGGTAAAGGTGGATGAAATCTTGATGTGAAAGCGAGACGAAATATTTTATTCCCAAGTCAATTATATAATTGTTTTTAAGCCCAAAGCATCAATTTTTACAACTGCAAAAATAATTGCAGAACATTTGCTTAGTTTACTTATTATTTCTAATAATAAGTATATTATTATTTCTACTTTTATTTTTTCTTAGTTTACTTATTATTTCTAATAATAAGTAAACTAAGCAAATGTAAATAATAAAATAAGTGCTTTGTTTACTTATTATTTCTAATGTAAAAATTGAAGCATCCTTAGTTAAAAGTTGCTTCAATTATAAAGAGAATTAAAACTCATATGGGCTTTTCTGCAATTTATTTTAAAATAGATTTTAGATTGAAAAATAATGTATAACTTTTGATTTTAGGACATTATCTTGTTTTGTACTGCTAATGCTGTTTTCAGATATTGGGGGATTCGAAAATAATGCAGCTTTTAATATAGCCAAGTAGCATCATATTTCACATCTTTTTCTTAAACATTAGGACACACTATCAAAATTCTTGCCTAAGTGAAAAGTATTTAATTAAGAGGAAATATCACTTTTTTCTTTTGAATTATCAGAAACTGCTTTTGTTCTACCTAGATTACTTCATTTTGACTTTTCTCAAACTGAATACTGTGTTCTATTTTGTGTGAAAACGGTTCTAAAACTGTCATACTCTGATGTTAGTGACCTAATATAGGATATGTAAATTGAGTTTTTAAGTTTGTAGGTGTTTGAATATGCAGTTTTTGCTCATTTATGTGGATTTTTTCTCCTGGCTATTTTTCTTTTGAAAGCCTTGTTAACTTCCTTTAAAAATCTGTGAATTGACCAATAAAAGAAAACATAATTATATAAATCTGAAAGCGAAAAAAAAAAAAAAGAATTAACCAATCTCTAATCAAATGCTTATGGGAATAATTCATTATAATGTCAACTTAATGTTTTCCATCATTATTCAACTCTCTGGAGGGAAAAAAATGAATCCTGTTTATATAAACTAAATTCTTATTTATAATTTATGGATAATTTCTTCTGTCATCTGTTTAGCACGCTATCAAAGTTGAAATATCTTAAGAAAGAAGTTTTATTTAACATGCTGTTATTAAAAAAAAAAAGTATTGTTTTTGAAAGCCTTAGTATTCTGTTCGGTGACTGCAATGGCACAAATTCAAGCTGTATAATGAGACAGTCTATTTTGCCTTAGAGGCTGATGTACATTTTTTAAAGCATTTTAATTGCAATATAAATAGGTTGATTGAACTTTATAATTGAAAATTGTTATTCCACTTATTCTGTACATGGGATGCATACTTAAATCAACTATCTATTGGGGATAATTCTTTATTGAAATTGCAATTTTTAAATTCTTCTGAAAATTGTTATTAGTTTTTAGTCAGATTAACAATTTTTTTTTTATCTTGTAAAAATTAAGAAATTAAGGTACAGAATTCCTATTCATGCATTTCTAAAACTGTCTGGGGTTGATGAGGAACTTGCAATCTTCGTTTATTTATAGCATTCCTTGCTATCAAACTTTGTGAAATATATATGGAGGGTTCAAAGTTAAAGTGAACCAAGTCCATGTTTTGTCAGTTTTGCACTTACACTGCATGGTAGTGTAGAAATGTTATATTTTCTATGTAATAATGATTCAAGTCCATAATTCAATTTGTACCCACCAAGCAACAAGAACAATTAGAAGTCTTCTATTATTTTAAATGCAAATAATCAACTTTGAGATCTGTTTTTTCAGAAACGAATGGAATAGACTGGTTCACTTTAACTGTAAACCTTCCATATATTGGTACAAGCAGAAATCAAAAAACTGGAATTTACTTTTTATTCCGAATTTAAAATGCTTTTTATCAAAAATTATATGAGTTATAAAAAGTTAGTTGTAATATAGCTTTTGTATGAGCATTAATTTAAAGATGTAGGCAGCATGTTAAAAAATTGGATTTAAGTAACAAATATAGACATGATTTGAGGTGCCTTCACATTTATTGTTAGTTATTTTATATCAAATTATTAATTTAATTTTGAGTTAAACCATTTGATGTTCAAGATTGTGGAACAAGATCTGTTTTTTGATATTTGTCTAGCAGCTTAAATGACGGGACGGGGAGCTACAAAACTAAAATTTTTTTTAATGGAGTTTTTGAAAGAATAAAGCTGTGTTTCTAATGCTAATAAAATTAAACGTTCCTATTTCTGAGATTAAGTTTGAGCTTTCCAAAATGCAAAAACATAATGTCATTTGGTGTAGCTTTTTATCCACCCATATGCTGTGCTTGTTTGTTACAGATTTTGTTTTTTAGTGGAGGTTATATTTACTTCTGTTGCCATCGTAAATGAAAGGGTATGGAAAGGAAATAAAGTACTTCTTTCCAAAACCTTTCAAATACTTTTACTACCTTGTTCTATTTTAATTCTAGTTTTCCTGTTCTCGGCCATTTTGTTTACTGTCTAAATATCTTATTAAAATACACTCTTATTTCATTATGTGTTTGAGTTCTTTCTCCTCTATTATTTTTGAAGTTATCAAAATTTAAGAAACAATTTTATGAGATTGCTGGGGGAAAATAGTGACTACTTGAAACGTTTATCTGCTTTAACCAGTATAGTAAAAAAAAGTAGTTATAAAAACTATATATGTCATTTGAACATAATAAATTTCGTTTTTTAAATTTAATGATCATCATATTTTCATATCATGTCATAATATAATCATATTTTATATTTTCGAATCCTAAAATAAAATTTGTTTAAAAAAAAATGTTTTTGGAATTAAAAAAATAATCATTTTAGAATCGGAAGCTTTTTAATCAAACCACACTTGGTTAGTGTATTTATTTGAACTCTTATCATTTCAGTAGTTTTTAAATTCTTAATATTGTGTGTGGAACAAAATTATAGAATTATTTTGTCTTGCATTCTATTTTTTAGCCAAATTAAATTCATGATGTTGTTTATAAAATTTTTTAATGTGTTTTAGAAAATAAAAATATTGGTTATTGTATGTATTTTAATATTATGCTTCATAAAGCAATTAACAAAATTTTTGAAACATCTGTAAGTAGATGCAGTGTGCTTATAGAATATTTTTTAACCTTTTGCTGTTTTTGGTGTTGCTTTTATTGTATTGATGGTTGTACTGTGTCTCTTGTAAATGCAATTATCTTTATACTTTCCTATTTAGCTTTTCAAAGAGTCTCTTGTTTCCTGATCTTTTTATAATGTGTACCATTATTAATTTACAGTAGTTCAGGATTACCTTAAATGTTGAATGTAACAATTTTCACCTTCAAATCTAATGAAATTTTATTGTATTTCAGTTTTAAATAAAACTTTTGTTTCTTATCTCTTTTGATCAAGATATATTTATTGAAAGACAACTCAGTGCAATAGCTTGCATGGCTGTAATTGTTATTATTATCCATTTGGAAGGGATTTTTGTAAATCTGAGGTGTAATCATTTACCGTTTGAGGCCAGTGCAAGTCCTTGGAAACTGGTTATTTCACCAGTTTACTTTCATTCCTTATATTCGTTTGTAAATGCGTTTGTCTGGTCGTTTAAAGTTCCACCCATCATGCCAAGTATTGTATTGTGTATTGACTAAATTTGTTTTCTCATAGTATTAGTTGATCAAAATTAAAGTACTTTGATTGACCTGGCTTTTGTATTTGGGTAAAAGTAAAGTTCGCGGTGTGAAGCCGTTCCTCTCTACTTGGGATCGCCAACTTTTTGTTGCCAAGATCAAGATGGCTTGGCGATGTGAGAACATTTGTTTTGGGTGTGCAGTGAGCATTTTATTGTTGCCTTGTGCACGCAATGCCAAGTGTGTTCCAGGCAAATTTTTTAAACTTAAAACATCAGTGGCTTCACTTTCAGCAAAGCGGGAAACTAGTAGCTACGCTTGTTCATTGAATGTTATGAATCAAAGTTTTTTTTAAAAAAAATAATTCCAAAATGAATTCTTACCTCAAGACATTCCTTTCTCAAAGTGAACATGAGCGAAGAACTTCTCTTTTTCATTGATAAGTGAAACACACAGAAAAATGTTAATCTATTAAATTTTATTTATTGTCATTTTATTTGAAGCCATTTTTCATTATGTCGTCACACGAAACAAATGCATTATCCTATCTGTCAAAAATCAAAATGTAGAATTCCAAACAATAAATTCCAAACGAAGTTTTATTAAAATTCGAAGAAATCGACCAATGAAAGCATACGTAGCACATACCTGACCAATAAAATCGCAGTGCGGAAGCACGAAACAAAAATATAATGATTCCTGTGTGAACAAGACATGAATAGGAACATTCGTTCACAACCAATACAAATGTTCTGGCGTCGCCAGAAGACTTCCGTCTTCTGCTTGGCAGCAAAGAATTGGCGAGCTAAAGCGGATAGGAAGGGCTTCGCACCGTAAACTTTACTTTAACCTGTGTTTGTAGTATATCTGATTTTTTTGCATCATTGATATGTTTTCATAATTTCGCTAGTCATCATTTTTATGTGTTGAGAATTGTGACCCATTTCTTCAGTAAAAGTTTAACTAACCAGCGTGCTCGGGAAACGCCGATTTCCTGATACCTGAAAAGTTCGGGTAGTTGAGTGTGACGGGAAAAATGGGGAGGGGGGTAGATTGTAGCCTTTTTTTTAAAGATTTTTTCAGCCAAATAATTTGTTTTTGAAATGTGAATTAAATATAATTTTTAAGAATACTTCTGTATCTTCCATAACATTGTATTTACAAAACATATTACGATGATTTTAATTTAACATTGATGATGAAAAAAAAAGTATAATCTGTAGCCGAATTTTTACCATAAATATATAGATTGTAAAAATATAAACATATAAAAAGCCGACGAAACTGAAAAATATTCTACTCAGCAAGCATAATAAAACTTTTTTAAGTGCTCTTAAACAAATCCCAGATTGAATATCAAAACTAATTAATGATCTTTTGAAAAATCACCAGGGTTATTGTGCAATACACTCTCCTTCAATTCTCCTGCAAGTGATATTATGTAACCGGAATCAACATTTGCCGGTATTCGGAGAGTAAATAAATAAAGTAAAAGAAAGAGACTTACCAATCTGGAGTAACCCCCCCCCCATGAGCTTTCTCTTACCGATTCTGTCCCTTTACCTTTTTTTTTTGGTTGCTGGTTTTGTTTTTAGGTCTCGTTTTTTGGCAAAAGGTGAGGACCTTTTATTATTATTTTTATTTGGTTCTCACTTTTGCTTTTGACCCCCTTCCATAAAACAAATCTTTATACATCACAGTACTGTATCTTGCTTTTTTTCCCCTTCTACGCCCCTCCATGCATAGCGGACATTGCATTCCAGAAATAAATTGTCCGCGTGAATGGAACGGTGCGGGCGGGCACGCGGATGTAAAATTTTTAGAAAAACTCATTTTCTAATTTTTCTGGTTAGTTGAGCTTTCCGGATACTTGAATGCTGGATAATCGAGAATTGACTGTACCTTCAAAGCAAGACGAGTTTGTCTGTTATTGATTTTAAATTTATTTAATTGTTGCCATTTTTCATCGCAGCTTACCTGTATTGTGTTTGTTTTATCTTGCATAAATGAAGGATGTCTGATCAATTGATATATTGTTGAATATAGCCATAACATTTTTATTATTCTCCTATATTTCATTACATAGTATGAGCACCCCCTTATAAAGCCATGTCTTTGAAAGTGTTTTTCAGCCTTAAATGATGAATATTTTTGAATTGAATTACAATAAAACATGAACTTCCCACTGTGAAAAAATGTGAATGATATACTAAGGATAATAAATAATTTTGACATATTTTGAGTTTAAAAGCAAATATTTAATCAATAAGTATATAAGGAGTCCTAGGATCCAGAGATCAGTGAATGCACAATAAAGGTGACTTAAATAATTTTTTTAGTATAAACCTTTCTTATTACATTTTACCATTGGCTGCTGCTTACCCATTGGAATTGCAGAGCTGCAACACTTAACTGCTTTATTTTGTCTGAAATTTGTAACTTTCCCTTACTCTGAGAATTAAATAATCTGATTCAAATACAGATACAATCATTTATCATATCTTGTTATTGCAATTTGGTTGTGAAAACCTTTTGTAATTCTTGTTGAGCTTGTTCTTGTTACCACTTCTAATTAGGTGCAAGCTCATTTAGTGTGCATGGCAAAATGATTTTAATTTAAAGAGGCAATATTTCTTCTCCTGTAACAGTGCTGTAGAAGTTGCAGCTGTTTTCTTGTCCATGGGAAAATGGTAAACCTGGAGTTGAGGGTGCATACCATTTTCTTGCCAATTTTCTTTGGCACAATTTTATTTGCCATTGCCAAACACTGTTTAGGATGTGCAGTGAGTTTTTTATAGGTTTCCTGCGCATTTGATGCCTATGGCATCTCAAAATGAGAAATTGAGTATACAATGCCTTCTGCATTGCAAGTGTGTACTGGGCAAATTTTTTTAACTTAAAAAAACTTCAGTGGCTTTGCTTTCAGCAAAGTGGGTCCCTCGTAGCTTCGCTTTTTCATTGAGAAACGAAACACACAGGGAAAGCATGAACACAGGAAAAACACAACGTCTGAAGATGATGAAACATAGCAAGGGAACCATTTTTTCCGGAAAAAACATCCCTTGTTCGATATTTGGAAACCATAATCAGCGACACAGAGAAAGAGAATCAGCAAACTCAATGAACGAAAATCTTTAGAAGAGAAGCAAATGGTTATTGAAAAAAATAGTTTGGTAAATGATCAAAAATTCCAAACAAAGTATTATTCAAATTCGTACACCCACCAATCAAATCGACGAGATCAGACAGTGGATCAATGGAAATGAGGCGAAATTAAGGGCCTGTGCCGTAGACCGGTAAACATATCACTGTCGACGCATGCGCAAATGACGCCGAAAAAATTTTCAACTTGCATCCAAAACAAATGTTCTAGCACTCTCTCTTGGCGACAAACAATTGGCGAGCTTAAGGGAAACGAAGTGAGTACGCACCCTAAACTCGAGGTTAACTGGGAAAATTATAAACTGAAATTGGCAAGTTTTTTTGGGTTTCTTTTTTTCTCCCCTCCTACCCTACATGCTTCTTTTAGGTTTTCTCGCTTTAGCATTTACACAAAAGGAATGCCATCTGCTTTATAGGTAATCTTAGATTGTTTTTTTTTCTCTTGCTATGTATCTGTTAAAAGTTAAATTATGATTTAAATAAAATAATAAAAAAAAAAAACAGGACACAGGAATGTGTATATGCATGAAAAAGATAGTCGATGCATTCCCACTAATCTAATTTTCTTTTAACATTACTAGAATCCACAGACACCATGTTACTTATTTAATTCTATTAAATGTAGGAAATTTGGCATCTGATGTTGTATGAATTTCTATACAAATAATTTAAAGACGCTCTTTTTAAGGGTGAAGTGTGTTTTAACCATTGAGAAATATCTTTTGCATAAGTGCTTATTTTTGAATTAAAAGCCATGTCTGCATCTTACAGAAATATGTATACTAAAAGAAAGTTTAAATTAGTGAATAAATAATAGATGTTACATCTCTGAATTGGGCCACAGTGGCCTAGTGATAAGGTCTCGACTTTGAGGCTGGAGGGTTCCAGGTTCGAAACCAGATTCTACTGAAGATCTACTGTGTATGTGGGCCTGTTACATGTTAAATCAGATGTAGGGGGCCTAATGTCCTCCCGCCAGTGTGGTGAGGAAATTTGGAAAGGGGATGCCAGATCGGGTGTTGTCCTTGTCATCTGACCATAGTTTGAATTTATGAAGTCTGTCCCAAAATAGCCCTCTTGTTGCTTCAAAACAGGACATTAATATAACTAAACTAAACCACATCTCTGAATTAACTCTCTGAACCTGGCTAAAGTGAGAATTCCAGTACCTAAAAAACTGAAGAAAATTTTTATGCACGAAAATAGAATGAAATCCTTCCTTTCTTTACAGAAATTCTAGGAGGATGACACCTAAGTTTGAGCGATCAATTGTCAATAAAAAAAGGAACCACTTTTCTCCTGTAAAATTCACTCGGGTGCCCGAAACCGCCTGAGTCAGGTCTCTGTTGAATGGGGCAGTTTGAGGCGGGATAGGGCTCATAGAGTTAAGCAGACAGCCTTCTTATTTTATCATTGATGCATGCTACAGTGAAACCTGTGTATAACAATATTGTCTATAACAGTGGTCGGCAAATTGCGACTTGTGAGCCACATGCGACTGCTACAAATCGATTTCGACTATGTTCAATTATTATAATATCTGGTTTTATTTTAATGCTAGTAGCTAGTTTAAACCGACTCCTGAAAACATGGTTATTGAAAAGAATTTGGTTCTCAAAAGAAATCTAAATTGTTAATTTTGCTCTTTTGATTGATGAGTTTGCCGACCACTGGTCTATAACGATAAACCTGCATATAACAATATTTTCTTTGGTGCCAGCAGAATTCCTATTTACTCAATGTGTTTTGAACCTGCAATAAACACTTTTTGGATGCACTTGTCTAAAACGATAATTTTACCTCTTTAGAAAGCTGGTATTGTACAATTCTGATTTTTTTTGCCCTTGGGAAATAACAGCCCATGATCCAGAATGTGAGATAGTAGAGGAATTGTGGGGGGCAGGAGATAAGAAACTGGAATCTTTTGTAGCGGGGGCACGGGCTGGCTAGTGATCGGAATGTACACGGAGGCATGAGATGACAACAAATTTTTAGACCTTGTAGGGGCATTTTGAAAAGAATCGACAGATGATTAAAGTAAATTCTTCTTTATTCAGGAATATTATTTCATGTTGAAGGCGATCAGGTTATTGTAGCACCTTAGATGATAATTAAATTTCCAAACCAACGATGATCATAGTTGGGAATGACGCCGGCCGTATGTCATTGCGGCAGTTAAAATCGGAGCAAAAAAGCCAGTTAACAATGCACAGAAAACTTAAGTACCCAGAAATGGGGATTCCTCGGAAAGACTCATGACTGAGAGTTAAAGTAGAAGTATGGTTACTACAGTTGAAGTAGAAGTAATTATCGTATCGTTAAAAATAATTAATTTAAAGAAGGTTAAAAAGTTAAATCATTACATGCATGTTGTCTCTGTCTGGACGTATTGAATCTATTCATTCTCAGTTAGAGCTTTGGACTGACCACTTGTTCCTTAAAGTTCGTTTTTGATGTGTTAAATCCTTAAAATCTATTTTGGTGCAGCATAAGACATTGGTATTTGAAGGCATTACGTAAAACATTGGCTTCGTTATAAAATAAAATTATGGTTACATCTCCCTTTTATTGATATTTTATTATTAGTAAAAATTTTAACTTCAAAGTTCTCAAAGAAAGTTTATATAATTTTAACGTTATAAAAACAATTTTATATCAGTGAGTTATTGTAAGAGGAATGAGTAAGCATAGTAAAAGTAGTTAATATATTAGTATATGCACATTGGATCCTCAAATTATGTGCAACGATAACCCGTCTATAACGATATTTTTTCTAGGTTCCTACAATATCATTATAAACAGGTTTTACTGTATATGTAGCCTTAAGTTATTTCTTTGTCATACATTGTCTGTATTATTTTTTTTTGTATTATACACATTTAGTTAGTATATGAATAGGTTGCAAACTTCATATTTTAGGTGTTGTCTGTTGAGGATAGCATAAACAGGGTTCCCACGGTCCTTGAGAGTCCTTGAAAAAATTTTGATGAAATTAGGTCCTTGAAAGTCATTGAAAAAAGGATGAGGTCCTTGAAAGTCCTTGAATTTTTTAGCGGCCGCCGATAATCTCCGCCCCCATTTTCTCCTCAACGTGAAATATGAAGGTCACCGAAAATAGTCCGGGAATGCACTCGTGTTTCTCCTCGCCGCTTATAACCCTCTGCAGAGTAAAATAGTTCAAGAGGGGTCGTCCGTGACCTTCGGAATCCCTCGGGGTTTTCAAACAAACAGTACTCTCTTGTAAGTGGCGGCTTTAACCCTCTGATTCGTAAGATACTCTGAACACCCTGCCCCCCCTCAAAAACCGCAATGAGGGCTGACAATCTTAAGGGGTTTTATTTGAAAGAAATTGGTTCGGGGTTGAAATGCAAATGGCCAGTTTTGAGGATTACAGCGAACTTCCCCTAACAGTTCTAGGAAATATCCCTTTCCCCCAAGGTGGAAATTTTAAAGAGAGAGTGGGACGTTATGGAGAGGTAATTTTGCTGCTTAGACTTGAAACTTATATCTAGGTAGGGGTTAAATATCAGTGACTTATTTTTATTTATTTCAACTGTTTAAAATTTTAATCAATCATGTATTGATAGCTACTTTTGATTATTGTCTCTTTAGAAGGTCAAAAATAAAATTAATTTTGATTTGAAAATTTAGTTTTTATTCTGTTTGAATCATTGTTACATTGTGATTGAATTACTAAAATGGCAAGGCTTGATCTTAAAAGCTATGATATAAAGATTTATAAAAGATCTGTTCCAAAAAGCATAAAATAGTTATTAATTGTGAATTTCTTTAGTGTTTAATTAAGAATGACTTATGGATATTCAAGATAAATTGGCTACGGTTTTTGATTTCATCTCAATATATTTCAAGTTTTCAGTTAAAATTCTATTGTTATTCATTATTGCTTCTACACTGTCTCTTGTCCTATTGACATCAAATATAAAAAAAAAATCATGGTCGTTTTTTTTAAATTTTTTTAAACTTATTTTTATTATTATTATTTTTTATATTATTTTAATTTATAGTTTGATTCCTGTAAAATCAGAACAACTGAAATATCAAGTGTATAGACACGTTTTACAATTTTTCAAGTGAAAAATTCAGTTATGTACAATATGTAATTTTATGGTCCTTGAATTTTCTTTAAAAGTCCTTGAATTTTTTTCATCAATAAGAGTGGGAACCCTGATAAAATAGCAAGAAGCTCATTAACATTTGTGCCAAATTTTTTTTGGTAGCTCCTTCTTTTACTACATTGGTTTATTTTAGGGAATTTATCGATCAGTTTAGCATTGTAATTTGTTTAAATCCCTTATTAGTTTATGTAATCTATGTGAAAATATGATAATTTATACCCAGTTTTTGTTATAGATTTTTTATGCATTACATGATCTTCCTGTCTGGTCCTGGAAAATTTATTTATACTTATTAGAAAAGGCAATTGAAAAAAACCAGATTATGCTTTTATCAACTATCCATTTTTAGAGCTAAATTGATTTAAAAAAAAAGGAGTCTTTGTTTTTTTCCTTATTTAAGTTTTGAATTGTGAGTCTTTTCTTTGTTTTTCCATAAAACTGGTTTTGTATCTGGTCTATTGTACTGGAGCTCAAGAAATGAACATAATTTTCTTGTTTAATACTGAAAACATTCTTCGGTAATTCAGTAAATTTCATATATACCTTTTCTCTTATTGCGTAGTGTACCATTTAACTTAATCTGCTTCAAAAGTTTTTGAAGTCTGAAACCACTGGCATAGTTTTTAAAGCGCCCCCCCCCCCCCGCTTTAGTACTTATCAACAAATGCATGCGGGTTTTGTTCTCCTGCATGTAACAAAGTTTTGTTACTTCAATAGTATAATAGTATATGTTCAATAGTTTTGTTATTCAATAGTATAATAGTATATATCTCTATTCAGAAAATTACAGAGAGAATACAATGGCCTTAATGTCAAATGTTAGTTGTATGCATTTCAGAATATTAGGAAATAAATGACACAAAGTTTAAAAGAATGAACAATAGAGGAAAATAAGTGAATAGTTCAGAGTATAAATATAATTTTATTCTTGTCATATAATAATGCAGTCGTAATTTTAATGCAAATTAGAGTAAAACTTCAATTAACTGTCGCTCGTTTAACCATTAGTTTCTGTTATCCATCATTGTGTAAAAAGTAATGTAGGCTTATAATAAATAATACATTTGTGTAAATTACTACTCTTATACTGAAGTTTATATTGTTTTTTTCGTGAAGTCAAATGCGATATGTATGTATTATTCACTTTTAAAGGATTTTTTCATTTTTCCCCCAAATTATCAGTAAAATCACGTTACTGTACATATGTCTTAAGAGATTTCTGTTATCTATATATTCAGTTATCCGTCACAGCCATGGTCAGGATGGTGATGGTTAATCAAAGTTTTACTGTAGTTACAAATTATAAGTGGTTTGGGAATGCAATAAATGTTAATAATTGCCATAAATTCCCAGTTGTCGCTTTAATGCTCATAAAGTAAAGTTCAAGGCAAAAAAGGGGGAAAAATGGTAATTTTTAGTAAATGTTTCTTTTCTTATTTATCTTTTGCATTATTTGTTCATTTTCTGAAATGTATGCCACCAAGGCACTAGTGTTTTCTGTACAGGGCTTCAAACAGGGATATTTTAATTCGGACCACAAGCTATTGTGATAAGGTCTTGGCAACGGATGAGAGGTTTGAAACCCAATTCCATCAAAGATCCACTACATATATGGGCCTTTTGCACATTAAACTTGATGTTGAGGGTCAGATGTCCTCTTGCTTGTATGGACATTTGGAAAAGGGCTGCTGTTTTGAGTGTTGGCCTTGCCATCTGACCACAGCTCAAAATTATGAGGTTCATCCCCAAATAGCCCCCATGTTGCTTGAAAACAAGATGTTAATATAATTGGCACTTAATTCTAGCCACTTTAAATATGTATAGCTCTCAGATTTATCCCCTTACATGGGCTGTATGTTTGTCTGCTGAAGTTATTGTAGGAAGTTATATGAAGTATTCATGCATTTTCATTGTCAGAAGCTTGAGGTGATTATAATTTATCTAAAATTGCCTCTTAGTACTGAGATAATTCAAAACAGACTTCATGTAAGTTCTTGGGGGGGGGGGGGCTGATTGCAATCTGTGAACTTAAATGGCATGTTGTCATAGGCTTGTTCAAGCAATTCAATGGTTGCATGATTGTGGTAAATTTTGGTATTTTGTTTTTTAAATTCTTGTTGATTATTTTAAGGAGCAATATTAAATTGTAGGTATTACTTCAAAATATACCATTGATTTTGATTTACAGTACCCTCCCCATTTCTTATATTAATATATGGCCATTTACTGATAAATAAAATCTCCAAAACTATCAAAAGAATTGGAAGTACCAAGAAAATGGGATAAATATACTTACATTAATCTTTCATCACACATGGACCATTTCATTGGATCAACAATATGATGTAATCTTCTCTTCTTAATCGTATTACACTGGCCTTTCTTATCTTTCTTAGATATATACTACTTTCACCTTTATCTTCAATTCATCCTCATTAGGAAGTTCCATTAATTGATTGTGATGCTTTAGTGGATTATTTTGCTTATGGTAGACGACTCTGCCTTAAGCATTTTCTGTTACTTTTTATTTGTCATTTTACCTGACAAGAAATTCCACTTTAACCTGTTAATATACTGAAAGAATGTGCATCTTTCATTATTTTAACTCTTTGATGACGGCTGTCATACTGATGTGCCAGCTACTCATAGCGTTAAGCGTGTGGCCATCCTCAAAGGGTTAAATGTTGTATGTATTTTTTACATGTATGAATGTTGTCTTTTTGTTTGATTTTATCCATTCCTCTTGAGCGCACCATGTTGAATCTTTCATTTTAGTCTTGTTGATACTTTTCTACTGCATGTAACATTCAAATTCTTCTATACTTCAATTCAGAATATTTTTTTGTTGTCTATTTTATTTTTGATAGATAAGAAACGATTAACTTCTTCAAGCTCAAATGAATGGTATTTGAATAGCTGAGAGGTAAAATGCCACCATGTCTCAATATTTCATTCAAATGTTGTTGTTTTTATTACATACTATAAATTCCTTTTAAATTTTAGTCTATTTTTCACTAGTTGTTGGTTAACTAAGCTCCATTTCTTTATGCTGGCACTCAAGTGTGAATTTAAGTTTTCATTACTCTGTGTCATTTAATATTTCATATAAGAACCACTTTTTAACACTTTCACCGGTACGGACGAGATATCTTGTGTAGATATCTTTCAGGAAAGTTCGTTCTCTAGAATTTGGCTTATGTACCAATTTAGATAAGTTGGACAAATTGATAGATGTCTGCAGAATACATTCACTTTTTTCTTTTTATATAAGGTCAGGTGGGGTAAAGTGGTCATACATCAGTTAAAATGCTATAACTTTGTAATGAATATTGGTATGAATGTAATTTTTTTATTTTAGCTTTTAACAGCTAAGAACCAAGTTTAACATTCAAAATTATACTAATTGCAACACTTTAGTAGAAGAAAACACCCATTTTGTTTGTTTATGTAGCAGTTTTAAGTTGGAATACCTAATTTAACTTCTCTCCTACATTTTGTTTAATTAAGTTTTCATTAGAGTGACTCTGCAGAAAGCTTCATATAAATCTCAAGAATGCTTCTAATAATACAGATAAGCTGAATTAATTACATATATTATTTTATAATAATTTAAGTAAGATGGGATAAAGAGGACTTAGGCATAAGCTTAACACGCATCACTGTTTTAAAATTACTTAAGCTTAATTTCTTTGACAGATGTTAGTTAAATATTAATTTAAGATGTACTAAAGATTATTGCAAAAATTTCATTCTACCTTTTATTATTTACAAAGGAGCTCATTTACATGAGCAACAGACTAAAGGTATTGCTAAAATAGACTAAAGGTAATTTCTTTATGCAATTTTCTTTAGATTTCCAAGAACCTATTCTTTAAATTTTTGATGGGCACGGAAGTTACATGACTCATGGAATAGTAAAAAAGGTCATGCATAATTGCACTATAATTTTGTGCTTGCCACCATACACGAGTCATGTTCTCATGTCCAGTTTGTGGACATGAGAACATGACTCATGTTGTAGTATTTTCCTCTTTAATGAAAGCTTGGAAAGGGATCTTAAAAAAAATTGGTCCAGAAACATTGATTGCAAAATATTTTTCTGTTTTTCCATTTTTAAATTAAAAAAAAAATATTAGCATAGACTATCTTCTTTCAGAAAATGCAAACAATGATTTTAAAGGCCATGGACTGTTTCCTATTAAGAAGTAGGAAGAATGAAGCATACTATAATATCTGAAACAGATGTTCAATCTACTATTGTAGAGTCTCTACTGTCAATTTGAATGGAAATTCAGAACCAGGGCCATCTCATACAGATAGTTTAAATCTAGAAAATGGTTTAAATTTCAGGTATAGCTGTACATAGTTCTGCCTTTAAAAGATTTGACGTGAGCTCTACTTACAACTCTATAACCACCTGTTTCAGCTATACATAAAGCGGCCATATAGGATTCAAGAGGGGGGGGGGGGAACACGCAAAAGCAATAATGAAGGTTTGACTGAAGAAGTAGGAAGAAAGCTAAAAAAGAAAGTTGCAAGGAAACAGTTAAAAGCATGCAAAACATACTTAATAAAAAGCAGAAAATGTCCTTTATTCAGTCAAGTGAATCCATAATTACAGATACTCATTTATCACAATATTTCTATGGGATTTTTGAAAAATATGAAGAGGGGGGAGGATCATTCAAAGTTATTGGACAGATTTTTGATAAAATAGGAAATTTGCTGTGAATAAAATATTTAAACTGGAGACTATTACACCTTTGGGGCCGTTCAAATATTACGTAAGCATGTTTTTGGTATTTTTTGACCCCCCCTCCCCCCTTGTCAGCAAAAATAAGCAAATCGCAAACCCCCCTCTTATAATTACATAAGCATACTGCAACCCCCCCCCCCCGTTCTTTTTTTTTTTTAACAAACGTATAACAGTAATAATCTAATTTTAAAAATTTTAGGACTTAATTCAAATAAAAAACTCTAACTCGCAGCTTAAAATGGAAAAAAATGTAAGTTTAATTTACTTACAATTTCAAGTTTAAGCTTACAAAAATCAAGTTTAATTTTCTTTTGCCAAATTTAACTTTTTTTCAAATTTAATTTTTTTAAAATTAAATTATTTGTGCAAGTTACAAGAGATTTTCGGAAATAAAGTGATTTTAATGTCTTGCGTAAGCATCACTCATACTCCCCCTCCCCCTTGTCAGCAAAAATAAGCAAATCGCAAACCCCCTCCCCCCCCTTGGGTGGTGCTTACGTAATATTTGAACGGCCCCTTTCCTGAAAATTGTGACGTTGGAATGGAAGAATCAGATATCCTCTTGATTAGACAACTTTTGATCATAGGTTATTAAAAATGTATAATTTGATCAAATAAACAGATTTTCTTTTAAAGTTGGAACTATAGTGAGTTTTATTAAATATTACAAAAACTCTGCTTACTTATAATATGTTTTTATGTTTATTTTTTAATTATGACCACTTAGCCCAAGTTATAAAAACATGACAAAAAGAAGGTGTCATAAAATTGTTTAAATCGGTAATTTTTTTCCAAAATTTTGATGCAATGTGTTCTTCAATAATGTAAAATAACCAAAAAATGTGAAGTATTGTAACAAATTCTTATATTTACAATCCACCTAAGTTAAAAAATGTGTATTTTATGACCATTTTACCCCACCTGACCCTATGTAAACTACCAAGAATGAGAACAGATACAATTTGTCTTCTCTAGAGCTTGCATCTAATTTGTATACCGCTTCAAATGTGTTAATTCAGAGTTATTTGTTCTGCAGTTTTAAGTTTCATAAGAGGGAACTCGGAGTCTTATTGTGGTTAACTGCAATGTTTTTAAGTGTCTTCAAATTGGCTGTCTTCTTAGGGCAGGTTGGAAAAGAAAACCATATTTTTGTTGTGTTTTTATATCATTTGAAAGAAAAAGCAATATTCATTTGCAAACATTTCTCATTCTGTGAGAACTGAAAATGCTTATCACTTGGATTCAAATTCAAAAGTTTTTCTTGGCCGCAAGAAATTTGTTTTAGAAAGGCTAATTTTTAGTTTGATAGTTTCGTTTGGAATAACAAAACATTTAAAGTATTATAAAGTACCTTTTTAGGAAACATATGAAACACGTATCGCTAAAATGCTTATTTCGATTTCAGAGATGTCTTGCTTTCTGCTGCTATTTTAACTCCCTCTTTTTGCTGTATTTCTTTCGTGAAGCTTTTGCTGAATTGTACAAAACTTCTTAGCGTAGTTGTTCATTTTGTCCTCCTGTGATCTTGGCTTATTCTGATTCAAGGATTTTCTTATTTTTCTGGGTGTATGTAAGAACTGGCCAATAAATATTTCATGCTTGCAAATTTCATACTCTGCTTTGAAACATACTAGGTTAGTTTTCTTCTTTTTATTTAGGAATAGTTTGAGTATTAGTCTCTTCTCTTCAAAATCATTCTCCATTGACCATAATTGATGTGATACTTCTATTGAATTTGGATTTATTAAATATTGTTTTAATTTCAGAAAAATGGCTGAAGTCATTCCTATTGAAAACCGTATGGTACAGTTCCTTACTAGAACTTTACGAAATACTAGGTAAGAAGGTAAACTTGATTCACCCTTTATCTGGGCACTTTTCCTCGTCTGTAGGTACACCCACTTAGAACCCCCCAATTTCATCCTCGTCATTTGCTCTATTTATCTAAAATGTCTGTTATAATTTAATATGAAAATTTTGTATTTGATTTTCACTTGGCTTTTTAAAATTTCAGCACAATGTCTGAGGTTGCGCCTGCAGAAAACAATATGGTGCAGCTGCTTACCAGAACTTTATCGAAACGAACGTAAGGCAGTTTTCCTTTTACTTACATTGAATTTGCTCATTAATTGTAATGTTTCATGAACAGGTTGGCGAATGTGAAATCTATTTTTATCATGAATTGTTTATTTTCAGGCCTTTTGCAGCGAACTTATTTAGTTCTGTCGTCAAACCATTCAAAAACCAAGTTTATGAAGATTTGAAGCGTCAGGCGCAAGAATCAGGACAACTCTTCGAAGATCAAGAGTTTCCTGCTGCTGATTCTTCTCTCTTTTATAGTGGAAACAGTCAGCTTCCTGGTCCAGTAGAATGGAAGCGTCCAAAGGTGCGATCGTATTTTATAGGGAAAAATATATGTAATATATGAAGACTTGGTTATAAATTCATTTCAATTTGCTGAAATGACCCTTTTGACCCCATTCATAAGTGGCTACTGAATTTGTCTAATCTCCATTGTGATTAAAGCACATGGTTTGACTACCATTCAGAATATTCAATATTCACATCTTGTTTGAGGCAGGTATTCATGCCTGAACTTTTTATAAGCATCTAGCATGTTGATCATCTGTGCAGACTTCCCAGTTGGTTTGAATTAGTTGCTTGTATTACTTACAGATAATGAATGAATATAATCTATGTTAATGTCTCATATAATTTTTTCTCTTTGAAAATTTTCGGATTTTTTATCTGCATAAAATTGTGTCTATTTTAAGAATTTAATGATTTTCCTTTTCTAAAATACAGGAAATACATGATAATCCCAAACTCTTTGTTGATGGGGCTTGCAGTTGTGATGTTATTCAAGGAATGCTTGGAAACTGCTGGTTTGTTGCTGCTTGTTCATCACTTGCCCAAGAAAAAGAATTATGGAATAAGGTAATTTTTTGGAATAAGATTTTAATAAAGATCAATAAATATATTAAGATACAATTGAAAAATCTCAAGAAATAACTTTTTTGCAAGGATAAACTTTTTTTAAATATAAAGAGCATGCTGGTATCTATTATACATTTGTTAAAAAAAAAATGTTCACTAAATATATTTATATTCTAGAACTTATATTCTAATACTTCGAAACAGAATAATCTTATTCTGTTTCAAAGTACAAAGCATTTGTACTTGGTGTACAAATGCTTGCTACAATCAGTTATCAATTAAGAAACTCATGATTTATGATCATAATATTAAAAAAATTAATTTAGCCCAGTCAACGAAGATCCAAAATGGGGGTGACGAACATTAAATCATATAGTTTTGAAAATTTGTACACGTGTCTGTGAGGGGCTTCTGATGACCATACTAAAAGTACCCGGTCCTGGGGGGGGGGGAGAGCTCGAAGCGCCATCTTGGATTTCATCCCCCTTTTTTTAATTTTTCCTTAATATCTCGAAAACTATTCAGTTTTCAAATTACAATTGATTTAATAAATTAAAGAGTGTAAAATTCCCTACTAATACATATTTTTATTTTTCTTCCAGCTTTAATAGTTTCCCAGATAATGGGTCTCAAAGGTTGCCGCCATCTTGGATTTCCTCCCCCTTTTTTAGTTTTTCTTGAATATCTCGAATTCTATTCAATATTCAAATTATGAGTGATTTAACAGATTAATTTTTTCTAGCTTTAATAGTTTCTGAGATATTTAAGAAAAACTAAAAGACAGGGATAATATCCAAGATGGGTAACAAATTGTGAAATCCATTATCTCGGAAACTATTAAAGTTAAAACAAAAATGAAAGCATGCTTTTGTAGAGAATTTTACGCTCCTTAATTTGCTGACTACACGTCATTTGAAAATTGAATAGATTTCGAGATATTCAAGAGAAACTGAAAAAGGGGGATGAAATCCAAGATGGTAGAACATTTGAGACGCATTATCTGAGAAACTAATGCAAGTTGGAAGAGAAATAAAAGTGTATTTGTAGGGAATTTTACGCTCTTTAATTTGTTAAATCAATTGTAATTTGAAAATTGAATATTTTTTGAGATATCCAGGAAAACTAAAAAAGGGGGATGAAATCCAAGATGGTGGCGTGAGCTCATCCCCCCCCCCCCCAGGACCGCAGACTTTAGTATGTTCATCAGAAGCCCATCACGAACAAGTGTACCAGTTTTCAAAACTATATGATTTAATGTTTTTTTTTAAACCCTTCGTTGACTAGACTAATTTTTTTCTTGTAATAAGAGGCTGATATTAGGCCATAGCATAGTTGGAATATGTTTTTTCATTATATTAATATGGATTAGCCCTTGATCAACAAATCATTGTAATCAATTAGGACTTGATGCCAGAGAACCTCATGCCTCTCAAAATATTAAGAAGTGTGCTTGCTATCATGTATTAATACTAATTTATATTTCTGCTTTTAAATAATAAATTATAAAGCCCCCTCAAAAATATGTAAAGACAAGTATGCATTGAACTTTTTTGAATTTGCTATTTGCTTCAATTCCTTTCATGATTGAATGCTTCAGATATTTTAAATTTCTTGTATGGCAAGTTTTCGGTTATGTTGTAGGAATTCTGTTTAGCACTTCTTTTGAGATAAAATACATTTTCTACTATTCTGAAAATGTTGATCCTGTAAACAAAACTGTACTATGAACTTTGCTAATAATTTAGACTTCTGTTTTATTTTGACTCTTCTAAACTTAAGGTATCATATCCAGTTAGAAATGGTTGTCAACAGATTTTGTTTCAAAAGATTAGTCATGTAAAAATGTATGTATATATTTTAGGATAATGTTATTAACATGTCCAATATTTTCTGCTTTAGCATTAAATATTTTTTTATATTTTGGGCTCATTTTTATTTCACTCTTTTTGTTAGATAAGAATTTTGAATTGGCTGTTGAAATAACCTTAAAATAAGGGGGAGGGGATAGGAGACTGAACAGCTGGAGTTGGAGCATTTCCACTATTTACTTCACTTTGATATCAATTTGACTCTACAGAATCAATTCATCTCTCCTTCAAAATGTACATTTTGACATTTTCTGTCTGTGTTAACTCATGAACGATAGCATTATAGATTATTATAAACAGATTGAAAAGTACAGACTGTTAGTAATATGATAATTGTGCTAATCTTAATCAGGGTGCATAGCGTCATGAAAAGTGCTTAAAGTGCACTTTTAAGTACCTTAAAAGTGCTTAGTTTTGAAAAACAGGTCTCGAAAAATTGCTTAATTTTTTCGAGTTTCTGTTTGCCCAAAAGTTGTATACGATAAATCGAAAGCATAGTCCAAATGCTTTGTTTGTTGGATGTATCAAGAAAGTAATAACGGATGTATCTAGAAAGAAAACTGACAAAAGGGAATAATTGGAGTAAGGAATACAGGGTGAGGTAGATCCAGTGGTTAAAACATGTTAAGATATCGCTTATAGTCCAGTCAACGAAGGCCCCAAATGGGGGTGAAAAGCATTAAATTGTATAGTTTTGAAAATTTGTACACATGCTCATGAGGTGCTCCTGATGAACATACTAAAAATTCCCAGTCCTGGGGAGAGAGCTCGCACTGTCATCTTGGACGTAATCCCCCTTTTATAGTTTTTCTTGAATATCTCGAAAACCCATTCAGTTTTCAAACTACAATTGATATAACAAATTAAAGAGCGTGAAATTCCCTACAAATTCATGCATTTATATAGCATTTATAGCATGCATTTATATTCATGCATATCTTAATAGTTATTGAGATAATTGGTCTCAAAGTTTGCCGCCATCTTTAATTTCATCCTCTTTTGCTTGGTCCTTTTTGAATATTTCAAAAACTATCCAGATTTCAATTACAAGTAATACAGCAAATTAATGACCATAAAAGTACCTAGATATATGTGCTTTTATTTTTCTTTTAGTGTTAATAGTTTCTGAGATTTAAGAAAAACTAAAAAAGGGGAATAAAAACCAAGATGGTAGCAAACTTTGAAGCCCATTACCTCGGGAAACTATTAAAGCTAGAACAACAACAACAACAAAAAAAGCATGCTTTGTAGTGAATTATAGCATGCGATTTGAAAATTAAATAGTTTTCGATATATTCTAGAAAAAACTAAAGAAAAGGGAGATAAAATTTAAGGTGGTGGCCAACTTTGAGACCCATTACCTCAGAAACTATTGAAGATGGTATGGCATGCATTTTTAGGGCATTTTACACTCTTTAATTTGCTGACTACATTAAATTTGCAAATTGAAAAGTAAATGAGAGAGTTCGAGATATTCAAGAAAAACTAAAAAGGGGGGTGAAATCCAAGATGCTGGCACGAGCTCTCCCACCAGGACCGGGGACTTTTAATATGTTCAAAAAATGCCTCTCGCAAACATATGTACCAATTTTCAAAACTATACTATTTAATATTTTTTCAAACTTTTCATTGACTGGAAATATTAATGACCTTTTCCCCGCTCCTCTTTCTTCAACAATGCACATCCCGAATGGAATGGATATTCCGAAGGGGCAAATTTACTGGTAATTTGTTGATTTTAAGACATGTTGAAAAAGGTTTCAAATTTTTATTGTTAATCTCATCACAATTGACTTAATTTTTTGATAGTGACAATTTGTATTATCATTTTTATTTTGTTGTCAAACCAAAAAAAGCATCTTCTATTTTACAATAGAAGATGTTGTGCAAATACAAAAATAAATATTAAAATTAGAAAAATACAAATTTAAAATTAAAAAAAACATATTTTAAAAATCTTTCAATAAAAACTATGCATTATTATGAAACAGAAAACATCATATGCTTAGAAAATATGTGGGTCTACGTATGCATGCATGAACAAAGGTGCTTATTTTTTTTGGTTAAGGTGCTTAAAAAGTTCTTAATTTTTGCAGCAATTTCTCACAACGCACCCTGTTAATATAAATAAAAGTCTTTGTGGCCTGTATGTGAGTGTTCCACATCTCCTCCTAAACCACTGCACTGATTTCAACCAAATTTTGCACACTTATTATTTAAGACAAACGGTAGATATCTGTCAACTTTTCAAAGTACAAAAGTTAATTACAGTCATTTAATTAGAAATTAACCGAAACCGTTTTTCCTCAGTAACTACAGAGCAAATTATCCCACAAAAAATATTTTTATGTCATCAGACATGACACATTTCTGCGAAAACATGGATTTCAGCTTTTTCAACATCAGATTTTATTATTCTTAATTTTTTTCTATACAATAATTTTGCAATGTTTTTAATATCTCTAGCACTTTATGTATAAATTTATTTATTTTATTGTTCAATTAATCATACTTATTTTACTTCTTGGTATTTATGTCTGGCACGATTCATTATTTATGATGTTCAGCTTTTTTTGTTCCAAGCCTGTGTCATGTCTGTATCGTCTTAAAGTTCAAAATTTTACCTTTTCAATGATACCAATTTTATATTTGTGAAATGTTTTCTTCAATTTTTATTGATTTTTCAAAATTTAATAAATAATTGATTACGTGCAGACGATTGTGAAATAAAGCAAATTTATAGATACTCTGTTGCTAGGCAACTGTTAGACTTGGAACTAATTTAACTTTATTTTCTGTTACTTTTATTTTTATAAATATTTTATATAAGAAGAGAACGATCAATGTCAACTTTTAAAAGCCCCAAAGTTAATTAAAATTTAAGTTAATTAGAAATTAAACAAGATTTTGGCATTTTTTGTGATATTTTTCTAAAATATCTCACAAAAACTATTTTTACACCATATTAAAGTTTTTAAAAAAATTAGCTTTTCAATGACACAAGTTTCATTTCCATTCAATTCATTTCCCTCATTCTAATAATTTTTCAAAAATTAAATTGTGTCTAAAATTCACAATTTCTAACAATTTTTTTACTGATGAAGAACAAGAATACATATGAAGAATTGTTGCTAGAGCACAACAGAATTCTGGACGAAGACTAAAAGAAAAGTTTAAAAGCAGACGATTCATAATTTATACAGGAACAACTATTGATCTGGTTTATTTTCATGCTTTTTATTAATGAAAAATTTACTGTCTAATTAGTTTCAAAACATTCGTTAAAACCTTTCTTATACTGCAATATTTATGAAAAAAATTGAAGTACTTACGAGCTATCGACGGTTTTTAAAAATCGTCTGGTTCAATTGATATCCTCATTTTAATTAAAAAATGCTTCAGATGATAAAAGAATTTTGGGTATTATAATTTTCTATACAAAAGTAGTTTTTAAATCAAAAATATTAGACATGTAAGTATTTAATCCCGAACAACGCCAGATGTAACAGCTAGTCATATTTAAAAGTTGGGCTTGAATTTATTCCATCAGACTCAACTCTCCTGATGCTAATTAGCAAGCAGCAACTAATCTGTTAAATATTTTTTGTTTCTTTAAAAAAAAGTAGATAGACAAGGTATAATAAGTATGAAATGCAGACCAATGATATGTTCTCATTTTGAAGCAACTTGATGGAATCCTCAACAAAGTGCTTCGAGAAACAAAACTCATCATACTTTGCAGTTTACAGTAACTGATTCTTTTGGTATGTTCATCTTTTAAGGAGCTACAGTTATAGAACATTTTACTCTGCTAATGAATGTCAGCATTCTTCGAATTGCTTAGTGCAGTAGTGCACAGAAAATTTAAGAAATATACAAATTGTTTTTGACTATTTTTAATTTTGTCATTAACAGTACTTTTATTTAGTGCTTAAATTCACTTAGGTTATACCAGATTCTGAAGAACAAGAGTGGAGTGATGAGCATCCAGAAAATTATGCTGGGATTTTTCATTTTCGATTTTGGCTTTTTGATGGTTGGTATGATGTTGTAATTGATGACAGACTTCCAACTATTGATGGACAATTGATTTATATTAAATCAAGGGACAAGAATGAATTTTGGGGTGCACTTCTGGAAAAGGCATATGCTAAGTATGTTTAAATCAGTATTTCTCCTTTAAATGTTCAATGAATAATTTTATTTGTAGTGATTATGTAACAAATACAAGTATAGGATTATTAGTGAAAATATTTGTACATTTTGGAAAAATAAATAAACAAACTATGTTTTATTTAGTCATTGTTTATAATATTTAAAATTTAGGCACATTATTTGATGAGGAATCACATACTTTGAGTTCTAATCTGGAGTGTAAACGAATTGTCATCATTTTATAGAAACATGTGTGATTTTTTATTGGCATAAAATGCTCAAATAAAGTTAATTATATTTATTGAAAGGTGCTATTTAGTTATTATTTTATTGAGTTGTTTGAGGGTAGTGCTTTTTAGTCAGCATTGCAGTGTGAAACTTTGTTAAGTGGTTTGATTACATAAACTGAATCAAATATATCTGTATGGATTAATATTTAGATGTATGAGTCAAAGTGTCAAATGAATGTATTGCTTAATGCCATATTTTAAACAAATAGTCAAATTGTTCTTGTAAGTAACATTTTTTTTGAAAGTAAAAACTTTTTAAAGATCTGATCAAAATTAGAGCTAAATTGTTAAAAACCCGCATTTATTAGAGTTATTTTCAGTTATGCTTGTTTGGTTGAAAATTTGCATAACTTTGATTTGAGTTTCCTTCTGCTTTCTATTTATAATCTTGTTCTGGGAAAAAGTGTGTGAAAAAATTATTTTATAAAGAAGTAATTATATATATTTATATATTTCTTATTTTTATAAAGAAGTAATTATAATCATTGTAAGCCCCATCTTAAGCTGAAAATCTGGTGTTAATTCTTTTTTCTTAATTTGAAAGTTTTCATTCTTTGAAACAGTGTAGCTGGAATTCTCATGGAACATATGAATGTCAGAGTTAATACTAGTGGTAATTTTTAAAATTGAAGCATTGAAAATAGTATTATTGTTTGTTTTGAATTTAAGAATTTTATTTCTGCGATTGCCTCTGACATTTAAGTATGACAATGAAGATGTTTATAAAATTTATGCATTAATTTGTATCATATAACACCTTTATGTCAACACTATCTATGAAAAAAAATTGAAGTAATGTTCCATATTTATTTGAAAAACAAATTCCATAATATCAACCAATTTGTAACTATATTTGTGTTAATAATTAGATTCTATTCTAATAACAAAAATAGAGTTGTGACTGTTTGATACTCTTAAACCCTTCCTTTTTATAAATAAGTACGGAAAATTATCTAAAAAAAAATCTAGATAGTGTTGCTTAACTTAAAATGGAAATTCATATTTTTCATTAAAAATTTGCTTTTATACCTTTTATAGTAAACGTTTTTTAATGAAAAATTATTGAACAATACTTTAAATGTATATTATACATTTAAAATATCGAGAGAAATCGCAAGAGATGATTGTGAGTCTTGCATAATCAACATTAGTCTGAAATTACCTGTGCTAATTTCAAAAATATTCCGGAGAAAAAATGTTTGGATAAAACTTGTGTCTAAAATATACCTGTAGTTAAAACCAACATTTGCACAAGTGTTTTGCTTGTATTTCTTGTATGGAAATGTAATATTCAGGTTAAGGTTGTTGTTCATTCTTACATTTTGTATGCACATTTTAAAAAGGATTTTTTAAATGACTTGTATGTAGATTGTGTATATTTTTTCTTGAATCATATACAATGTGAAATAATTTCACAGTATATTTTCTTTAACAGAGTAGCTGGTTCTTATGAATCTCTTGATGGTGGTAACTTGTGTGATGCATTGATTGATTTCACTGGAGGAATAGCAGAAACTTTTCAAATTCAAGAAGAAAAATATTATGAAAATGAAGAAAAGAAAGTCCAATTATTCCGCACAATGCGATCTGAAATTGAAAATCATTCTCTACTTAGTTGTGCCATTTCTGTAAGTGTTTTTGCTTATGCGTTTTATTGATATGTTATTTTTTAAGTGTATTTTAATGTGATATCTCCAGATGAATGTCTTCCGGGATACATGTTCAAGTATTGTAGAACTTTCCTTCATTAATATGGAAAGTAGGAGAAAGTGGGGGTAAAACCGGATACCTAAGGTTTGAAGGCCTATTGGAGCTAAACTACTCGGCATGTAGCTTGTCAAATTTTACTAAAATATTTATTATTTATCAGAGTGCAATATATCTTTCAGGAAAAGTCATAGTTTTACTAATGATATTTTTGTAGAAAAAGTCAAAGTATCCGGTTTTAAAACCGGTTGCACATGTTAACTCTAGAAAAATTAGGCAAAACTAGAATTTTCATTGGAAAAGTAGCATATTTTTTAAATTTTATGTGACAATTTAAGAATAAAACAATTTTCTAAGATTTAACAATAGTTATAGTAGTGGACAATTTAAGAAAAAAAGACGATTTTTAAAAAAAATTAACAATAATTATACAATAGTTAACAATTTAAGAATAATGACAATCAATTAAAAAATATTTTCAAAATTCGTATCTGAATTAGTGATAAAATCTGTAGGAATTAAATAGGGAACCTAGTAATGTCACTAGCGCATTCAAACACTGCTGGTTTGGAAATTACAATAGAACAGAATAGTGACAAGATGAAATGTAAGAATCTAACAAATGTTGTATAAAAAAAGAAATTGGAAAAAAGTAAATGACCTACTGGGTTCTCCTACTATTTTAATGATCCAAATACCAAAAGCATAAGAAGAAAAATAATCCAATCCAAAAGCAAAAGAAGAACATTGTATTTTGTTCAATTCTTTCTTCTTTAAAATTCAAGCTAACAGACGAGTTGGTCCAAATGTTGATGCGTTAAATAAAACCAAACGACTGCAAAGCCTTCAAGCAAAAGATTTTTAATTTTTCATGCATTTTAAGTTTTATATGAGAAAAAATGAATAAAAATCGTTTTTTTGCAAGCAAGGAAATAATGGAATAAATAAATTTTGATTCTTTTTAAAATTTTGACTAAAATAATTCTTTGTATTATTTGAAATTATCAGAAAAAAAGAAAATATTAGAAATGCTTTCCATCAGATCATTTGACGCAAAGGTCAAATAGGAATGACCCTCACAAACTACCAACTATCTCACAACCTAAGAAAGTACTCTTGGGTCGGATATCTGTTGCTTCCCCTAGTACCCGGTTTTACTCCACTAGAAGTACCCGATTTTAACCCACTAGAAGTACTCGGTTTCGCCCCGCATTTATTGCATCTAAATCCTTAGTAAACATATAATAAGCCAGACTAAATATAGTTTTTATAATTGTAATGATTAATAAGTAAGGACAGTTTAAAAAGAAATGAACATTGGAGAGTTGACGTCATAAAACAAATAAACTGTCACAGACGAAGTGAATTTAACAACATGAAAACGATGACCATTCTTTTTTCTTCACTGTGGAGAATAATTCAGTATTCGTCCACTGGAAAGAAGAATTAATAACGCCAAAATTAAAGTATCTGGTTTTACCCCACTCTCCCCTATATTCACAGAACATTCCTTCCCATTTAGTAACATTGGGTTTATTTTCCAAATTTATTATGGTGAAACATTGATTTTTTTATAGAGATAATTATTGAGAAAGGGAGGAAACTGCTAATTAAATTTGATTTTTTTGTTGATTATTTTAATTATAATTTTTATATAGCTTTAGTTATACAAAGGAATGGTTTCTAGTTTTGGATCTTTTTTATAGCTTTGTTTCATAATTTGATGCATTCCCGATACAGTTAGGTTTTATCCAATAAAAAAAGCAATATATTAAAACATATTGAGGTTAAAATAAGGTGCCATTGGATATTTCATTAATAAATTTGGGATTCAAATATCGCAAATGCAAACGGCTCCCTGTCATAATCTAGTGTTCAAAAATTTAAGTATTTAGTTATTTTAGGGAATACTTCAGACACTAAATTTTTGAGAATATTATGATTATGGAGCTTTTCAAACACCTTTTGAGTATGTATTTGGCATTTAGTGTTCCTTTCAAAATTAAAATTATGGTTCAAATACAGTATTATAAGAGAGTAACTTGCTTGCTGTCTTTAGACAAGTTGTACAATATAAATGAATAAGAATGGAATAGCAAATGCCATTTGAGATGTTGACTGATGAATGTTGTGTCCCTGGGAAAGCATCACATCTAGCAAATGTTTAACTGTTAAGATACATGCTCCAAATAAAGCAAGTAATCTAGTGCAAAATTTAAAATTTATTAGCAGGTTCAAATATTTGGGGAGCAAAACAATTGTCTTTTTTCATTCCATCAGTAAAATTTGACTCTTTCAAATCAAGATTTTTTTTTTTGGTGTTATCAAGTGCATAAGAAGGTAACATTAGATATCCAACTAGAATGGTGATAATATTGGCCAATTAATGATCTTGTAAAGAGGATATCAGTTGTTGAAAAAGCAAAAAGTTGTCCACAAAATAAAATCTCCGAAATTGCAGTTGTAATTTTTGAAATTTCCCATTAACAATCTTGAACACATTTTTAGAAATACAGTCAAGTTTCTATCACAAGCAAGCAAACAGTTAATTTAGGAAATATCTAAATCCTGCTTGAAATGAACTGCTGATACAAAATAATATTAATCCAAAATAAAATAGCGTAATCCAAAATAAAATAGCGTAGAAACCTGAATATTTCTTTGAAACATGGAAGTCTTGACATCTATGAAGTCAAAAAAGAATGATTTTATCCAAGTGATTGTACAAATGTGCATATCTGTTTGTTTTTTTATCTTTAAAATAACATATATTTCATGTTTCACATTCAAATGAGGAATGAGAAAATTTAAATATTTTAGGCTGCCTCTCAAGAAGAAATGGAAGCTAGAACAGAAGTGGGGCTAGTGAAAGGCCATGCTTATGGTATTACTGCTGTCAAAAAGGTATATATTGGTGAAACATCTCTCATAGCCTTATTTGCTCAAAAGGAGAAGATTTACATGATTCGAATGAGAAATCCATGGGGTCAGAAAGAATGGTCTGGCCCTTTTAGTGATGGGTGAGTACCTTTTTTCTTGTGAATTTCAGTTCTTTTTTTTTTTTTTTTTGTTTTGCTACTCTGATAATATTTGGCATTATGCAATGAAATAAAATTACAACTATTTTGTCTTTACGATTTCTCAAAACACTGGTGTCCAGGCATTTATATGCCTCTTGATCCTCCCCATTTCTAGTTCACTGACTAAAGGTTTACTGAATTTCTTTAAATAAAAGGATGATTTCCTGAATAATTCGATTTGGTGCAGTTTCTAGCACAAAGTGTGCTCGGAAACTTACAGACCTTGTCATGCATTCATGTGTGACATCCACTGGTTCCTACTTTAAAAAAAATTAGCCTCATATGCTGACCATTCCTCTAAGATAGTATCTTTTGATTAGCATTGCATCTCCGGGAATCATTTGTTTTGAACAAACGCCATTGCGTATGCACTGTTCTTACTGTGACACACTATATCTCTGGAATCTGCTATTTTGTGAAATATTCCTAGGGGAACTTTGTGGCCTCCTTAAACCAGTTCGGGATGTCTCATTTGTAACCTGTTTCTAAATTTAGAAATGGGTAATGCATGCTGCTCTCAAGATCTTGAAGTATGTTTTATAGTCCTTGGCAATTGTTATATTCTTTCTGTTTGCAGACAAGTGCTGCAACAGAGTAGGCCAGTGATGGGGAACCTGCAGCCTTAAGGCCGCATACAGCCTTCTCCAGTTTCTTATGCGGCCTTACCAGTTATTTACAATTTGCATTGAAATGTATAATCGTCTGTAATAATACAGAACAGTAATTCTTAAGATTCTGCTCCTGCAGCCTTTTGTCCAACTGTTGAAATTTAATAAGGCATTTCAGTGCAAAAAGGTTCCCACCCCTTGTGTAGGCTCTCTGTAAATGCTGATTTTGTAATATTTTGTCAGGGGTGTTTATGATTTTCAGTGTTGTAAGTTAAAACATGTGAAGAGAATGCTATTACATTTGAAAAATACTATTCTTATGAATCTTGTTAACTTTTAAAAATATATTAAGAATTAAAAACTGGCAGTCAATTGATGCAAATTGTTTTTTTAAAAAATTGAACAAGACTTTTTTCATTCAAATTTCCAGCATCATTTTGAAAATGTATCAAATCAAGTTTGCATTCTTTACAAAAACAGCATTTTTCTTGGGTGTTTATTGTTAGTAAAATGAAAAAGGTGAGTATATTTGGTATTCATTTTGAGTTAATTGAGTAGAAAAGTATTATTACTCAAATATATTAGTTGTATTTTGCTAATTAGTTTATTTAGAGAATTGACTAAATATATCAAAATAGTTACTCTTATTCTAATATGTCAAATTAAATGTATGCTGTGGTTTTGTTAAGGTAAAAGTAAGAGATTAACCCATTAGAGCGCCAAATTATTTTAAAGCAAGATTTCAATACATTTCTATTAAATTATGTTTAAAACAACAAGATTAAATTAACTGTAAAGTAAAATTAAATTCAGAGGAAAAAATGTTGGTGTTTTTTACGTTTTTTTTTTAGAAAAAGATGTAAAAAAACTAGCGGGAGTGGCCTCCCCGAAACTTTCTTGCATACTAAAAATAATGTGGGGTGGGTAAACACCCAGTGGGTAGGTAAATATTATTGGGGTATTTACCCAAGGGCTGGTTATTTTGAGAAAAAAATTATGAATGGTGATTTACAATGAAACATATCAAATTCATGAATTCCTGAAACTTAATATTTTGCAAAAAAGAATTGCGTATGTTCTCAATTTTTACCCGCGCTGAGAAACTAGAACTTTATTTAACGTTTTTGACTACAAAATCTTACTGCTGATATCACGCAAGATTCACCATACCTTCCATCTTGAGAATGTCAGAATGAACTTTGATTCAGGGGTTGCCATAATTTCCGAAGTGCGGCTCGCTACAATTTCCTGTGTAGACTGCCAAGGTCAAACGCCAACCATACTAACTTTATTAAAATAAGCGAAACGCTCGCCAATACACAGTGGCAATGTGCATTTTGAACTAAATATGCAATTTGAACACCTGTTTTTAATCGATTTGAACGAAATTTGGGCACAGATCTATAATTAATGTTAGCATACGTGATACCAAGTTTTATTTATCTAAGCCAAAGGGCTTATGAGATACAAGTATACGATTATACAGACAGTCAACCCGTCCATGGATTTGGCCCAAAATTTTATACGGACCTACATTCATGACGATAAAACTATGTACCAAATTTTATCCATCTAGCTATTCAAGCTTTTGAGTTATAGTGTTCACATGACTTCGGACATACAGACAGACAGACTTCCCATTGATGGATTTTGTCCAAAATTTGATAGAAACCTACAAATTATGTTTAAAGAGCACATACCAAATTTCATCCCTGTAGCTCTAATAGTTTTCGAGTTATCGTGTTCACGGACAGACAGACAGATATTATTCCAAAATTGTGTTTTTCGGACTCAGGGAGGTCTAAAACGTGGAGATTCGTCAAAATCTCGAGTTCGAATTTTTTGACGATTACAATACTTTCTCTTTGTATACTTCGTATACGAGAAAGTAAAAAGGGGGAAAAAAAAGAAAATCATTTTAGTAATTTTTTTTTTCATAAATATTAGAGATTTTTAAAATATAGTTCTTAATATAGTTCTTATATATCTTAGTGCATATATATTTTCTCCTAAGTGATTTTAATGTGTTAATAAATTATAGACTGTAAAGTCATTGATAATTTCATAACTTTAAAGTGCATTTTTAAGTTAGTATATGCAACACTGAAAATCCAGATAAATTAATCACAGACTAAGTATAATTTACATTTTAAAATATTGCTATTAAATATGCAGATTCAGTATCTACAGCATATATATAATATACATAGATTCAACTCAATTTTTTCAAATATTTCTGTTTTTCTTTTCCCTCTTCTGTTTTAAGTTCAGACAAAACCAGTGGCAAATCCAGGGGAGGGGCTATCGGGCTGCAGCCCCCCCCCCCCCAAAGCTGAACCAAAATTCTTGATTTAATTTAAAATCACTACAACTGTTTGATCTTAATTTTCATTTTAAAAGAATAGTAATAAAATCGTGACATTGCTTTCTGACTTGACAGGCTCGAAAATTTTCCTACTTTTCTAGTCATTCCACTTGCACTTGTAGCGTTAGCACAGTCGAAAACATTTTTTGGCCAGCTATTTCATTGTATTTTTTATTAAATTATTGAAAGTACTGTAGTGTTCTTTATTATTCTTATTGTCAGGAGAGGAAAGCCTGTAAAGTTAAAGTGTTTTGGTTTACATAAGCCATGAGGTTTGACATTCGTCACTACGATACAAAATTTTTATGACCTCTGCCCCCCAGACCCGAATCCTGGATTCGCCACTGGACAAAACATATTTTAGCAGTTTTTGCAAGTTGTAAGTAAAATATTTGTGATGTGGCTTTCATTAACCACAGTTAGTTAAGTTGTTAATTAAAGTTAATATATATTTATGTTGAGTAGTAGAGGAGCTATGCATTTAAATTGTTTCCTGATTTTAAAAATTTCATTTTCAAAGTTCTACAGAATGGGAGCAAATTTCTGCAAGCGAGAGGGAAAGAATAGGATTAACATTTGAGGAAGATGGCGAATTTTGGTAATGAATTAAAATTTTTTCATTAACTTTAAACTTTTCTTTTCCTTGAATATTTGTATTTGATTTTCAGTGTGATTTCTTTGTTAAATTTTCTGTTTTTGCAATTTTACAGTTCATCCGCCCGCACATCTTATTTTGTCTCAAAATGCATTAGTTTGAGAAAATTTCCCTTCTAATCATGAAAAGAAATTGTTTGAACACTTTTCAAAGCAATGCATTTTATAGTTAGTCTATTTTACGGTGTTCAAAGAATTGCATTGCACAGTTGTACTGTGATAAATCTAATGATTCTTGTTACATTGTATTATACATTGTCTCTAATTTTTAAATCCTGTGTAATTTTATTAGATCGATTTAAAGATCGATTTAAATAAAAACCTTTTATTAGAAATGAATAAATCATGGTTGATCAAATTATAATTTTAGTGACATTTCTCTGTTTTTATTAATTTTTTGAGTTGTAATACATTAATATTTTTTATCAAAGGAAAAAATCCTTTTAGCTTTGCTTGGAATTTTTTTTCTCTTTGCTTGTCATTAGACTATACTAGCAGTATGCGCACAGCGTTTCCCGTGGAATCAGGACTTCAACAAAATGAAAAAAAAAAAAAAAAATGCCCACAATGACATGAAAAAGTTCTGAAAACAAAACAAAAGGTACACATTATTGATTTTACTGCTTATTTTTCTTTGCGATAATGACACTTCAACTGTAGAAAAACAATACAAAGTACGTTAATCCGAAACAATATTAAAAAATTGCACGTGAAAATGATTATTATACAGCAAGCAAAATATGCAAGACATAAACTTGTTAAGACACTGCTGAAAATAATAATCGAAGTCATTCAGTTGAAGGTTATGATGTATCCTGCGCTCTGTACCATCAGCCAATGAAATTGCAACAATACATGTTGGGAAGGCTCTGGAGAAACTTCCGCAGTAGAATGCTTGCTTGAGAAATATATCTTTCAGCTGACCAGGAAAAAATTAATTAAAAAAAAGAAAAAGCTATTTTAACCGTTCTTGTTCTAAATCCAACAGAACTGTTCTAGTTATAATCTGAAAAAAAATTGAAAATAATAGTGTTATTAGAATGTCGGATGCAGCAAATTCAAAACAAAAATAAAATTTTGATGGCAAAACTGACTATTTTTTAAAAATTTCTCAAAATTCAGTAAATTATGTTTGAAGCTCAAAATAAACTTCATTAAAATGAAAATTGTTTGTTCTATCCTATAGTGCATTGATTGTTTTTCAACGATCATTAGAAAAGATACTACAGCCTTAAGAGGTACATTGAATCACCATTAAGACTACCTGTGTGCCAAATTTCAAGGCTGTAAGTGCGATAGATTCGTCTGGACATCACGCGCAATCACACATGCACACTAACATTGCCTTTTATAAGTATAGAAAACTATAAGTACGAGTTTCAAACTGCCTGCTATCTTTTAAAATCGCCATGTTTCGATTCATTTAATTTGCTGCTGCTTTTATATTATTTTAAGAGGAAATCTTATATAAAACAGAAATTTCAGAACTGATGTTGGGATTTACTTGATACTTAAAATACGCTTAAGTTTTTAAGATAATAAGCTGTCTATCTAGGATAACCATTCACTATTTGTAAAATCTTCACTATATATCTGGCTTTAATTATTCCCTATTCCACCAAATATCTGTCATGTATATGGGCCTGGTGCATGTCATATCCATCAAGAGTCAAATGTCCTCCTGCATGGAAGTTTGAAGAGGGACATGCCACTTCATCTGACCAAGTTCAATAGGACTGTTCCAAAGTAGCCCGTGTATTGCTTCTAAATGTGACATTAATATAACCAAACCAAACAAACCCTTTAAATACCTGTAAAATAGTTTCTAAATATTACATAATTTTTATTTTTTATCTGTTTCTACAGCATATTCTGTTTTGTGGTTTTTGATGAAAGATACTGTTACAAAAGATTAATTCATGTTTATTTTTTGTATGTCAGGATTTATGTTTTTATTTTTTGAATATCTTGTCCAATATCAAGAAAGTGCGACTTAGCTTCTGTAAGATATATCATGTTTTGTGAATTATGTGAATTTTGTATCATTAAAGTAGGAATGAAAGTTAACTTTTCTCATTTCAAATTAGTGTTATTCTTTTCACATTTACTTTCAATTTGATTGTTAATGTTCAAAAGAAGTATTTGTTTTTTAAAGAAAATTTGTTAATTGGTCAACATAAAAGATTGAATTGATGTGAATAGTCATTACTTCTTATTTTGATTAATTGCTTTTTCTTCTGGCAAACTTGATTTGATAAAAGATAGCTTTGTAACTGTTTTGCTTTACTAGGATGACGTTTGATGACTTTTGCCAATATTTTACTGATTTATCTATCTGCCGTTTGGTAAATACATCTTGGTTCAGTTTCAATAAAACATGGAATGAAGCAATTTTTCAAGGCAAATGGACCGCAGGTCCGAAGAATTCTGAAACAGATCGTGCTGGAGGATGTTACAACCATAAAGATACTTTTCTTCAAAATCCACAGGTATATTCTTCATATAAACATGTAAAATATTTTATTTTTCTCTTTGCATTAGAACACAGTCTCTCATTTACTATTCAGTTATGTGCATCTTTTTGATTTACAAGGTGAAACAGCCTGTAACATAATTTTTAACTGACACATTTATTGTTGTTCTTTTACTGAATTTGTCTCTAACTGCTATAACTTCAGAATGAATTGTTTCAATTAATGTTAAGATACAATTTTATGATAAGCTAATTGCAAAGCATTAAAATATTTTTGAGAAAAATTGTAGTTTTGAATCCAAATTCTTTGGCCAATAAACATTTTAATAGTGGTAAAAGTTTTAATTTGCGGCCAGTATTTGTTATCAAGCAGTTTGCAGCTTGTTCCTTTAAACTCTAAAAGCAAATAAATGACATTTTAAAAATTTATATATATTGTGAAATACCTCCTTTAAATACTTCAGATATTTCCTTTTAAGTTTTCAATTCTAATTAAATATATTTGCAAAAGTATTTGGAATTGAGTGCTGATTCTGTGTAACTATTTTTATGTGTGTGTGTGTAAGTTCCATCAAATACTTTGTTCTTATGAAATATTCCCACATTTTAAGTAATCTGTTTCCAAAATCAACTTAATGTTTTTCTGGCAAGGAGTGGAACATACCCCCCCCCCCAATTCCCATTTTTCCATACACACTAGAATAAAAATTTTAAGCCCTCTTGCTTCCTCTCAGTGGCTTACCTCCTTAGGTGAGTATGGGTGTCCCAATTCAAAGGTACCTAGGTATCTGTTCTCCCTTCAGGTTTATCCTGCTTTCTCTCTTCCCACCCTCGATGGCAAATGGGGGGGGGGGGAGAAGCTGTTGACATCCTGTTTGCTTCCTGCTTCCCATGGACAGCTAAGAACCACATGTGTTGGCCATTCATGGCAACCTTTTAAACATGTAGTGCACTGTTGTCCGCTGTGTGTCAGTTCAGCTGGTAATCACTTTAGTGGTTAATGTGGTCATTTCCTGGGGCTCAGTGTTTAGGGTAGTACCCAGAAGTGGCCCTTACACTTATAGGCCCTTGTTAACATATAAGGCAAATACTGAGTCTGGAGATGCCCAGGGCCCGCAGCTGCATTTCTTTGTTGGGCTGCATGGTGAGCAGTGCCGTTGGAGTTTGAATTATAATCTTACTCTTATGGGTTCTAAGTCTATTATCGTCAAAACCAATTCTACTCCTCATTACTTGTTTATTAGTACAACGAACATTTTTCATACTATATCTTGCATGATCTGTTGGTGATCGGTGAAATACAAAACTTAAAGAAATTATGATTCATTGATTTTTGGATGCAAGTTAATGTGAAACAAGAAGATCAGTAAATTAACAAAATCGGATACATTTCCTGTAGAAATATTTATATCTCAAAATGCTGAATGTCTCTTGTAGCCTTCTTTCCTAACAAAAGTTAATGCCACATGTCGTTTAAACATTATATATGATGGCTGGTTCCAATGCAAAACATTGTTTTGAATTTCAGACTCGTGTATTGCCAAAATCTATCAAAGCAGGGGACATCAACTGCAAGCTTCAACCTTATATCCCTAACTTTCTTTAGTGTTTTAAATGCAAGAAGTATTGACACTCCTAACAATCATGTAGAGGCAATGGCCCAATTTGTGGTAAATGTGCCAAATTTAGTCGTGATATAAATGTTTGTGCATCTGACATTTCAAAATGTAGAGACTAGTCTAGTCCTCATCTTCTATATCATGCCCTATGTGGACTTTTGAAAAAGAAGTTATTTCCATTAAAGTAAAAAAGAACACCACTTTTCCTGAAGCAAGCCAAATTGTGAAGATCAGAACCCCAAAAGTAGGTGTTTCCTACTCTTCCATATGAGAAACAGCACCTAAACTGATGTAAATATCACACAACATGCCCATAACTTATGCATCTTCTTTGCAATTCTAACTATTTTTCTCCTCCTACAGCTACCACTAGTCTGAAAAACATCCTTATATATATATATATATATATATGTAACGTTGTTCCGTTAAGTGAAGTGTAGAGGTAGTTGAAGAAGATTGCAGTCGTTAAATGTCTAAAACATTTTATTCCATTTCGAAGATAAGCAAAATCAAATAAGTTATAGAGTACTCAATATTATATTAAGATTAAACGTTTAAAATATTAGGAGAATATTAAATCCATGGCCAGGAGTGGAGAATTACGCCGAAAAATGACGTGACTGCTCAATGCGTTACATGATTACGAAAAGAGGAAATTACGCAGACGCGGAGAGTTTTTAAAAGAAAAAAAAGGGGAAAGTACCGAAGTTGAGGCTCTAGAAGCAGTGTGACTCTTGCGAGTCTAGTTAGAGTAGAAGTGTTTTGTCATAGGATTGAAGTAGAAATAATAAGTTCGTAATTAAAAAATATCTCTCGTTAAAAAGGATTTATTTTAAATATAGGAAAAATTTCTAAGTCATTACAATTTCCCCCCTCCGCAAGACTCGTATGACAACAGGGCCCTAGTTGGCATCGACTCTGCGAAGTTGGAAAAGTTTTTTCAAAAATTGAATATTTGTTATACTAATGATCATGGCCAGGAAGTAATAATATTAATAATGAATATGCAAAAAAATACAAAAATAATTTCAAATGTACTTCATAAAAATAGAAATATGAAAACTAAAGTAAATTCCTATAATTCTTGGATCAAGTTCTTGATGCTTCTTGGTACATGTAAAAACTGTAAATATAAACAAATAAAAAACATTGATATTTAATTCTAAAATATAAATTTTTTTTTTTTTTTTCTTTTTCAGAAAACAGGAAATTTATAAGTTGGTAAGTGTCGTGATGGTAGTATGGCAATTAAAAATTATGACTTAATTTATTTTTTATAAACTGAAGAATTTTCTGTTTAGAAAGAAAGACACGATGGGACATTATAGCCTGCAGAGATGAGCACTTTTGGTTCTGATGGTCAAACTCTGTGCTAATCCACATCGCAAAATCTCCTGAGAAAGCTCTTTTTGTTTATTATTAACTCAACTCACTATCAAGCTGTTATAGCAGTCTGGAGGACAAAACAGATCTCCAGAGGCTTCAGAATGGAGGGAGTTGTTGTTAATTAATTTTTTTTTTATGCTTTATTTATTTTTCTAAGTAGAGTTAAATTCGTTTCATTTACTTTTCTTTTAAGTCATGTAATATAAATTATTTGCCATACTCCAACAACACATTTAAATCTGATTTTATGTAAAATTAATTTATGAATCAAATAAAATTTATGGGAATTTTAGAACTTTCAGCATTTTAAACAAAATTAATTCATGAATCAATTAAAATTTATGAGTAGTATTTTCATCATTTTAGACATTTTGATTTATAAATATCTAAGCCATTTCTTAATACACATTTTTTTTTTAATAATAAGCACTTTTTAGTAACATCAAACTTGAAAATAATATATTCGACTTTGCATAGTAATTCACCACATTTTTTAATATTATTATTTGCTGTTCTCAATAAAACCTTATACCTACCTCAACATTTATTACAGCACTGCTATCAGAAAAATAAATTTCAAAATCAATCAAAACAAAAATTTCACTTTTTAAATTAATGTCAAAAGTTAATATATGAAATGAAACATATGATTAAAAACATAATAAAGCCTAACTTTAAAAATCAATATTTTTTTGTAAAATATCTTATATTCAACATGAATTCCTTGAATTTCAAAATTTAATATGGACACTGTAACATTAGTTTCAAATCAAAACCACTTTAAATTTTTTTCTTTTTCAAATGAAATTTCATATCAATTTATGATCAATCACAAAATATAAATCAATACTTAATTAATTGCACTTTTCAAAAATTACTGAATCATATTTTTTAAGAACTGAAAATCAATACATAAAAATACCAAATAATTTTTTTTTTCAAATATAAAACCTAAAATCAATTAATAAGCAAAATTAAATAATCAAACAATTAGCGATTAGAAGTTATATTTTTTTGGTGCACCACGTCGAGGAATTTTAGAATTTATTTGAATCAGCTGCAGTTTTTACTTTTTACGCACGCGAGTTTGAAACGTGCAGTTTTTTGAAACCAATAACGCAATGATAATCCACGAGTCTCGAAAACATTAATTTTTGATGAAAAAATAAATCCGAAAACACTTTTGAAGAATAAATCACACATTAGAAAATGAAATCTGTCGAGGAGAACACATGTTGAATCCATTTTTGCCGATATGGTGAAGTAGATGAATTAAATACTTGAAGCTGGTGCATTGAAATAACTTGGAAGATGAATGTGTTGCACATTTGAAATATTGCAGACACATATTAGAAATGAACTCATGCTTGAAGAAGGCACTATGGAAATTTTTCAACATTACAACTAGAATTGCAGAACTTTAAACTTCATGGATGTGGCTGATACAATTGATTTTATAGGTAAATTCTTTTCATGGAGATCTTTTTAGCAGTAGGAAACTTTGATCTACGGGGTTTCCACACAGATTACATCCTGTCGTCTTTATGTAACGTTGTTCCGTTAAGTGAAGTGTAGAGGTAGTTGAAGAAGATTGCAGTCGTTAAATGTCTAAAACATTTTATTCCATTTCGAAGATAAGCAAAATCAAATAAGTTATAGAGTACTCAATATTATATTAAGATCAAACGTTTAAAATATTAGGAGAATATTAAATCCATGGCCAGGAGTGGAGAATTACGCCGAAAAACTGCGTGACTGCTCAATGCGTTACATGATTACGAAAAGAGGAAATTACGCAGACGCGGAGAGTTTTTAAAAGACCAAAAAGGGGAAAGTACCGAAGTTGAGGCTCTAGAAGCAGTGTGACTCTTGCGAGTCTAGTTAGAGTAGAAGTGTTTTGTCATAGGATTGAAGTAGAAATAATTCTTTCGTAATTAAAAAATATCTCTCGTTAAAAAGGATTTATTTTAAATATAGGAAAAATTTCTAAGTCATTACATACATATATATATATATATATGTAATAATCTCTATTTTATTTCAAATTCTAATATTATATATTTTAAAGTCTTAATGTATTCCAAAATCACTTTTCTCAAACTCCAGTTTCGTTCTATTTCCTGCGCTGGAGGTTTATTAAATCTCTCGTTTTGACATATTTATTACTAAAAGAATATTTCAATCGCGTCCACGCGGCAACATAAATCTTGAAATAAGCAAATTCTTTTCCAGACTTTTCCCTAAAACACTTACTTAATATAGTAAAAATGGCTATTATTCCCTTCACTTTGATCACGTGTCTATATGTTAAATCCCTACCTGAGAAAAAGAAGGGATTTTCTGTCCTCTTTTGGCTTGAAACCTTATACTAAGATGTACGTACATTCCGTCACTCTCCCATAATAAAATGAAATTTAAAATAACTTGGCTTGTGTTTTTTTATTTAACGACTACAGCAGTGAAAACATTATATATATATGAGGACTGGGCGATGTGGAAAATCTTGCATCGCGATATATAACCAGCTTTATATCACGATTTAACGATATATCAATATTAGAAATTTACACTTTGCTAATTTTTTAAGCTTGTTTTTATATGTAATTACATATATCATTATAGTATGCTTAAAATAAAAACATTTTAGAAAATTGTTTTTCAAAAGTATTTTATTTTGATGGAAATTAATATTCTGAAAAAAAATAGCCATGAAGTGTTTTTAAGAAACAATGAATATAAAAAAGTCAAACATTTAAATTTCATTCTAAGTCTTTCATCCAAAAGTAAATTAAAATTTCAGTTACTTAAAAATTAAGCAAGATTTTGGCGTTTTTTTGCAATATTTTCAAAAAGTACTATCTAACAAAATTATTTTAGAATTACTTATAATTCAAAAATGTCTTTTTAATGATACCAGTTTAGTTACAAATTACTGAAACATTACCACTACAAATTACTAAACTCTAAATCATCCAAAGAAGTTTGTTTTAAAGGTTCCTGGCTCTTTCAACAGATGCCCTACCATTGGGCAGCATTTCTCCTTCATACTTTGTCACTAAAACCGTATACGAAATATTTAACTTCCAGAATTTAAAATCAAATAACTTTAATCATAATTTCGCTATTTTAAACGTAGAAAATTAAGGGGTGGTAAAAAGGGATTTATTTTAAAGACGTGGAAAAATTAAATATATATTAGAAAATTAAATTGAATACATAATTATTAAATATTATAGATTTAAATTAATAATTAAATATAAAAAAATTAAATAAAAAATAATATATATATATATATATGAATTCATATTATGATTGTAGATATGTGTGGGCCCTCACTGACTCCTGGCAACCACTATTTTCAGACCCAGTCCGCCACTATGTGCAAATGGCGAGCACGTCGGCAATCAAGCGCTAAATCATGTCCACTTTTTGTCAGTCGCTGTCGAGGGTCTATCGATATGATGTTTGTTGATGCTAATGTTTTGTCCACAATCAATGAAAGGAGAACATGTGCTTGCGCCCGCGGGAGGGAATCGGCGGAAATTGCCGTAGACATCGGGAATCGGCGTAGACATTGGGAATTGGCGTAAGCTTAAATTGATTTAGCGATATAGGTGTTAAATCGATGTTATTCAGTAAATCTATACATCGCCCAATCCTAATATATATATATATATACACAGAGGAATCGAGTTCCATATTCTGAATTTTCGGATATGGAACTCAATTCCTCTGTGCATATGAAAAGTCCAAAAGGTTGGAAAAAGTATAATTAATAATAATAAAAAACTCTAAAGAACAGCGATTTTAATGGCTACTGGCTACATAAAAGACTATTAGTGAAGCAGCGTCACTATTATTGCAAAAAAGAAATATCATCCTTATTAGGGAAGATAATGAATCTGCTTGAGCTTCTGGAGGTGATGCTCTTGTAGTCAGACATTATACCACTTCCTCTGTTAATCTTTTGCACATAGATTTGCTGGTTGTAGCAGTCAGTTATACCTTCCAACCTAGTAACTGTTTGCACCTTATACTTGCAACCTAATATTCCTGTTGATGATAGAAATCTCGACAGATTGGTTGATGAATTTGCCTGCTCCTTTTATCATCATTATGGATTTTAATGGCTATAGCCCACAGTGGGCATATGGATGGCAAATTAAAGAGTTTAATATTCTTTCTCTTTGTTTAATTAACATTGAGAAGATACTTATTTTTCATCAATGAAGCAGAACTTTCCATTCTTTGGACCAGCTTCTTACTTTAATTTTAGAGTTGGAGGACTTGTGTGACAGCGACCATTTTCCAGTTTTCCTGGACTGTCTCAGTGCTGTCAGTGTTCAACATCCATCATGTGACCTAATTCACAGAACTGATTGGACAAGTTTCACATTAAAAACTCTGATTACATTTGATTGGCAGATAGTTTATGATGTGGTTGATTTGATTACTAAAGCATTACCTCAGCTGCTGATGTTAGTATTCCCAAATTGGCATCCGACTTCCCCCAAGTATAGGAAACCAAGATAAAACCAACATTGAACTGATGCGTGCTGAGATCAGAGAAAAGCTGGGAATATTTTCAGGCAGAATCCAACTACAACAAATTTAATAGCTGTTCATAAAGATCATTGCAGCATGGGTTCTTTGGAAAAGTCAGCGTGAATACTTGGATTAAATTTATCTCCAATTAATTAAATCTTTAACAGGCAAAGATATGTGGGAAAGTGTTAAAGAGGCACCTGCTAGTTATCCTGATAGATGCATTTCCTGTCTGACAAAGAACGGTCAAGATGTTCTTAATATTTCAAAAAACTGTTGATGTTCTTGCTGCAGCCTTTGCTTCTGTAAGCTCAATAAATAATTATGCAGAACCTTTTCTTGCACATAAAAACCATACTGAACGAACCAAGTTATGTTTTCTGATGACAAAACATTTGTCAAATAAAATTGATCTAATTTCTTTGAACTTCACAAAGCTACATCTTTTGCCAAGATCTCTTCAAAATATTATATACATGTTCAACATGAAACAAAATATTATTTACATGTTAACCTGAACATATCTCGAAAGACAGTGCCCTTAAAAGATAATTGGAAATGTGCATTTGCAATTCTAAAAACAAAGCCCAAGAAAGACTTGCTGGATCCTCTCAACTATTAACTGATTGCCATAACCAGTTGTAGGTGTAAGCATTTTGAAAGGATTGTGGGTGCATGCTTAGTGTACATCCTGTAGAAAAATTAACATAACTTTTCATTCCCGAGTGGCTTTTGTAAAACATGATTAACAATTGACAACTTATTGCCCCTAGAGATGGATATTCAAGTTCCTTTTTTAAAAAAATGATATCATCGGGTGTCAATTTTCTTTCACATTTACAAATCATATGTTTGTACCTGGAGGAATGCTAGCATGAATTTTTGTGATCTAAGTTTTAAAATGAATTGACCCTTTTTCATACATTTGCAGTCAATCGGACAAAATCAATTTGTATTGTTTATTCAATTTTTGCAATTATCCGAAAAAGAGATTCTTTTCTATAGAATTCAGGAAACAGTTATATGTAATTACATTTGCATTTTTAATATTTAGGGAATTTGTAAAGGAGTAGAAATGAGAAAGTTTTTAATTTATGACTGGAAAGTAACTGCTTAAATGGTTTTAAATGATCTTGTGCCGGCCAGGTATGTGGGGGGAAGGACATGTGGAATGCTTTTCTCAATTTGAAATGAAATAATTCATTTCAGTGGAAAGTTACAAAATATTTTGGCCTATTTTTGAATGCACAACTGCAGGTGGAAAAAGAAACTTAACACTGTTTGCAAGTTGTAGATCCCTCATGTAATTATCCAATTGTGATTTGAACTCAAAGGTAACTGTGATGGCACTCTGTCTTCGAAGTTTTTCATCCAAGAGTGGATAAGTTATTGCAGTTACAAAAACTGTTATAAGATTTTGTAGTTTTATTTGAGCAAAACATATCTTACTAGTGACTTGTAATTTTCATGGCATTGAAGGTTTTAATTTTTTTTTTGTCATTATAGTATCGTTTTGATGTTGAAGCTGATGATGACACAGTAATGATATTTTTAATGCAACGTGACAGAAGAGCCTTGAGAAGTAAGGGGATACAGCATCTTGTGGTAGGATTCCATGTTATGAAGGCGAGTCTTATTTTGAATATAAAAGTACCATTTTCATTAAATGATATTCTTTTTTATTTATTTTTTAGCTTAAAGATGTATGTTCTTTTTTTGTGAATTTAATTCAATAGGTTGAAGCGAATCGCCGTTACCGGTTGCACGCATTTAAAGAAAAAGCTGCTGGATCAGAGTATGCAATGTCAAGAAATGTCTTTCTGCGTTGCACTCTTAAAGCTGGTCGTCATGTTATTGTGCCCACAACATTTGATCCCAATCAGGAAGGTGAATTTCTTCTTAGAATTTTCACAAGCAAGGCTAATAATGGAAAGTAAGAAGCTTGAATTATTTTTCATCATTCCTTTTTTTCTTTGAGATCAGTATTTTTTGTTACATGAAAATAATTTTGATTTAAAAAATTTTCTGAAAGATTGCATATAAAAAAATCATTTACAGAGCAGTGTTATGAATCACAATGTTCTGAAATAATTATTTTTAATTCAAAATTTGATTTTGAAAGTTTGTTATCTTTTTTGTATGTGTGTATTTTGATCATGCATATGATAATGATTTCTTTACATATGAGGTTAAAGATAATGCCTTTGTATTCTTAGGGAACTAGTACATGATGCTCCAACTCAAAGTATGTGGCCATGTGTGTCATATCCATGTCTTTTGACTAAAGTTTTTGTGAAAGGAGCATCTGGTTTAGAAAAGCAAGATCGATTTGGAAGTAATTATTACTTTTCATTTTTATTCAATTTTTTAATGAATAAATAGTTTATATTATCGATTTTTGTTTATGTTGAATTTTTTTTTGCTGCTGACAATCACTAGAAAATTAGAATTGTGATGTATTTCTTAACACAGAAATAGGAAATGAGAAAAAATATTTCTTACTTTGGAATTTGACGAAATTGGTCAAAACACCTGTACATTATGAGCATGTTACTAAATGTTTATATTTGTGATTATATTGCATAACTATTAAGAGACTGTTTATTCTTTCAACATTATTTAAATTTACTGATTATTGAAGACTCTCCCTCATACTAGTGTATTGTGCATTTATTATAAGTATGTTAAATGCCCATTTTGTATTTTTCTGTTGGATCTGATTGTAGGTTTATATAAACATGTTCACTTAGTGCTGTTCTTTTTTGATTTTGCATTGGAATTGTGTGTGAATTTCTTCTGAGTTCATTTTTTTCCCTGTTACACATTAAAGTTCTGTTGTTGTGAGTGTTGAGATATTTTAAAAATGATGCTAGTAATTTATTGTGAAGTCCAAAGAACATTTTATTCAAATCTTAAAGCATATTTCTTTAACCCTTTGAGAACGACTGTCACACAGGCATGCCAGTTGCTTGGTAGCATTGAACATGGGGCTGTTCATTCTGCATTATAAATAATGCAAAATGAATTTAAAATCTTCAGATGATACTTTTAGCTGTTCAAAATCATGACCAGTGTTTTCCAATTAATCCATTATTAATTATTTATATTAAAAGTTTCATTTAAATGTTCCAGATTAATTTCCATTTAAATGTTCCATAAAATGAAAGCCAAGTAACTTTTGGCAAGGCCTTTTATTCTCTTTCATATTAAATAATGCTAATGTGATCAAGTGTACTTGAAACTTTTTTATCATCCCTCTTGAAATTTTTTTTATAATTTGTTTGATTGTATAAATTAAAAAAACTGTTGAAATATTCATGCGTAATTCTATTTTATAAATAATTTCGCCTTAATATTAATTTTTTTGAGCAAAATTAGTTAATAAAACAAAATGTACGATCAGTGACCTTGGCTTCTACTTTACCAACTTGCTGTTTTCTGCCTTATTCCAAAAGAGAGAGAGAGAGAGAACCTGAAATGGTTAATGATAAAATCTGTCCGGTAAAGTGAAACCCAAACGAAAGTGATGCAGTGATTGCACATTTTGTTTTAACTAATTTTTATCCGAAAAAATTTATATTAATGTAAAATATTTATAAACTAGAATTACATACAAATCTTTCAACATAGTTTTTTAGTTTATACAATTATATGAATTTTCACAATGGGGAGGGGAACGTTTTAATTATACTTTACTGCATTAGTATTATTTAATATAAAACAGGTTGAAAGGTCTTGTCAAGAGTTACTTGGCTTTCATTTTATGGAGCATTTAGATTATGGAATTTTATTATATGAATTATTCTAACCATGGAACTCATTAAATTTCTCTTCTGATTCAAAGTGACTCTATAAGAAAATGAAACTTAATACTACCTCTGTCCCATAATAATATTAGCAGTTGATGAATTTAATTTGTCCCATAATAATAGTATCAAAAGAAAATAAATATAGAATGCAACATTTTTATTATCAAAAAACTAGATTAAATTAAACAATAAATTAAAAATATTACTCCTAATTTTTATTTTGAGTGTTCAGATAGTTTCTGGATTTTTCAATAATTTTGTTACTGCATTTTAAACTTGTAGGTAGAGGATCCCTTGGCTGCGAAGCTTTGCTTTCCTATATATGCGAGCTTAATGAATTGGACAATTGCAACTTGATCTTTGCTTGAAAACTCTTTTTTTTTTCATCTTACTTTTTCAATGGTTTGATATTCAACTGAAATAAAATAATTGATTTCAATCAGCGGATGAAATTAGAAAAAAAAGTTATAATTTGTAATAATTAGGTTAACCTAAAAATTGAAAGATGTGTCAAAACAAAGGACAGATGTCATGAAACATTGATTTTGATTGAAGGCTTCACAATTTTATGCTACAACATAACTTGCAACTGCATTCGCCAATAATTCATGTTTAAATATTCACTTGCTACTCTTATTATGGTATGGAGATAGTATAATTTTTGTTTTGATAAAAAGTGAGGTTTATTTTTGAAGTTTAACTTTTCATGTAGTCGTATTTTTGTGTATATTTTCATTTATTAAATTTCAAATATACTATTCTATGCTTTCTGTTTAGGTGCTGATCCTTATTGCATTATTAAATGTGAAGGTGAGCGAGTGCGCAGCCCAGTGTGTCACGAGACATTAGATCCTGAGTGGAATTTGACAGCCTTATTTTATCGAAAACACGCCGATTCCTTAATCAAAATTCAGGTATTGAAAGCTTATTTCTTTTTTTTTTTATTCAAGTTTATCATGTAAACCATGACAGATTGATTCTGTTTGGATTAATTAATTTATGTTTTGTTGATTATTTCTATAAATAGCTATGTCATAAATTATGATAAAATATAAAATTTTACTTAATTTAACACATTTTACTTGGAATTCAGAAACATATAATTAATTTGTCACATACATTATATAATTTATTTAAAACTTTATTTTAGGTCTGGAACAGCAACGTTGTTATGGACACATGTCTAGGAAAAGCTTCAGTTGAAGCACCTTTGAACCCTGAAACAGTTACAAAAGAAGTTGAATTGTTTGGTCGACTTCAGGAAAAAGGAGTGAAGAAGCCAGGCACAGTGACGCTTGATATAACAACGGTTGATGACCTTATGGCATTTTAAAGATGCAACCTCATGGTTAAACATAATGAAATATTTTAAAGGTGCAGTGCTTTTGCTCAAGCTTCATCGTCCTTCTGCATTGTTTTAAAAAAATATCTTTGTGCAGAGTGAAAGTACAAATCTTGTCATTTATGGATTTTCAGCTATGGAACCCTGCATAAAAGTTTTGTAAATACCTTAATTTTTTTGATTGTTTTCCTCTTTTGGGTATTTTTTAAATTTTTTTTTTATTATAATTTTTAATGACTTTTGTGTGCTGCTGTTTTTAAGTGTTGGTTATTCTTTTTGTAAGAATGGATACGTGTATAATATTGAGCTGCATTGATGTTTTATTAACCTTTTACACTCCATGTTCTCCCACACACAGGCAATATTTGTCGTTGTGCAACAGGTATTTCTGCAATTCACAGGCTTTAAGGCCTAAAAAGGTATTGCTGTTAGTGGAGGAAACATTGTAGTTTAGAGTTAACAAATACCAAGTGATGTGCAGAGAGGAATGTTAAGAATTTAAAAATGATTTTTATGAATATACAAAGCATATTTTGTTGCTGACTCTCATATGTGGGAAGCATCTCACAAATTTTCATATGTATTTACTTGATACTATTTTGCAGCTCAATGCGCTTGTGTGTGCTTATGATTTTAATTTTGCCAGAATTTGTCCAATATTCTGCCGAATGCAATTTTTTAAAGCATATAAGTGGTATAGAACTAGCATTTATCCATGTAGTGTTTCTGAAAAGCTTTTAGGTATGATTCCACTTTCATTACAATAAACTGGAACCAAAAATATGAAATGAAATAATTGTATATTAAATTTCAGATTCTTGCTAAATCAGTTAAATAATATAAAAGGAAATTTTAATTATTACTTTATTTTAATTCATATTATTTTGCTGCTAACGTAACATTCATTGCTTCACCAATTAAGTTTTCATATATATATATTTAAGTGAGATCATCGGCTGTTTTTCATTTTCAAAGTTTTGTTGTAATGTCATTTTTATCAGTGCTATATTCTTCCTAAAAGTTCAGATTTATTTTTCTATTTTGAACTTGTGATATTTTTAAGATGTGCAAAGTCCAGTAAAAAACCCTCAGTGGCAGCTGAATGAAATGCTTCATTGTATAGAGTTCATAGTTAAAAATATTAAGACATGAGCTATATTTTAAAATCATAAAAGTATATTCTCCATTTGCTTGTGGGAAGAATCAAGCTATTTATGTACATTTCTATATCATGTTTCATATAATTGCATTTAAAAAGTATATTGTTATATCTGAAATAGAACTGTAACATTCTCTAGGATGTTATATCAATTTTTTAAAGATTCTTTCTATTTAGAAAAGTTACAAAAAATAAAAATTTTCCTCGTATCTAATCTATTTATAGCGCAAGAATCTTGTATCTTACTGTTTCATATTTTAATTATATTTTTGCATCAATTTAGCTTTATTGCAGACAGTGATTTTATGGTAAATGAATTGTTTAGTAATGTATATTGTAATTTGATTCACATTTTGTGTTTAAATCAACTTTTTCAACATTCCTATTGGAATAATGAGTTGAAGATGTTGCAGTTTCAAAAATGATTTTATTATGTGTTTGTTTTAAAATGATTTAAGAATTTTACATTTATTTTGAAAATAAAGAGCCTTTTTTCATTTTGAATAAATTTTTCTCCAAAATCATTTTTCGATTATTTCATTAAAATTCAAGATAAACTGCTGAAGATTTTTTCTATGTTGATCTATCAATATACTCACAAAAGTTAGGCTATGATGACACAACGAGAATCTCGATAAATGAATTTTCTTTGTGTTACAAAGGATCTATATTATCACTAATATATGTGCAACAAATTCAGATTTCTAAGAATTGATGTAAAATAGAAAGTATTTTTCTCTGTATCTTGCAATGAAGTAAGAATGTTGAGGGATGGAGGGTATTTTTTAAGAAAATTTAAAGAAGTCTAGCTTGAAAAAAACTTAGTTTTTTCAGGTATGTAGTAATTCTCAACACTTTGTTTACTGTGAGTTATAATGAGCTGTTTAATGTGATGCTGGCAACTGCACAGTGTTTCATGTAAGTAATTTTGCAGAAGAGTATTTAATAATTGACATTTTTGTCATTCAAAAAAAAACAAAACATTATGCATTTGTTAAAAGTACTTAATGTGTTTATTTCATTTGAAGATTTGCAAGAAAGAGTTATTATATAATTTGTTTGCATTTTTTTTTTAAAATCAAAGTAGGAAATGTAAGTTTTTTAAAGTTTCTCTTTAAAAATGGAATAACTTTTGAAAAATAATATCACAATTGGTTTAAATTTTCTTGTATAAGCTAAACTTGTTAAAATTCTGAGAATTTCTTGTGTATATTATTTAGATGTTATACAAATAAAAGCTTTTTATATATCTTTGTATGCTGAAAATTAAATATAAATTATAGATTTAAATTTTTTATTAACTTCCAGCCTTAATTGCTCCAAAAATTTGCCAAAAGTAGAATAAAGTTGCACAGTTTACCCAAGATAGGATAAATGCATTTAAGTTCATGGGACAAATAATGGAACTAAGTGAGCTGCATTTCTTTTATAGTGAAAGATTTCCGAACTGTTGCCTCTCTGTCATGAAGAGTGTTCATGTTTGTGAATCTGGATCTTACAATCAGTGCTCAATGTGGTCGTTAATTTTTTTTTTTTTGGCTGGTTATTATCTTGATGTAGTGATTTATTTTAAATATTGGCTGTGTTGAGAATTTTTTTGTACAAAAAATTGAAGTTATAGCATCTCACAAAAATAGCTCTGAATCATTTCCTTTCTCTTCCGTTTATGTTTGTGTGAAATCTGAAAATTAAAGCATGTTAACCTTTCTCAAGGAATTCATATGGCATTTAATGTAGGGTTGGCACTTAGTACTAAAAATTATTTTGTTTATAAGTTTTTGGTACCGAAGCAAGTTAGACAGAAAAAAAGAGCCGGAATTGTCTTTAGTTCTTCTCTCTTTCTTCTAGTAAGGCTGCAATGGCCTAGTGGTAAGGTCTTGGCTTTGGGGCTGGAGGGCTCCTGGTTCGAAACCCGATTCTACTGAAGTTCCTCCGTGCATGGGGCGATACTGTAGTTTGAACAACCACTTTTAAGTTGAATGAGGTTTGGAGAATTTATGACAACTTTAAACTTCTGATTGACCTATATGAGTGCCATCCTGCTGATGCAAGATAATGATTTAGCTGATACTCAATGAAACTTTGACAGCAACTTCTTCAGTCCTTCAAAAATAATGAAAATCTTCATTTAAGTTATCTCATTAAAATTTACCAGAAACTATATTAAATTTAAGTTTTTCTTTTGTTTATTATTAAATATTTCATTTGTTTACTGTATTTTTCTATTTGGCCTGATGGTAGATTTTTGGCTTCAAGATTGGAAGTTCATGGAGTGAAACTCGATTCCACTGAAGATCTATTTGCCCGGATGCAAATGAAATCTGTAGTGGTGGGTTAAATACGGTCATGTTGATGTGAAGTGAAATTTCAGAGAGTGGGATGGCAGCCTAAGTGTTCTTGCTATGTGATTATGATTCAATGTCATAACGTTTAAAAAATAAAACGTACTGTTGAGAAAAGGAAATCGTGACAAAAAAAAAATTCTGTTGGGAATCTGGAAGGTGATGGTAGATTATTTTGTATGGAAATACAAGGAAAAGAAAATTTCCTTATAATTCCAGGAGTTAATATAATTAAGGGTTGAAAATCAATTCTCATCCCCTAACTTCCAAGGGATTGCATTGTTATTGAAAAACTTTTAATAGGAAAGTTCTTCTCTATGATGAAGCGACAATTGCTGTATTTGAATTATCTTTCTATCTTCTAATGAGGAAAATGAAAATTTCACCTTCCATCATTTCCACCACCATTGAGCTAGATGTTTCATCTACGAACTCGGACGAGACTTTCAATCTCCTGGCAACATATATCTCGCAGATTCAAATCCAATCAAAATTGCTCATCCAATCAAACATGGGTAAAGTATTATACATACATATACCGTCGAACCCTCATGTATCGAACTTCAAAAATCAGTATGTATCAAACTTCAAAAATCGGTATATATCGAACTTTTTTCAATATTTATATTGTTGGTATAAATATTAGACGGAATAATTAATAATTCAACACCAATGATAAATGACTGTAATGATTTTGATCAATTCCAGTGGTGTAACTAGGGTGAGGCAGGCAGGGCATGTGCCCTGGGTGCAATTACTAGGGGGGGGGGCAAACTTATGGAATCATTCATTCATTTGTATGTAAAGGAAAATTTTACCAATCTATTATTCCCAATATTCTTAAAAAACTGAAATGGTTTCAGCAAAGTGTAAGCAAAACCTAAAGGAGGCCAAGTCTTTTTTACAACTGGAAATCTAGATGACCCAGAATAAATCAAGCTGTGATATGTTGCAGCTCATTTCAAAGGACTAGCTCAGGATGGGAGGTGGTAGATAAGGGAAGATAGTTTGGAAATAGATTAACGCCCCGGTGTTTCTCAAGTTTTCTCACACTTTGCCTGATTCCTACTTATTGGACATTGGCTTCTCCACAAGTTCATGACAAATAATTAGCGAAAAGGCATCATTACTATTTTCAGTCCGCGGAGAGTGAAGAAAAGAAAAAATACCTCAATTTTTTGGTGTAGTGTAAGACTACTCCAGCAGCTTTGAAAGATATAAGTTCACTATAATTATTTCATTATCTTTGCATTGTTTGTAGTACTGGATATATGCATACATTAGCGTACCTTGTATGCTAAAAATAGTGGTTTATTTTAAATTTTATTTCACAAAATTCAGATGCAGTTGTTCTGTAAAATACGGAAAGTACAATAAAGACCGCATCAAATTTTGCAAATGGAAATAAAATTTATCAGTCTGTATTGACATAGACTTGAAGATAAATGAAAACTATTTCTCAAATGATTGGCAGAATAATAATGAATAGAAATTCAGCTTCTGTCGAAATGTGAAGCATTTTCTTTCCTCGTTGAGTTAGGTTGTTGTCAATAAATTTTACTATTAACAAACACATTACACAGGGTGGCCACTCACTCTGGAAACCGGGAAAACCGGGAATTCTCAGGGAATTTTGAAATACCACTGGAAAACCGGGAAAACTCAGGGAATTTCACAGTCGACACTGGAAATTCTATGAGCCACCGCGGAATTTCCGCGCACTAACGTTATCCACAGAGACGTATGACGTTATCGACCGGATTTTCAGTGCATCGGCTTTACCGCGATCCCGTTCAAGAACCACGTGATTCTCCACCAATGAGCACTTCGAATACTGATTCAAGGACGTCTATCGGTTTGACAACATATGAAGTTTTTCCTCTTCTCTTCTTTACGATTTTACATTTTAGATCTGGCAATTGGAAGTAGTGTGTCTTCTAGAACAAGATTCCTCTTCTGTGTGGAATAAGACGCCGCTGCGGCACGTGTTTCTAGTTCGAAATAAAAAAAAAAGAGGTTCTATTACTCTTGGATGAAGTTAATTTAAATAGAATTGGTAAGTCTTTATTTTATATTCTAAATTCAATTTACCGATTTCTTTTTATTATTATTGCACATTTAAATATTCAACTTAATTTTACTCGAGCATGTTTATTTTGAATTAAATTTCTGGTAAAAGACGTTGTCTTCAAACCGGGTAGGGATTGCGTATATTTGCAAAATTTTGTATGATTAATTTAAATTAACATAGGAGATTAGGTATAAGTAACAAGTTGGTTGTCACTGAAATATATTGGGAACATTTGTCTTCATTTTATTTTAATATTTTTATTAGCTTTTTGGGAACATTTTAAATAGGAAATATTTGACATTACAGCAGTACAGTTAATTATAGATTCAAGTTTTAAGAGAGCGAATTTTAAAATAAGATACTATTATCATTTATATATCTAATAAAAGTTAGCAAAAAATTTAAAATGATCCTGGCATTTATTATAATGAATTATTAATCAAAATAATTATTTTATTTAATTAATCCTAGTTACTGTATATTTTTGTTTCATTGTATTAATTAGTCTAAAATCTACTGGATAATTTGAGGAAAATGGACTTCCTTTTTAATAGCTGCCAATTTCAAAATGGACAAATGGTTTTCTTAAAATAAAATTTAAAACAGATATACATTAATAATGAAGTATTTTTTAGGTTTTAAAGTAGTTGTGCATAGAATTGTATGATAATTTTTAACTGGGACGGCATTACCTCTCCAGATCTTTTACCAGAGCGTGTTCCGGCATGCTTTCATCACTGATTTTGTTTTAGGGTTTCTTTCACCCTGAGGTTTATGGAACTTAAATATTTTTGTAATTCATTTGTAATTTCTAGACATTATTTTAATATATAATGTGACTAACTAAACTCTTTATTCTGAGAAGGCAACAGTTTTCTTATTTGTAGAAGGTTTCTCTATATTTGTATTTTTTTTTCCTGTGGCTATACTTGTTTATAAAATCAAAAATAAAGTAAAGTGTGGTGTAAGGAATTTTTTTTGTTTTTAGGTATTCTAAAACAATGGCGCCCAGCTTTAAAACGTCATTCAAACAGGAATGGCTGGAAATTCCAGAGTATGCATCGTGGCTACGTGAATGTCAAACCAACAAATATTCTGCTATGTGCTTGTTATGCAACAGTGCTTTTTCACTAAGCAATATGGGAAAGCAAGCGTTAACAAGCCACAAAAATCCAAGAAGCACGAGAAGGCAATTGCTGCTCGCAAAGGGTCTCTGGATCTGAGAGATGAATATCCTAAAAAAGTTGTTCAAGATGTGTCAAGTTGTCAAAACGTGCCTCCAAAACAGGATGCTAATTTATTGACTTATCTGAGACCAGAAACTGTGTCAGAAGCAGAAATTTTGTGGTGCTTGTATTCGGTGATGGAAAATTAAATAAGTCTTTTAATAAAGTAAATCTGGGAAAAATCTGTCGTGGTGTCTGGAATTTTTGAAATTTTACTCTGGAAAACCTGGAAATCTCAGGGAATTTTAGTTTGTCTGGAGAGTGGCCACCCTGTTACATTATTGCTTTGACTTTGAAATCATTAAAACACCAATACTCAACCTAAAATAAAAGCTTAAATTTGGCAGTCATTTTTTTTGTGTTTGTGTAATTCCTTATGTTTGTACTGGTATTTTAGTACCTTCTTAATGTATGTTTTGATATGAGCTCTGGAGAAAGTTGGAATTGCTCTCTAGCTGAAGCGAGTTCTATTTTTGGAGAATTAATGCCTTGCGAGCAAAATCTTAAATTGGTATTGGAAATAATGTATTCAAATAAAATAATGTCTCTTCCTTGTACTTTCTTTTGTATACTTGTAAAAGATAATTTTGAAGGTTACTATCATGTTCATGATAATAATTAATTCTAAGAAATTATATTATCATGCTTAATCATGAAGTTCTTTTTGATATGCAGTCGATGCTGTATATATTTCAACTAGCCGCCTATGGCGACTAGCTGGTTCGCCAGTCTTGTATTAATACTAATAAGGCAATTAAGGCTGCCATTTTCAACATTTCAATTTTTGTAAGCTGAAAGCAATAATTGCAATAAGGACAAAGAAATTAATTTAAAAACACAAACAGTGAACAGGTTAGTTAGTATAACTGAATTTTAATTCTTTATACACAAAACGAAAATGTACAGGATGTTTTTGCATATAATGAACTTTGAGTTAATCCCTTATATTTAAGTGTTAAAAAATGACAAGTAAAAAGATTCTTTAAAAAATGGAAAAGATAATAAGTAATGAAAAATTTGAAGTACAATAATTAAATTTCTCAGCTGAAAATAATTTACATATTAAAACTAATTAAATCTCAAAATAACTCTGTAAAAAAAGAGAGAATTGACTACATTTTGTGAAACTCAAAACTAAATTCATAACCATTTAAATCTAGTCAATAAAAACAACCATTTATAAATAAAAAAAATATTGAATTGAAATGCATCAAAAAAAAAAAATCTTGAATTGAAATGCATCAAAAAAAAAAATCTTGAATAATTATTCTGTGCATAACAAAACACACACAAAGAAATTGAATATCTATAAGCTATAAAAATACAAATTGTCGAATAATAGCAAATGATAAAAAATGAACTAAAACAGGCATATGTTTGGATAATCTATACTTATAAAAGGCAATGTTTGTGTGTGTACGCGCGATTGTCCAGACAAATCTATCGCACTTTTAGCCATGAAATTTGGCACACAGACGTAATGGTGACTCAATGCACCTCGAAACCAGAATTTTAAAAATTTAATCTAGAAATTTTTTTTATTTAATGTTTTGTGTTGTTTTGGGTCTTTTTTTTGGCACGTTTACGGCTGTAGTATCTTTTCTAATGATCGTTGAAAAACAATGCACCATCGGATAGAACAAACAGTTTTCGTTCTAATGAAGTTTGTTCTGCATTTCCAACATAATTTACTGAATTTTAAGAAATTTTTAAATAATAGTAACTTTTATGGTAATTTTTGATAAGGATTTCTTCAAATTCTCGCATTTGACATTCTAACAACTCTATAATTTTCATTTTTTTCAGCTTACAACTGGAATTTTTCTGTCGGATTTAAAAACAAAAACGGTTAAAATAACTTATTCCGTTTTTTTTAAATTAATTTTTTCCCTGATCATTTCAAACAGTTTTTTTTGCTAGCGAGAGTTTCTCTGGACGATCCCAGAATGCATTGTTGCTTCCTCGCAGGAGGTGACGTAATATGCTTTCATTCCCAGCATGCATTTCTGCAATCTGATTCCTTCCGGTGACGTCATTATATCCACGTAATTGTCGAGAGGAAAAATAAGCGGGAAAATCAATAATGTGTATCTTTTGTATTGATTTTGTTTCCAAAACTTTTTCGTGTCATTGTGGGCTTCCCCCATTTTGTCGAAGTTCTGATTCCACGCGCAACGCCGTGCGCGTACTGCTAGTAGTTAATAAAACTAAATTTACCGTTCTAAAGCTATCTATTAAGTTTAATTAATCGCCGATAATAACATTGTGGCGAAAATTTTGTAAAATTTGTTTAACATTTAGATGAGGAGAGAATTTTAAAACTCAAAAAAGAAAAAAAAAAGTTTACATATTACTGAGAAAATAGTATTAAATAAAATAAGCAAAAGCTAAATGACAGTGTTGGAAGAATTTAAATCTAATATTTTCTTTTAGGTATGCAGAAAAGAAGGGAAAAGATGACGAAGTATTTGTTGACACTGACGAAGGCGAAATTCATGCGAGTCTCGAACCAGAGGTGAAATAGTGGGAGGAAGATGTGTAACCGCTGCGGTATCGAATCCGTGCGAGGGAACGTTTGAAACAGTTGTGATGGAGTATAGACAAAAAAAAAAAAAAAAATGGGGTGGGTGGGTGGGCAAAGAGTGCTGAAAAGAGAGGAATTATTTATATAAAATTGATCTGGAGCGCTTACAATTTACATGAAGTGATTTTTATTATTGGGAAGATTTTCAAAGAATTTTTTTGGCTTATTTTAGATTTAGAATAATTTCTTTAAGGCTATAAGCTTAAGCGCATTTCTCAGATCAGTGTTAAAAATGTGGAACGCTTAACCATTTTGCGTGTCTTCCTTGCAAAGAGGCCATGCTAATCTTCTTTGTATCTTTCCAATTTTAGTATATGTACTGCCGAAGCGATTACATCAATATAATTTTGTTTTGAAGATACTTGCGGCCATTACAGCTACTACGCCCCGCCTCCCCTACGTCAATTTTTACTCTCGCAACCAGCGACCTTAAAATTCCGATGACTTTAAAAATTTATAAAAAATAGATAAAATTCTCTACAATAATAAAGCTGGTATCATTGGAAAGATAATTTTTTGCACTTTAAAATGACATGAAAAATTTCTTTGTCAATCAATTCCTTCAGAAGTTATTGGCAAAAAACGCCGAAATTTGGTTTAATTTTTAAATAATTTAAATTTGAATTAAAATAAAAAAAACGGCTCCGAGGTGCACATCTTCAGCATCCAAAGTATATCTGTGTCAAATATGGTAGCTCTATGTTCTACGCTCTGCTCTGTACACCGCCAACAGACACACAGACATTCATCTTGATTAGTATTAAAGTTAATAAGAATACAAAACGGAACATAAACAAAAAATGTAATCTAAATATTTTTTTCAATTATTATTTGTATGTATGTGGTTCTTTTCGATGGATTAAGAGATTTGTACACATTTTAGAAATTTTTTCCAAGTATGAGATATATTGAATACATCTTTTATTTATATCTTTTTATTGTATCAAAAGTTTCACACCAACAAATGTTTGGATTTCTTATTTGAGCTTTAAATGATTAAAGATAGAACGCACAAATTTGTTTTGTTAAATTTTAGCAAAATTTCATTAAAAACTTTGGAATTGTTTTTATAAAAATTGTTTAAACAATTTTTTGAGAAACATTCGTATGATACCTTTCAGATTAATTAGCTGTCCGTATCTAATGACCATCGTGAAGCTATTTGTAATGTGTAAATAATACCAACTCAAACATATTTTATATATTATTTTTTACATTTATTAGCACTTTTAACCTCTGCGCACCCCAGCATACAGTTTTCGGGGGAAAACAAATGAGGATCACATTTCGAAAGGAAAAATGGGGAGGGGGCGCAGTTTCGGTAATTGCCCTTTGCGCCATTTTATGTTTATACGCCACTGATCAATTCTCTCGGACGAGAACTGAATTGTGGCTGATTATCCCGTCGACCAGGACCATATTAGACGACTGCTTTTATCAAGATGAACCCAAAGATGATTGACAACGAAGATGAATTAGTTGAAAAACCATCTAGAAAACAAGTTACGGAAGCATTCCAAACTGTCCGAATCGGTTTCAGCTTTATTCCTGAAAATTTTTTTGGCATCTGAATGAAAGTGAACATTATTTTGAAACGGCTTTGGTAAAAGATTATGTCCCAGAAGACAGTAGGACTACTTTATCCATTAATAAACAGAATTTAGTAATGTTTTTTTGCATACGACATACATTTTTTAGTACACTATAAGCAAATTACATACATATTTATTCATTTTTAACTGAAATTTCTTTGATAGTTTAATTTTTCTAAAGTCTTCTTTAACCCTAAAAAATTAACTATACATTATTGCTTTTCCAGGAATTTTCAAGTTCGATATATAGAGGTTAGACTGCATGTATAAAAACTTTTAAACGAGGGGTGGATTTGAGTGCTAGGGACCATGATAGGAGAAAATGTGGCGAAATTTTCCCGAAGTCTTGTTTTGAGAACTTCTGTAATAGGTAGACTTTCTAAAAGGAATCTACCTAATTACTTTATAATAATATTTTATAATTTATTATATTTCCCTTATCAGGTTTAATTTTTTAAAGCAACCATTTGTGCCAAAGACAATAAGACGAGTTCATATATCGGCAGATTTTTTAAAGTATTCAGCAAGCATTCATACGAAGATTTCATCTATAGTGTACTATTTTTTTATTATTTTATTTATAATCTTTGTTATTTATATTCTTTCTTTCCTTATATCTTAGTATAATAATAGTAGACGCTTCGGTTTCCAGTTATTTTCGAAAGACGACAGCGAATCATTTGTTGAGTATAGTCAAAAGTTGGAAAAAAAAATCGTTAAAAATAACGAGCTGTATCAAAGGATTCAATATATTTGCTTATTTTTCTTTTAAATCGTATTCGCAGCACTTTCCGCTGTTCGATAATTTTTTTTTATAATTAAGTTCATAAGGTTTTTAAAAATATTTTTCCTCTGGCTAAAAACAAACAAACAAACAAACAAACAAAAAAAGAGACTGAAATATCTTAAACATTTTTCTATTAGTAAATAACAGAATTGCATCTCACTGGAAGTTTTAGAAGGAACATTTTCTGCTAGTAAAAATGACTAACATAAAGAAGTTGAAAAAGTCACATCATGTCTGGCGCCGAATCGTTGTTTTTTTTCTTTCCTCGCATTCGAAGTAAAAATCTTAAGCCCAGGTTCGTTGACTGAAAAATTAAAGTTAACTCCACTAAATGCTCTAGCCTCCTGTTTGCCAGAAAATTAAATATGCCTTCCCTATCCCTAATCCAAATTTTCGGCCAGTCCGTTCCCTGAGTAAATGAGTATAAATACCTAGGGTTGTTTTTAGACTCTCAGTTAATCTTTAATAGACGTAGTAAAGACGTACTCTCCAAAGCTACAATTATAACTATTAAACTCGGGAGTTAAGTTGCTCGTTGGAGTAAGCTACCGATCAGGCACAAGTTTTTAAATCAATGATAAGACCAGCTCTGATGTATGGTTAATGGTTCACCTATTTGGGGCGCAACAACTCTGAAAAATCGTAGGAAATTGCAAACATACCAAAATAGACAACTGATGCAAATAGTTAATGCTCCCTGGCACGTAAGACGTAAGGTTATTCACAACGACCTCGAAACTGAACTTGTTTCGGAAATTATTACAGACTTCAAAGAAATTTTTCGAAAAAATACCCCAGGTTTGCAACGAACTTTTACAATGACCAACCTATGGTCCAGCTAGAAGAAAAGAGCGAGAGCAATACTGGATCAAGTATTTGAACATTTCCCGTCTATAAAAAGACGCAGAATAATCAGTGGTGTAACGAGGGTAAGTGGCATCTGAGGTATTATATATGAGTTTTTCGCTCCCATTTGTCATCAGTGGCTTCATGACGGTCAATGGCGCCCGGGGTATGGTATTTTTTTCATCCCTCATCATATTTAACTTCAAAAAGTGACCTAATAGCACTAATGTTTTGATTCCAAAGCGCCCCCTACGACTGGCGCCCGGGCATCTCCAACCCTTTCCCCCCAGTTGCTACGTCACTAAGGATAATTACAGTCGATGCCAATTTGGACGATTAAATTTTTCAAAATTTTTACTATTTAGGCATTAGATAATTACGATGAGCAAATCGCATCTTATATCACAGAATTCTTCGAAAATATAAAAGCCGTGAGAAGGCCTCTAACGCTCAGGAATGTGGGCGTGGCCACAGAAACCAGACGCAATGAACAGGGGAGGGGTTTCTTTTCTTAGAATTCGGAGCGGGGGAACAAGGGAGGGTTCGAAGCGGTTTTTGAGAGGGGAAGTGAATTTCCCTTATCTTTGAAAGAGAAAGCGTTCAAGTATTTTGAGGTCTCTCTATTCCAATGGTCTTAGGAATATTCCATAACCGTTCTTACACTATCAAAGGCTCCTTTTACTTAGAGATTTGCATTCATCATTTTTTGATTTTGTATTTGGTAATGCAATTTTTTCTGTTAGTGGATTTTGTATTATTTTTACTTGGAAAAAAGAAAGTTAGTGTCAATTGATTCATTAGTTCTGTTTTTCATACTTTTTTCCTTCTCTGGCAATCTGCATGAAATTTTCTTCAACAACTTTCGTTAGTAAATTTGTGACAATCAGATCTGAGATATTGTTGGCAAGCTAAAAGTCCGTCTTAGACGGGCACAAATCTTCTAGTATATAATAGTACCCAGATAAATAGTCCTCAATAGATGGCACGATTAACGGCAATCATATTACAATTTCTAAATTATTTTCAATAATCTTTTTACAAATTTATGAATTTTTGTAATAGTCCTAAAGAGCGCAAATCGTTCACATAAAATTAATCTAAATAAATATCATTCTTTTAGAAACTACAAATTAAATCTCCCAAATTCTGATGTGAAGGTGCAAGTGAGCTCACAGCGCGATATTCCGTAAACCCCCAGTCGTTGCCTTTAAAAATCTAGTCTAGTAGGTAATGTTTATGACAAATTGAATGCCGATAACACTCATCCGTAATAATCTATATATTTAAAATAAGTTGGTAAAAAAACCTTCACCGAGTCAGCCAGCATCAACCACTCGACCGATTTCGACAATTTTTTTTCATTTGAAAGGATATGTTTTCTAGATGTGTCATCAAGGGTCACTTGCCCCCTCATTTTGGAACGAAATCGAAAAAAAACTTCTCCACCATACATTTTACGAATGTTTTTTCGATTTAGTACAAAAATGGGGGTCGTGGGGGAAAGGTGACCCTTGATGACATATCTAGATGTCATAGCCTTTCAAATGAAAAACAAAATGTCGAAATTCGTCGGGTGGTTAGGGCTGGGGAATTTCTGCAATGTTTACCCATAGACAATGTACAGAGGAAAAGTGTTTTTTCGATTTCGTTTGAAAATGGAGGGTGGGTGGGGGGGCAGACGACCCTTGATGACACATCTAAACGTCATATGCTTTTATATGAAATAAAAATTATCGAAATCAGTCGAGTGGTTGGAGCTGGCGAACTGTCTGAAGGTTTTACCATATTATTTTAAATATATAGATCCCAATAGTTCCATCAAAATGGCATGTCAAAAATATTGTAAAATGCCTATTGTAGATGATGGAAACTATTTATTTAAGGCGATATCATTCTGTATTTATGGATCTGAAGACTTTCATGCCGAAATTCGTGAGAAAGTTATACAAAACATTACAACTAGATTAGGTTCATTGAAAGATTTCACAATTTTAAAGGAATCTATTCTCTATAAAGTATATGAAATCTACTATGGTTTTATGGTCTGTTCCACTGATCTTCATGCAGTATTTAAAGCTGAAAAAAGTAGTGGCTGAGAGCCTTGTAGCAGCCAGGTGGCAAGGACAGTGCTGAGCAAAGTGGGTGCTGGCCGCGAACCCGCCCGGAAGGCAGCGATAGCGTCTAGTAATAATAAAAATTAAAAAAAAAACCCTCTTACAATTTTCTGTTTTTGCGACCACTAAAAATTGCTGCTATAAAAGCCTCCAAAAATTTTATATTTAGAACAAAACTGAAAGAAATAATTTTATTTTTCTTATTTTTTGAAGCAGGAAATAATTTTTAAATCAGTTTTGAAACTAATCAGTGAGAACAAATTTAGTTTTGTTATATTTAAGTCCCGTTTCTGCAACACGAGGGCTCTTTTGGGACAGACCTCGTAATTTTGATCTGTGATCAGATGACGAGGGCCACGCCTGAGCCGGCACCAACACTCCCCAATCTTCCACACCACACCAGCGGGAGTGCGTTTGACCCTGCCGGATTTAACGTGCACGAGGCGCGCTTACACGGCGATTCTTCGATGGAATCGGGTCTTGAACCTGGAGCCATGTGGCCCGAACCCAAGACCGGGTCACCGCGGCACTCACTGAGAATAAGACTTTCCTAGTTTAGATTCGTTAAATTACTTTTTGAAGCTAAATGGAAGTTATTTTGGGATAGACCTCATAATTTTCAAACGAGGTCAGAAGACGAGGACGACACCTGAACCGGCAAATTTCCATGCCATACTAGATGGAGGACGTTTGACCATTGACGAATTTAATGTGCACCGAAAACTTTCCTAAAAATTAAGAGAGTAAGCCTGAGAAGATAAGTATCAGGGCGAAAACATTAATTTTCTCTCTGAAACTGTTCTTGTTTATAAAGATTTCCGGAAATAAAACCGCATTTCTGATAAACTAAAAGAATTTCTTTGAGGTCGACGTAAGTTTTCATAATTTGTTTATACAGACAGCGTTAGGTTTTTCATTTCGATATACCAAGTCTCAAAAATTTCAGATCAGGATTTCTTAAACTTTTCCACTCGACCCCCTTTTCAGGGGAAGGGGAAAAACCCGCAATCTAAAACTGGTAAATGAATCCAAAAAATAAGCATAATTAATGATAAATAAATAAAATTTGAGATAATTATTCAATGAGTTATAATGAACTGTAAAATTTTCTGTGACTAATATTGTTTTGCACGACCTCATTTGAGGTCACGATCCTTAGTTTAAGAAGCTCTATTTTAGATAAAGGCAATCTTACGAGGAGTCTTACATTTTATAATAAAATTCAAAGCAGTCTATTTCCCACAGGAAATAGCGTGACTTGTAGATATGATGAAAAAAAAAAGTACTTGCATCATAAACGTCTTTTCCCAAAGACAGGTTTTGAGAAAAAGTTTTGTACGAAACCTTGAGAAATTCTATACATAATAGTTTCTTTTCGAAATTATCGAAGGTCTCAACTCCTTCACGTAAACCAATAGAAACTAGTAAACGGAATGAAAGAACTTTTCTAGACAGGGCCAGATTTTCCAAATAATAAACGCTTTTTGGCAAAAACATTTGCCAAGAAATAAAGGTTAATTGTAGTGTTTCTTTATGCTGTATTTTTCGAAATAAGCACATGTTTCGTTTCGTCTTACATATGGGTCACATAAAACGCTGATTTTGGGTATTAGGCCTTTGGTATCCTTTGAATTTGATATGCTTGATGTACATGAAAGATTCAAAATATATAGAGGAAAAGGTGTAAATATGGGCACCCTCTTTTGTTTTTGACTTAAAGTTACTTTCATTTTGAAAAATTCTGGATTTTTGACCTTCATTAACAACTATTACAAGTTTACTAAATGAGAGGAGGCAAAATAATGATTAATACCAATTCTTTCAATTCGAAAATGAAGATTTACAAAAAGCTTATAAAAAGGCACCAGAAAAAATGGGGGGCAAATATGGGCCCTCTCCAAAAGAGTCACAAAAAATAGTTTAAAATGTTTTAAAACAGGATAAAACAATACAAAATAGTAGAGAATTTATTTATTATAGAAAAAAATTATTTACAGAAATCGCAAACATAACTGACTGTTTCAACCCCGGCACAATCTAAGTGTGCCCACATTTGGCACATAACACATTTAACCCACACTTCCCCGCGAGTGTCTTCAGAGAACTTTCCATCACAAAAGATGCAAGTTGCCTCGCTTGAGTCTGGTTTATCCCCATCGTTGATATCCAGGTTGATATCATAATCGCTGTCCACAAGGGAAGGATCATAGTAGTCTGATGAGTCCGATGATGAATCGTATCGTTTCGTTGGTCGAATTTTCTTTTTTGAAGGCCATTGGTCTTCCCACCCCTGCCCCCTGGCCGGTCTCTTACCCCGGGAACACTCAAGGACGTCTTCTTGGGAGCACTTTTCTCAAGAGACTTGGTCAACCTGATCCTTGTATGGTGATCCAGTGATGAGGCTGGACCTTGTTGCTTTGCGTCCACGAGTAGTGGTTCGCTTCTTAATGTTGGGGACAGGAGATATGTCGAACGGAGAAACTGTATTTGAAGTTCCCGGGGAACATTTCGGTGTTTCAGCAGCCTCATCAATTGGCATTGAAAGGGTGCCCATATATACACCAACCAAACCTAAGAAAGATGACCACTATCACATGTAACCAAAAAGCGTGTGTGACTAAAGGCGTGCTTCTGAAAGTAGCTTAGGATCTCTGCTTTCCGGATATCACTGTAAAATTATTTTAAACTAACCATAAGAACATGAAAAGAAAACGATTTCACATACCTGTCAAAAGTTTGCAGTCCTGAACAAACACCAATTCGCACAATAACTCACGCTGCATCCACACTACTTGAAAGAATGGTTCCAAGTGTTCTCTGATATCTTATATCAACAAGTACCGCCATCTACAGTCCTGGAGACCAGTCTTCAGCACCTCCCATATCCACTTGGGGAGGGGTGCCCATATTTACACCAGTGCCTGTTTTTACACCGGTTCCTCTAAACATTACGAATTTTATTCAAAAATATTTGTTAGCATTTTTTAAACATTAAAAATAGCACGCACACATTATATATACAACGAATCAATTTAAAAACATTTCATTATCGTTTTAAGGAAAAAAATAATGTTGGAATGGATCAACAAATTAGCAAACGAGTTAATATAAATTAGTCATATTTAAGTGCCTATTGTGTTTATCCAGTAGAAGAAGAATACCGATGAATTGTCCGTCTACATCAACTAGTATAAATGCGATAAATCATGCTCAGAATAAAGAAAGGCGGTTTGTCCGTTTTATTACCTATCCATAGCCTACAGGAATTCAGATTTGCACTTTTGCTAGTGATAGTGATTGATCTTGTGCAACTTCTGTGACATCTTTATTCCCAATATGATTAGTTACTTCCTCGGGCAGATTTTCTATCATCATTTCATTGAAGATTTTTTTTACTGAAATTGTAAGAATAGTAAGTTGCGAGAATAATGTAAGCCTTTATATCATGAATCATATATAGTATAACATATTAATTTATAGCCAAATGAACTTTTGCCTGGAATATTAAGAATTTTTCAAAGAACAGATTCGTAATTCACTAAAGCAGATATATTTTTTGTGATTTTTCATTTTTTTTTTGGGGGGGGGGGAAGGGTTCAGATAAAATTGGTGTAATCGAAGTTTATTATTTGATATTGCTCCTAATGAACTCTATTTATGCTCAGTCAGTATTGCACGTTAAATGTTCGGTGCTATTTTAGTTTTGGAATCCATTATGCATCTTGTAGGAGAAAAACGGACGTGACGTCATAACACAGTGTGAGGCAACGAATTGTTATATGTTAGATAACATATGCAGTTACTTTTGTCATGTAAAATGACCCCATTGCTTATTGACAGTATGGTTCACAAATTTTCTTTAAAATATTTTTTATAATACATATAATTTTATTAACTGCAATAAGGAAGACATTTTTTATCAGTGACAATCCTCCTTTGAAACTTAAAGGAGATCCATTTGGTTTGAGAAGCCAAACAAATTAAATATTTGTTTATCGAAAAGGATAAGAACAAAATAAGTGTTCTAGCTTCATTTTTGTAGCATCACATTTCAGAAAATCTGTGGTAAGTAAACAATGTATTTAAATCATAGATAGTAACTTCACCTAGATTGGATTCGATTGGTTCTACGTTCTCATAATATCACGCTCTAGGTGCGAACCAGATTGTTTTGCAATGCGAATTCACAAGTTCGTTTTTCTTTGAAGTACACAAATTCAAACAACGTGCCATATGAAACTTGCTAATATTTCTCTGAGAAAAACTGTGTATAGTGATATGTTAGTATCTTCCCTCCTTTTCACGATATAGGAAAAATAAATAATGTGATTATATCCTCCAGTAATACACAATGCAAAGTTTGTGAGTAAACGATATATCAGTCTCTAGCGAGAACTGAAATTCATTTTAAAAAAGAAAAATCAAACCTTAGCATATAAATTAATTTTACCCTATAATGTCTCTTTGTTATGTTATGTGTTACAAAGTCACTAAAAAATCACAAGTGGTGCTTGGAAAGAGAATTTATTGGCAGCTTATGTATATTTTTTCTCTCAAATGGTCTGTATTTGTCGCAGTTCGTGTACCTTGCACCAAAAAAATTATTCTATACCGTAATGTCAATGAGTTGCGAAAGCTCTTTATGTGCATTTGAAGAATGAGAATTGATTATTTTTTCCGATCACGAATTTTCAGCAAACCATGCTGAAAGAAACTTGTGTGCATAGGTCTCTTGGTGTTATTAAATTTACACCTTCCACAAAGGAAATATCAAACAGAAATCTCTCAGATATCGACTGAAGGACCAAAAAGAATGCTACAACATGGTAGTTCAGAAAATGATATCTCTTGGTAAATTGACATATGATATGCTGTTAACAGTGTAAAAATGCTTTAATTCTTTCATTAAATTTTGAAATATCTGCCTTATGAGAAGGTTGGAAACGACTCCCTTCAGAGAGGATGCATGCAGAATTCTTTGTAGCCGCCTAGAATAAGAGGCTAATATTCTGCTTTCTAACATACAGATACTTAGTCCACCAAGTGTATATAATTATTTTCTTTTTAAAATCTGTAGCATTTGAGATATTCAAACCACTGAATTGTGGTAGTGCTGGACAGGCCTAGAGGTGATATTTAAGTATGTTTTACCCTATAAAAAATACCTGTGAGAACGACCCTAACCAGCTAAATGGAGAACGAACAAACCATATTACAGGAATAGGTATGGATTGCGTATCTCCCTCTTCTTGATACCCAGTTAAGTGGGGTAGCCACTCATTCATGACAGACGCCAACAGTGTTTAGGTTGGATGCTGTCAGTGCCGGCGAGTAAGGGGGCGGTCGCTCCCTACTTTTCTGGGATAAATTAATTTTTTATTCCTTTTAGATATTTGAAAATAGGAATCATAAAAAAGCAATAGTATTCTTGAAAACTAGGTAATTTTGTAACAGAATTTTTAAATTTTGTTGTTTACCCCTATACTCCCGGGTACTTATAGATATCAGTAAACTTTTTGCCCCTCACTTTTTTCACCCAATGGCTGCCACTGGAATGCCGTTGGAATGAATAAAAGAATCTGGTCAGGTATCTGCCGAGATTTTATTCTCCATGTTATGGCTCGCGAGCAGATATTTATATTTTATAATGATTATTTTCAGCGAGACGAATTTTTTATTATGCTAACATTCTTTAATATATTGTTTTGTCTTCGTTGTTTTATTTTGTAAATATTTTGCAACGTTTTAGTTTTTTCTATTTTTAAATCTGTGTATTCAATTTGGATTAAGAATTACTGCTACGTATGTTACTGGTCTCTTGTCATATTTATCTGCGTTCTTCAGGACGTATTAGGACTCTGTTCTTAGCAATTGGGTTAAATTTTCATTTTCCGTTCTGTGACACTGTCATACTTCATTGTACTGGTGTTAATTTTTTCAATTCGAACAAGACTTCTCGCTGTGCCTTTGGCTAGGCAAGACAGTAACTTCAGCATCGCTGTAGATTTTAAGAGATTTTCTTAGCTATAATAAATGTTTGTGTCGTCCATTCTTCGCTGGCCTTTCAATACATTAGTGTCGACACAACTCTCAAAAATCAATAAGGTTTTATTTTTTGTTACACCCTCTTTTAAACTATTTGCATTTTCATTTCAAAAAAATCTAAGAGAAAACTATTCGCCGGTGTGTAGAGAGAACGTGTGATTTATTTGTGCCGTGGACGGTCAACTGGTTGACGGATGTTTTATGTATGTAATACGAGTGAACAACCGTCTAGAGCATTAATGGAGAACCTTTTTGAGAAGTGGGTCAAATTTTGTTCACTATTTCTTTAATACTAGCCTGGGTCACTAAGTCAGTGGCGTCACTTGAAAAGGAGGGGAGAGGGTTTGATAAAAAGGGTACCAATAATTAGGAAACACCGAAAATCTTTAAACAGAAAATATTGACAATTGACAATTAGTTCAACACTGCGAGCTGGTATATCCCCTTTCTACAATGCAACGAATATGCCTTCCATGTTTATGACCGACTGTCATGAGTCATACACAGGTGCAGTGATACGATAAAAAATCAGTTAGCCAACGTCCACTTGGAAGTACTTTTTTATAAATTCGACATTACATACTAATACTCGTACTTAATTTTTTTAAATTTTTTCGATTGTCTGTTCTTTCTTTTATGATATAAAAATAAGTTTATAAAAATCAACGGTTGGGTTATTGTCTGACCCGCGAGTCATAGGTTCGCCACCACTGGTCTAGAGTGAAGAAAAGCGATATGCTACTTATTTTAGTTTAGTTATATTAACGTCCCGTTTTCAAGCAACAAGAGGGCTATTTTGGGACGGACCTCGTAATTTTGAACCTCGGTCAGATGACGAGGACGACACCTGAGCTGTCACCCCCTCTTCAAACTTTCGAACCACACCAACGGAAGGAAATTTGGCCACCTACGTATGATTTAACGTGCAACAGACGACGGTTCTTCAGTGGAATCGGGTCTTGAAACCCTCCAGCCCCAAAGTCGAGACCTTACCACTAGGCCACCGCAGCCACGATTTGCTACGTAAAAAAAGTGTGGTTCCCTTCATGAAATCAACTCTTCTCTTTCTTACTCATCTTTTGTTTCAGAATTTCGTTTTTTAGGATAAAGAAAAGAAGCATTTTTAAAATGAGGACGGAATTACTGTGCCTTTGATTTTGCAATTCTATTACCCCGAGACCTAAAATCCGTATTTTTCATAACTGATAAGTAATAGCTGGAAAAAGTATTTGCTCTTTTGAGAGTCTTAGAGTCTTTAAGGTTTCAGACGTAATCTCTGATGACATTAAAAGTCTGCCATTGATGGACCATTGAGAACTCTTAACCCTCTGACTGGGTATCCCGCGATTTCCGCGGGTTGGAAGCAAATCTGTTTTCTGCTGCATCCTACGATTTTCATAGGCTAGTTGGTTTACTTAATAAAGTGGAATACTTTTATAGCGTTGGATCAGATTGTACTAATAAAGCTTTACATATAAAGCTTTATTAGTATAATACTTGGCTCAACGGTATTTGAACACGTTTTGCAAACGTTGCATCTAAATAATGATTTAAAAAAAAATCCGCAGTCAGAGGATTGATCTGAGCCTCACAGGTTCGTGATTCAATTTCATAACATATTCGTCATAAATCAAGGGGAGGAGATACAATTAAAGGTTAAATATTCATAGCTTTTTAGAGAAAAAAACTAATGGTAATTAGAACGCTAAACTCGTTGATATGCATTTGAGAACATAAGAAAATAAATGACACAAAATAATTTCAAAAATGAACGATAGGGGAAGATAGGTGGTTCCTATTATGAACATAACTCAATCGTCATTATATAATAATTTAGTCGCAGTCTTGATACATATTAATTTCTAATTCCAACTGATATAGGTGGGAAATAGATACTAATAATTGTCATAAGCGTCCATATATCAACTTAATTCATTCATATAATGCAGAGAGTAAAAAATGGGCATTTTCGACATCGGTTTCTTTTCTGAAATTTTCTGTTTTTTTGTGTTATTTGTTTCCCTCTATTCTGTTATTATGTGTGACCAATGGTTTTTTTTTCTCGACAGCGTTCTGAAAAAGGGTTCTTTAACTCTTTCCATCCTATATATAGTGATGGTTATTCCCCATATAACAACAAACTAGTGAGCTATGGAAGTTGCAGAATGGCTTACTAGCTGAGGTGTCATTTTTGGCATCTCATCACAGCTCAAAATTACTTGGACCTTACATAGTAATAGCAGCAGTGTTAATGGCAGGGTTTTTCCATGGAATAGAAACACCATTTAATTTCATATACAGTTTTCTTTAACAAAAATGTATATTTTCTAATATATATATATATATATATATATATATATATATATATGAGCTGAACTATTGCATATATATAAGCTGAAACTATTAATATTGCTTAATATTTTAAGAGCAATGGAAATCTTCATAAATTTTTGAGTCTTTATGCATGTTTATAAAAGAGAAACTTCATAAGAAGCATCTGAATTCCTCTGCCTCAATTTTAAGTTTTAATATTTCTTTTATTCTCAACAGAAACGAAATAAAATAACAATTTTAGCATTTTATTAATATAAATGAAATAGTCAATATAAGTTAAATCTGTTAAGTTTAATGAAGACCAGCATAAAATAATTTATTATAAAATTTCTTCAGATGTCAGCTTGCAGCCTCAATAAAGTTAGAAAGGGTCATCATACATTAAAATTTAAATTAATCAGTAATCATTAATATTTTGGGGATGCATGCACTTGAATGATCTCTAACGCAAGAATTAATAAATCATAAAGACATTTCATTTTTTAAAATTTATTTCAGAAAAGTAAGGTTTATTTTCGATTTAAATAAGTACTTATTTATTACCATAAGATACCAAACATGAAAATAAAAGTTTCTCCAATAATGAATGTCAACCAAGACGATTTGCAATGACGAACGAGCATTTTAGAGTTTTAGTGAAATTTTTTTCTCCACATAAAAAAAAAACACCCTGATGGGTTTCTCAGCCATAAGTTTCGCTTCTTTAGCCATCTTTTTCAGAAATAACTATAAAATAGATTTCTTTCATCTACCCTTAAATGATAAAGAATGAATCCTTTCTATGATGAGAATTCATAGCTCTTTTGCTTACAAAGCCGGAAACTCTGCTCATATGTGTCCTTCCTTTTCCTCCTTTCACAGATTGACAAGTGAATTACATTTTCGAAATTTTAACTGTAATGCCAGAGTGATTATGACCCATTTCAAAAATCCTGAAACTATGAATGAAAATCCTACGATAACAACAATTTAAATATGTCGACACTCATAATGATACAGGTGATTCAAAACTGGAGGAACAAATTCAGAGGAGGGGTGGGGTGACTGAACTCGGAATCAATAGGCAATGCAGGTCGGAAATGCAATCCTAACGATAGGGTTGTACGGGTGTCCAGAAAACGGTCAACACCATCTGCAGAGGTTTAGGATGGAAAACAGGAATTCATCATGATCTGTCAAATTACATTTAAAGACAATAAGCATGAGTCATGACCTGATTATGAAGTTCCAGGTTTTTGCTAGCGCCTGGTCTTACCATCTACAGTTTTGCTTTGAGGGCTTCATTCCTGCATTTTGTTTATCCACCAGCTTATCAAGGTAGTAGGGCTTTTGAAATGGCGCATCTTCGGCTACCGACGTATCCGATGAGGATGGCGTATTTCAAACGTCCTGAGATTCCATGCGGTGCCCACGTTACGAAACTTCGGGCAACTTCATTATCAGGAAAGTCATAACTTATTATATGCTTATGGTCTTTAAATGTCAATTGGCGATCACGATGAATTCCTATTTTCCATTCTAACACCTCTGCGAGTGGCTGTCGACGGTTTGCACCGACACCCCTAACAACCCCCCCCCCCCTTCATCTCGTTGGGCATTTCTGCCCCATTGCTATGTGATTTCGAGTCGTCTAGGTGTATGCACCCCACCCCTTCTAGAAGTTTGATCCTCCAGTTTTGAATCACCCTGTATGCATACACACATATTTTCAAACGATTTTATCAACGAAGAAAAATTATAATTTTTTTTATTAATTTGGTAAAAATTAAATTATGTTTCAAGTTGCTCACCTTTCCTGGCTTCTTAACATTTTGAAAAATAATTGTCAACCTTAGTTTGCCATTTGGACGGGTTTATGTTATGAGAATAAACTGTGTTTATATTTTTCATTGCTAACAATTACAAGTTCAAATATGCGTAGCAAGGCATTTTGATGTAGACGATTAGAATTAGAATTGATGTAGACGATTAGATTAGAATATGAGGAATGCATATCAATAGGTGTTGGAGAAGGTGAGCTGCTAGGAGGTAGAGAAAGGATCATGGAATGTGAAGTAATTTGATAAGCTGTCCAGTTAGTCAATAAATTATCCCTAAAATATTTACTAGTAGAGTCTTGAGAGAGAATATCTGACCCATAGATTTCATATGTACTTTTATTTAATAAGAATAAATAATATACTAGTGAGAATATAATATAAATAATGTAATAAGAAGCTTGACCTTTGGGTTGAAATTTATATAAAAGTTTTAAATTAATGTTACTTCTGTATTATATAGTTTTTTAAAAACACATTTGAGAAAGATAATGAGTCTATATTTCCAAATCCGGAAATTCAGGATCAGAGAAAGTAATAAAATTCGGGATTCCAACTATATCCGGACCATAATTAATCCATGAATAATTTTGCACATTTCTTTCCAAACAAACATAACGTTTTCAAATGAAAATTAATTTGAAGGCTAACCATAACTTTCCATGACGAAACAAACTTAGAAGATTATTTTCATTGTACTAGTATTTAAAGATACTTTAGTAATACATGAACACTAAATTAGTGTTTTTAAAGAGCAAACTGATTGTCTTCGTTTTAAACCATACTACCCTTTTGAAGAAAGATTATTTTCTCTTGGTGGTATTAAAGGGCCTGTAGAATATATTTTCTCACACATTGAATCGAGGTTTATGTAATAGTTTGGAAAACTTCCTCTGATTTCATAAATCCTGACGTACTGCTATTAAAACTGAAGTTAACAGAGATAGAAAGATGAATAAAGGATGGGTTATGGAGTTGGACAAAATAAAAAAAGGAGCAATAGAAAAGTTAATGATATAAAAACATATAAAAAGGCAGGAAGCGGTAAAGGAACATAAAAAATATAAATTATTCTTACTTTTTCCTCCCATTGAATCATCCACGTTGGTTATGTTAGGGTGGCCATATTTTGTGTAATGTAAAAGTTGAAAAGACGAATTCTTCATAAACTAATTCATTAATATTAAATCTTGTTAATTATTTTAAAATTATATTTGTTCTGTTTACTTATAAGTAACAAACAAGACAAAACGCGGTATTATATATAGAACTGGGACAAATAAAATCAGTGGCGTAACAAGGGTAGGTGGGGGGTAACCAGGGCATTGCATTTTACTCGCTCCTATCTGTCACATATATTGACTTAAAACTAAATAAACGCAAAAGTATTTTGTTTTCGCGTTGACTCTCAAGATTGGGGCCTGAGGCATCGGCATCCTCTGGCCTTCCTTTGCTATGCCACTGAATTTTGTACATTTTTTTCATACCGAGACAAAAGCCAAAACTTTTCAGACTAATCTGTGTTATCTGATAACTTTATTAAAACTTTTTGAAGAAGAGTAATAAATAAAGTAGCAAACAGTGTACATTGCGAGGAATACTGTTCTTTTAGTTCTCTCGTGACAGTAAATGGAAAGATGCAATCAAGTTGAAATCAGATGTATATCGTGTAATGGTGAAAAGCTGATGTGATACCGACGGTTCTCTTTGTAATGAAATTTTCGTTGAAAATGAAGGTTTCAAATCTGATACTGGTTTATCGATTTTATAAAATTTTATTTCCAAAGGCAAAGCAAATACAAAATGAAATGCACAAAATAAAAATAGAAAATACATCGAAATATGACCGAAGTCATTCCTTAATAAAGCTCTTTAGCTTGCAAATGCAGTGTCGTCCCGGAATTGCCATGCAACAACTCAAAACAATGGAGGTAATCTTAATTCATGGTTCCTGACATATTTTAAAGATGACAGAAATGTTTGACATACATACTAATACGATGGAACTGCTCTGCCATGCAGTCATGGTCATGACCCGACAAGAGGCGAAACTGGACCATAGATTCACAATTTTGAGCATCCGGAACATTTAGGAGATCTTAAATCCTCCATTTATTTGGCTGAATCTTGTTCTGCAGCTCTATTTTATGTGGAACTTCCATGATCTGTTTTATATGCAGATTTATAGAAGGGTAAGATAGTGCAGAACCTCTATGCGTTCATGATTCGGCAGCATATTAACTAACCGTACATTGATATGGACCATGGAGGTTTTCGACCCTCTTCATTGGTTGGCTCTTCCTACGTCATTCCGGACGTAACTCACGGCAAGGTTTTTTTTCCATACAGCTCTCGACATTATACTATTATTTTGTATTCTCTTCGTCATTAGTTTAATGGAAATGAATAAGCGTTAATACACAATTTTATTTCAATACGTTTCACACTTATCTTTAAAACTTCTCAATAACTTTGTTTTAAATAAAAAAAAATGAGTACATGAGATACAAAAATTTGTCATGGCGCCATCTGTGTTTCTGATACAGAAATACAGACTACTTTTTAATCAAAATAAAATTTTTGTTATCTAATTGCTAGGAAAAAGAAAAGAAAAATTAAGACTTTAAACTTCTAATACCAGATTCCGAAAATGTTTGCGTAGGAAATAACACACATTAGTTAATTATGTCAGAAATGACGTACAAAGAGCTAACCAATGAGGAGGCTCGAAAATTTCTATGGTCCGTATCAATGTAAGGTTTGTTAATATGCGACCGGGCAAGAGACGGAACTGGTCCATAGATTCACAATATTGAACATCGGGGACATTTAGGAGATCATTAATCAATCATCCTTTTGGCTGAATCTTGTCCTGCAGCTCTATTTTATATGGAACTTTTATGATCCGTTTTATATACAGATTTAAAGAAGGGTAAGATAGTACAGAACCTCCTGGTTGAAGAAATTTCGAATTTCTTCAAATCGGCTTTTTGATTCGCAGGAACATCATAGTGTCCAGGGATCCATTTAAGTACTTCGAATTTCCCATTTAATGTCAGTAGCCGCAAAAAATCCTAATACTGGAGGTTCCATCTGATGTATGGTCATTTAGAATCTATTGCAAAAGCATGCAAGGCAATTTCTGATTTTCTACGGGGGAAATGACACTGACGCCATAATGACGTCAAGAGTACATACTGAAAGCAGTAAACTGTATAAAACATGACCACAAGTGGGGTGGTTTACTCTGCAATTCTGCTTTATCGATTTCTTAAAGCTTTTTCATATGCATCTGTTACTGAACATTTGTCAAGTAGTAGAAGCTTTAACCTGCTAAATGTCAGCGTTAGAGATCACTGTATGAGTTTTGTGATGCTGAAACTTAATGTTTTTTTTCTTCTTACAGATGCATTTTCAAAAATTGCAATCAAGAGTGACTAAACCTAAAATCTCAGCTTTGCGACCCCCATTTTTTCAGATCAATTCTTATTTTCAATTTTCAAGATCGAGAGCAATCACAATTTACTTTTAGGGTTTATGTGCTAGGCAAACTTCTTATCGGCTTTTTATTTCTGGTTAAACGAAAAATAAAATAAAAAAAGACAGACATTCTTTTTGAGTGAAGAAAAGAAATAGAAAAGATCTGTTCGAAGTGAAAAAAAAGTTAAAGTTTAATGTTTCTCGACTTTAGTAAGATAAAAGGGTCGTTGATTGACTCCGTTAGGTCGCTTTTAACATCCTTCTATTTCTATTGTGAAAAATTGGGTGGCTGAAGACAACAGTATCGAACGCACAGAAAAGCCTGGAGAGAATCAGTGCATTGCTTTTCATTTCATTTTATCTGAGAAAGATAAATGCTCCAACGAGGTTCGAAAAAATATAAGAAACAGAGGGGAAAATATGTATCGAAGAACTAAAGCGTTTTAAATTTGCTGTACCGTTTGAAGTGGAAAGCTCTAAAAGATATGAACAGAAGAATGATGCTTTGACTATTTTTTATTACTTGAAGACACATAAATGGAGTTCTCCTACTTTTCTGGTTTATGTGAAGTGTGTAGGTCCATTATTTTCCTAGCAGTAAAAATAAAGAAAACATGAAAAGATTTTTTTCAACCAATTTTTTTTCTTTATAAGAGGAATACGCACATATTTTTTTAGAGGCAAACATATTTCAAATTTTTTAATAATGTTTGAAGATGGGAGAAAAGTTATTATCTTTGTTTAATGATGGAAATGCTTAGAAAATTGCACTTTTTAATGTTTAATAACTTGAAAGGGATTGATGAACATTATAAAAGGCCTGTGTATATATTAATTTCGCTTTTATTAAAAAATGCCGAATAAAGCCTTTTTTATCGTGTGCGTTTCTAATTTATACTTGCGCTTTGTTTAAGTTAGTATATTAAGTTTGAATAACTAAAAAATAAGACAAAAGCTTTTCAGAAGTTGATTTTTCTGTAAATCGAGCAGGAGGAAGAAATTTTTTTTTTTTAGAAAATTTTGATTTTTCTGGTTTCAAAAATTGGATTAGCTGACAACATGTGTACTTTGGAGATCTAAGAACACATTTTTTCCTTAAAATTAATTCTCTTTTAGAAAATTTGCTTGCATTTCTTTGCATTTAAACCATATTTAAAGTTTCAAAAACATAAACAGCAAACTAGAAGTAGGAATTGAAACACAGAAACGTTTTTAAATTAGAAAACGCCAATCCGTGCTTTTTTATATCAAGGCTTTAAAGTTATTGTTTTTACTTCGAAGGCAACGTATGTTTTAAATAATAAAGGTTGCAAATTTTTCTAAAATTTCAGGAATGAATGATATTCTGATGTATTCTCGTTTCTTTCTTTTTACTCTTTGAATCTCACATAAATTATATCCCTCCAAATAAGATTGCTAAAGTCATGAATTTTTATGAATGTATTTTTCTGATTATGTAAGAATGTTTCGTACTCAAGTAAGAGAAATTTATTAAAATAATCGTCTTCATATATACCTGAAAAAGAAAACTTATCTTTATTCTTAGCTTTTTTCCTAGATTTAATTTGTTAGAAATTCGCATTGCTGGAATAAAAAATGTTATCTTATGCACGTGCATGCTTATCTTATGTTTATGAAGCAACCACGAGAATTTTTTTGAAAATTTGAATTTATAAGAGACGCACAGATGTCATTTTTATAAAAGTAGAAAGTAATTACTAAAATTTTGCTTTAAAAATGCAGAATTAAAATAATGAGGGACAGACTCTCTTGATAAAAGTGCAAAATTATGGCGGAAAGAACACAAAGAATAAGAATGAAACAAGGCTATATGAGAACAAATACAAAGCTATGATTTTTATCGATTTTTCAGAATGAAACAAGAATGCTGATTTGCTAAATTTTCAATTTTCATCAAATTCGATATACCTATGATCAGTTCATAAATAAAAATCGTCTCATTTATAGTTTTTTTATAAATGAAAATTTTAAATTTCTGAAAAGACAGAAAATGTTTATTTCAAATGGAAAATAAAGTTAATATTTTTTTTGCACTTCAGAAATCACGAATATTTAATTCCCATACTGCAAAGACACTTGCATATTCACATACAAACAAAATGAATAATTTAAGATGAGGACATCTGAAATTCTATTTTTAGGTAATTCTGTTTCTTCAGGCATCTTTCTTTATCAAATTTATAGCCCAAATTTAAAAAGAAAAGCCAGACCAACCCTATGAGCATATCCGAAGCAAAGAATTTAATTGAAGTATATTAACATCCCGTTTTGAAGCAACATGAGGGCTGTTTTGAGACGGACCTCGTAAGTTTGATGTTTGGCCCCTATGTATGATTTGGCGTGCAACAGGCCCACATACATGGCGGATCTTCAGTGGAATCGGGCTTCGAGCCTGGAGCCCTACGTTCCCGGGCCGAGACCTTACACTAAGTCACCGCGGTCCCCGAAGTAAAGGGAGAGAAAAAGATTTAAAATCTGCTGTTTTGAGAAAGTTCCAGATGGAATGCGTCATTGCGACAAGTTGCCTACATTAAATTGGATGGGGGAGACGTAGGTTCGCAAGCTGCATGAAGAATTACTTTGACTACTCACTGTTACTATATTTCATCTGAAGGACAGGAAAGACAGAAATTAAAGCCGACATCATGTAAATATTGTGACAACACTTAGCGAAAGAGTCTATTCCATGCATACATAGGCATACCGCTATTCTCTACACCTTAGAATTCCACAAAAAACCGTTGTTAAAAAAACAGTTGTTTAAAAACCTTTGTTTATAAACCTAAATAAATCTGAAATGCTTTGTTGAACTGCACTGCTGAAAAATGATTTCGTTTTTAGAGTATCATTTGGAAGTTGCGCTTATTGCAATTGAGAGTGATGCTAATGTTCAAATTGATTGGGGTCTAGGTTTGAAATAAAGTAGGATGAAGCAGTAGGAAAAATAAAGAAATTAAAGAGCTAAAATTTCAGCTATAAAAGAACTGAAAAACGTTCTAGAAACTTTAATTATGTCTCACCTGAAAAATTCATTCCCTAATCATCTTCAGTGGAATCGGGTTTCGAACCCAGAACCCTCCGGCCTCGAAGCCGATACTTTTATACTAGGACCCTAACGCGGCCCTAATTTAGTACAAAACAGGCAACTGATAATGCTTTTGCATCGGATTTATTTACATACATTTGTCTGGATGTCGATACATTTTATATCTTAGGTCATTTGGTAAATTTTTGCTTTCACTGCTTTCTTTTGTAATTATGAGTGCATTTAAGAACTTTTTGACTTCAAGGAAGCCTTAGATGACCTTGATAGATTTCTTTTCGTATCAATGGCTTCTATTTTACAGTCGTTGGAATGAATAGTTGGACGTTACAATCTCATCAAAAACTTTTCGAAAATAAAAAAATTATCCTCCTTGAAGGGAAGAAACACACATAATTTTTGGATCAGTTTTAAGAAAAATGTAACTGACACGATACTCAGGACCCCGATAAAATTTTCAAAGGAGAATTACGAAAGATTTCAAACTGACAAAAAGCAATTGCTCATTTACAAAAGTTGGCGAATCAAACGATCTAAAGTTTACCTCTGGAACCATCTTTACTGAAGGAAGATTTGTGTGGCTTGCAGAAAGAGACATGCTGAAATGGTCCACTAAAATAACACTGTATTAACCAATTATGTATGGTTACAAATAAAAACATGGATGCAAAGCATGATCATTTTCAATGCTAGCACGAATGTTATAAAAATTATTCCCTTGAAAGTCTTACTGGGATCTTAGGGATTGAGTTAATTAGTTTTATACTATCCGTACTTAAAATGAGCGATTTATAATTGCGTCAAGATTTTTTTCAGAGGACATGGAGTATTTCCTAAAATTTTTATGGGACGAGGGAATAATTTTTTTGTCATATTTTGTATGCAAAATGATACGATTTTCATTCAACTTAACCCTCTGACTGCTTATCCCGCGATTGCCGCGGGTAGGAAGTAAGTTATTCTGCTGTATCCTTCTATTTTCACAATCTGATGTGTTTACTCAGTGCTATTACAACGTCGAATTATATTATACTGATAAAGCCTTGCACATAAATTACAATTCACTTGATTTAACGGTATTTGAACATGTTTGAGAACGTTGCATTTATATAGCGATTATATATATGGAAAAAACGCAGTCAGAGGGTTAAAATCCTTTTTCTGTGCCCTGAAAAGGGGACGTTCTTGGTCGGTGAACTGCAAATCTCTTCTTCTGATCCTTACCAAGATCCATCTAAGACCTGAAAATAGCATTTATTGCAGGAGTTCGACCGGCTACTACAGGGACTCATAAACTGCCTCATTTTCAACATGAATTCTCTTTGTGAGAGTCGTATAAATGTAAGAAGGGACCATACCCTCTATTCATCTATTTTTTTTCTCCATTTGAAAACCTCTGTTTTAGAATTACATGCGCTGACGCGTCTTACGTGCGATCATGTGAATGTATCATGATTGTTGTATGATTATTTCCTGTATTTTATCAACCTAGGTGTATTCCCAATTTCATTGAAATATTCCTAGTAGTTGTGGAGGTAATCGGCCCAAAATGAAATTGCTTTTCAGGTTTTACAGCAGCGTATGTTCCAAGTACAACATTTATATCAACCAGTAAGCAGAGGTCATACACACGAAACCTCTCAGGTATAGCATTTGTATCCCCATTAGAAAAAGGTTAAGATTATTTACAATTTAAGTTTTAAATGCTATTTATTATAACTGAATAAACAATAACATCTGTAAAATTTAGTCTTTAGACATTTTCAAACGTTCAAAACAGAATTACAAAAAAGTCAGATGTGCAAATAAAAATAAACTTCGATAGTTTAGAATTAATCTGTCAAATACACCAGCACTCAATGAGATGTAAGCGTTTATTTTAATTTTTAGAAGGTATAACATTGTTTTTTTAAAAATATCACTTCTAAAATCGGTAAAATTTTAGACAACTTCAGAGTTCTGTTTACTACTGAAAAATACATCCTTTAAAGATTATTCGAATTGAATCACATGAAATATATAATATAACGCATAATTCCAAGGGTAGTAAAGTGAAATTTCAGTCTCTCCCAAAAAGTTTCGACTTTTCAAAAAAGGAAATATTTTCTCAGATTTTATCAAATGTGCTGTCGGAAAAGGCATTGAGTCAAAGCCATGGTCCTCGGTCCATGCGATAATTCTCAACATATGAACAATTCAAAAAGTCTGCAACAGCTTGTAATTCAAATGTCAGGATGTCTCGATTTTAGCCGTCAGAAATATTCAGTCTAGTTCAAAATTCATATGTCAGAGCGCCCAATTTTCAGTTTCGGCGCTGGAAATTTTGTAGTAAAGTGGAATGTAAAGCAAGAGAAACATGACATTACCGGAATAACAAAGGATTTGTGCATTCACGAAAAATCACAACCGGTAAAAAAATCATGCAAACAGGAAACATAAAATCTGTGTTTTATTATATTGTATTTCTCAAGAGGATTTTCGACATTGTTTCTGAGTGGTACAATTGTATATTTAAGAGGAAGTAAAGCTTTCGCTCTATTTATATGAAATGCGAATATATATTCTTTGACTTTCTCTCACATTCCTCGTTAGTTAGCGTTCTAATATACAAAAGCTAGTAAATATCGATATGTATCTGATACATAAAACAAGAGGCACAGAATATGTTTTATGTATCAGATATGTTTACTCGAGTGAACCATGGTGATTTGATACATGGATATTGCATTTTCCCTTCATGCTTACATTTATGAAACCTGATTGTGATGTATTTTAGTTCTCTCTGCAATGCCATTTCAACGAAGAATGCAAAACACATATCTTTATTCTTGACTAAAGAAATAACTCACTATCCACAGAACTAACAGACTAACTTGAGTATGATAAATATCTCAACTTATAATTTTAATCTTTATAATAGCGCATATTCCACAAGAAGAAGTCTTTACTATATTAACACTTAAGCATTGAAACTTAAAAAGTTACACAGATCAAGAGAAGGAAAATGAGCTCTAATACTAGGAGCGAAGTCCTGCTGATTTCCTCAAACTTCTGCCTTAACACTTTCGCTGCCATGATTCACGCCTGAGATTCGAACCATCTATCTAATTAGATGACCCTTTCTCATAGTAGATAAGGGGTAATTTAATTAGAATTTAGGTATGAATCGTATTTGATTCATACGGCGACCAACGCGTTAACTACGCGTTTAACTAACTCAGTTGGCGTCTGCTTTTCGATTCTATGAGAATATCTGACACTCCCCGAGAGAGCCTCCAACTATCTTTATATGCTTGGGCAAAGCTCTCATAACCGCATCGGGGGGAGGGAGGGAAATCTGTTCTCCTGTGAAACAATACTCGCCTTTCGCTGTAAACTGGTTAATCCACCTCTCTTCTGGCAGGGATAATTTTCTACGGTATGTCTTATCAGATAATACATACTAAGTTAATCCATTGCCTCTGTCTCAGTGCGTCTGTGAAACATGTAGTAATTTACATATATGAAAGATTATAATTATTCATTTTCGATCAAACTTGATAAGTTTTACCGGATACTTCATTCATTACACATTACTTCTTTCGCATTAAATATTGGTTGCCAGAAGGTGCTATAGGACATTTATTTTCTTTACTGAAAATCTGCCTCCACCAGTCTTGTTAGTAATTGATTTAATATTGCTTAACAACAAGCTATTTAAGATAAAAAAATCTGTTTCACAACCATCACCTGATGTTTTTTTCTTGAACGCAATCTTGTTGATGCGTTTTGAATCCAGTCTCTTGAACCACTTGTAAAATGCATTTTAAATTAAAATAAGTATGAACTTAAATGCAGAGCGTCACAAATTCTTTCTTCCATTTACTCGATCCCACGTTCTATAGAGATTTTTCTCAAGGATAAATGTAATTCTGATGAGAATTCTAGAAGGAAAAAACCCTTTATTTTATGTAGGTTAGTAAAGGTATTTCAGAGAAGCAAAATTAATTTTAGTTCTTGCCTGAATCGAATTGATGTGAGCTAGAAATTTTAAAAATAGATTAGAGGTTTAATTATTTCTAAGACTAGAATCTAGATCCAACAGTTTTACTTTTTATTATCCGTTACTTTTATTATCCTGTGATCTCGACACTGGGCTTTCTGTATGAGAAGTTTTGAGTTTAATTACGCGCTTTGTATGTTGGACAACATAGAAAATCCCACAATTGTTTCATAAAATCCAGTCAACTAACTTACTAACCAACCTAAGTGATTTCTGAAAAATTTTGCTGAAATTGAAAACTGGTAGTTGAAGGTTATCAACCTTCATAGTAAAGATTTTTTATTTTCCTTTAAGAATATCAACCTTTAAACCTTCATAGCATTGATTTTTTTTTATTTTCCTTTTAACAAGTTTTACACCTTTTCCAAAAGAATTTTAAGTTTGATCTATTCCATATGCATAGACTTCCAACTTGTGGTACGTGTACCCCTGGGGGTACGCGAAATCAAAGTCGGTAATGCCGGACACAAGAAAACATAAATGATTAAAAAAGTTACAGAATTTTGTTTCCCCAAAGTCGTGTGAAAATTAAAAGTGAAATTTGTGCAACCTAAAGCCTACTCTCAAAATAGGGGAAAAAAAGGAAGACAAAGGAAACCTGGTAAATAATTGATATATTGTCTTCACCATCCCTGATTATGCATAAATCATCATTGTCTTCGAAAAAACTGTAGCTTCACTAGGCACCACTTTGTTGTATGTTTATTATTTTTATCTTCTAGTTTACTTATTAATTAAGCTTATTAATTCGAGTAATTCGACTCTTTAACTTAACTAAGCCCTTAACATTATTGAAAAAATGTTCTTTGCATAGACAGATAGGGTGGGAGTGGGGTATGACAGTAGGGGGTGCGCGAAAATAGGACTAATCAAGGGGTACGCGAAGGAAAAAAGAATGGGAAATCCTGTTTTAGAGGAATCTCAGTTTTTCGGAGGATTCTTTACTGTTTTTGTAAGGATTGACCATCCCAAAAACGAAGGGAGTCCAACATTTCTTGCCCAGGGTTGCTCAGATGGTGTTTTTTATAGCTAACAGCCGTTTTTTTTATGGCATACCTAATGCCATGAAAGTAGACTATCGAACATGTTTTACAACTGACATAATAAGCTGTAAAAAGAGTGCTTATTAGAAATGTGTGAGTATTCATTGTGAAATTGAGTGACCCGTTTTAAAAATAGCTTGCATAAACCTTACCTATATTTTTTTACGGTGTAAAGATTTGCATTTTATAAAAAATTATTGTTTGAAGCTGAAAATTTTGGATTCTATTGAAGTGCCTCATTTTGAGTTGCGAAAAGTATCAATAGATGGCGCTACAGTAAGATTTGAGAAGAATGGGGTGAGACATTCCTGAATTTTCTCCAATTATGTGAAGGAGGAAAAAAATTCTCTTAGAGGCAGAAAATGTGAGAAAAATAATTTACCTAAGGCTTGAACTTTCTCTTTCGAAAATCTTTAAGACTGATTCAGTTGCTACCATTATTTTTTATTCACTTAAATTCAGCAATAAATCGCAATTAGCAAAAGAGCTAATTAAGTATACAAAGAAACAAGAAGACTGATTTGAAGTAATAGAGTTAAAGGTCACTTCATTCTTTTTCATTTAAGTCTTTGGTGTCAAACTTTATTGCACGAATATAGTCAGTGAAGAAAGTTAAGTTTCTATCATTGGAAGAAATGGAAAAGGACTTCCTCTCAGCTGTTTGAAAAGAAAAGAAATTTCTTTATGCAGTCTTAATTTAAAATAAATTATATTGCTAAAAGAAATGGATTTGAATATTTCACAAAAAGGTACAGTTTCTTTCTAGGAGAATTAAAACGTTTGATAAAGACTAAGACAGGGTTTCTAGAAATTTTTCCTCTCGCAAAAAAAAAAAAAAAAAAAAAAAAAAAAATGTCCTGTGACGCGATTTTTTTTGTTAAAAACTGTTTCGCGACTCCATTTGTGCATATAGTAGAAAAATAAGAAACATGTGAAGCATTAATCCAAAATACATACAAAAAACTTAATATTTTGCTGTTATTTGATAAATTTTAATGAAACAAATCAACAAAGATGATGATGAGAAGAAAGCATTGGACAAAGAGTCATGCTGTCAAAGTTTTTGTTTTGACAACATGCTTTCGATACGCTATATGGGGGCGAGACCCATAGTTTAATAGCCCCATAGACTAAGGTATAATAATAATAATAATAAAAGATTTTTGAATATTTTGTATCTAATTTTTCGTTAGACTAAAGATTAAGTCAGTGTTTTATTAATAATCCTTACATACATAAAAGAGACCAAATTTTTGAGATTTGACCATACGTCTCACTTGGATAGATTGTCACTTTAAACATATTCGCAAAAATAAAGTCATTCATCGATGTTATGATTCGACACAAAAATTACGCAGAATCCATAAGTATCTCAAGTGCTCTGATGCATCTTAGTTGAACAAAAAATACAACACATTCCTCGAACAGAATGTCATTCAATTAGATAGCCTAGAAAACTGAGCAGTTAAGCAATTAAAAATGTTTCAAGTAAGTTTGAACGTTACAGAGATAGCGAAACTCAAGAAAAGGTTTTCTGCAGATATGTTTTGAAAATGGTCTGGTGTGGCAATTTGAAGAGGGGAAGCCGGCTCAAGTGTAGTTCTCATAATCTTACCATAGTTCAAAATTACGAGTCCTTCCGGAAATAAACTTTGTGTAATTTCAAAACGGCATGTTAATTTAACCAAACTAAGCTAAATACAATAGCAAGGATGCTCTCTCTTCAGTGTTCAGTCAGAAATTTCTAAATGGTAACCTACACATACTTTTAATTTGTTGAACAGTTTGAAAATTTAACAAATCTTAGTTAAATGACAATGCTAATATGTAAATACCAAATTGGGAAATTCCCAGTTAAAAATAAAGTAATTAAAAAAGCGAGTATGCGTTGGTTGATGGCAAAATGATATTTAAAAACATTATATCAGTGCCTACTAGTTTTGAAATAATTAACTGAAAACGATCAATCAAAATCAGAGAAATTAAGAAATGTGAGGAAATAATTAAAAATTTTTCATTTGAAGCTTAGAAAAAAAGAATTCAGTAAAAATTTATGAAAAAATACTCAAGGAAATATAATTTTATTGCGTAAACTGCCGAAACAAATAAAGAGTGAAATTGCTGAATATTCGAACAGCAGATTTCGCTGAGAAAATTGGGATATTTTGTGAATTTATTCTGAGAACCTTTCCATTTTTTTCTACTTATGTCTTCCATACTTCATCGTATCTTTACTTGATATAACATGGAATGACATTTGTTTAGATATACATTTCATATTTTATTTTTTTATATCTTTGGGTACATAGTGGTTATTTCTTCCTTCAAGTTGTTTTATAAATCTGCTATTGCTTTCAAGCTCCTAACCACGTTGGGCTAGGCAATACTTTTACATATGAGTAAATGTAAACTGATGTACATAAAAAAATGTAATATTCTTTTTTAAAAAAAATTATATTAAATTATACTTTTTTCCCTGTTAATGAAATATTTCATCAAAATATGAATTTTTCTTCATCTTTATGTATTTCCGGACAACTTGGGTCAGACATTTCTGATGGATTTCCTAATGCTATTCTGAGTTGATAAAATTCGCAGTGCCGTAAAAGTACTATAACGTCGCTTAACAAGCAACATCACCTATCTCAATTTTTTAAAATTTCAAAGAGAAAGAGAAAACTGAATTTTTCTCAACCAATAGCGAATGTTTCTGAATTTTTTAAATCTGCTATAAACCTGAAACCGCATTTTCCTACCAGATGTGAAAAAAATTCAGAAATATCCGTTATTGGTTGCGAAAAATTCAGTTATTTCTACCTCTTTGAAATTTAAAAAAATTGAGACAGGTGATGTTGCTTGTTATTCGACTATATTTCCTTGCAGATAAGACCTAAATGGAAACTGCAGCCTTCTTATGATGTTTTGAGGATGTTCATAATAAATGCCTTACTCAAAAATAATTTCTGGTGAAGTTAGTCAGTTCAATCGATGCTTTCAATACGTCATTGCAACATAAGGCACTCATACAAAGTCATAAAATTGCAATTTTAAAAGTAATAATATGAAAATATTATTATTTTAATATTAATAAATAATATTATTATTATATTATCAGTTGAAATAAGTTAATTCTTCATCTTGGGGCTGATTTTTATTTTTTCAAAAACAGCGGGCTATTTTTAATCGCTGTTTATATACAAAGCTCGCACATAAGTCCAAATACTTGTACAAAGAAGTTAATTGCTATTTATATGCAAATTATAATAGCGTCGTTTGCCAATTTGTGTGGAATAATTAATGCTGCTATTTCAATGTTGGTCAAAGGAAAGAGAGTTCATAAATAGAAACTTTTGTATATGAATGAGTGCAGATTGTTGTAGACGAAAAAATATAATTGAATACAATGGTTAACATTAATATCTCAACGAAGAACAATAAGTGAAGCTATCCTACATGAAAAAATCGTAAGACTTAAAAATAAGCCATAAGTGCCTTTCGACTAAAAGTGACTAATATATGACTTGGTTTTATTTTTGGGGAAATGCGATATAATAATCAATTCCAAAATAAAAAATTATATTAAAACTGAAAGAACAATAAAAGATCAAATTCTGTAATTTGTGACGATAATAGAATTAATTAAAACATTATATTAAACACATGAAAAATTAAAGCAGTTGTTGACTAGAGATACAGCACTTAATATAGAAAGAAAGCAGCAAATTCGGTTCGTATTTGCAGATTCAAAGAGAAAATCAGCATTGTAGGACGGAAGCATTTATTACGATTGTTACTGCATGTCTCCAAAAGAGGGCGCGCGCGTTTGTAGATAAGATGAATGTCTCGCACAAAGAAACAAAGTGTATAAAGCTTAAACGGAAATTAAAAAGGAAGGTTCGTTCTGAAAGTATTTTATTCCATCTGTAATGAAAAAAAGCCCTTTGCATGTGTTATTTCACATTTGGGTTCACTTAAAGGGATTTTAGAAGGAAATTTAAGCTTTTAGAACACGCCAGAGTTAATATGTGAAGTTACCCAGCTATTAACTGCATAAACAGTTGCGGCTCGTCAATTCAGCAACGTGCAGTGTTGCGAAAGATATTAAAAATGATGAAAAGAAAGGATCTATATATTTCAAATAATTTGGTAAAACCTTCAGACAGTTCGCCAGCCCCAACCACTCGACGGATTTCGATAATTTTTATTTCATATGAAAGCCTATGACGTCTAGATATGTCATCAAGTGTCGCCTGCCCCCAACCCCCATTTTTGAACGAAATCGAAAAAACATATAGAGAATGTACGGTGGAGAAATGTGTTTTCGATTTCTTTCGAAAATGGTGGGGGGCAAGCGACCCTTGATGACATATTTAAACGTCATAAGCTTTCAAATGAAAAAAAAAAAATGTCGAAATCGGTCTAGTGGTTGAGGCTAGCGGACACGGTGAAGGTTTTTTTACCAAATTATTTTAAATATATAGATGGTTAAACCTTCAGACAGTTCGCCAGCCCCAACCATTCAACGGATTTCGATAATTTTTATTTCATATGAAAGCTTATGACGTCTAGATATGTCATCAAGGGTCGCCTGCCCCCCCCATTTTCGAACGAAATCGAAAAAACATATAGAGAATGTATGGTGAAGAAATGTTTTTTTCCATTTCGTTCGAAAATGGGCGGTGGTGGGGGGCAAAAGACCCTCGATGACATATATAGACGTCATAAGCTTTCATATGAAGTAAAAATTATCGAAATCCGTCAAGTGGTTAGGGCTGGCGAACTGTCTGAAGGTTTTACCATATTATTTTAAACATATAGAGATCCCAATAGTTCCATCACAATGACGTGTCGAAAATATTGTAAAATACCTATTGTAGGTGATGGAAACTGTTTATTTAGGGCAAAATCATTTTGCATTTATAGATCTGAAGACTTTCATGCAGAAATTCAAACATTACAACTAGATGAGGTTTATTGAAAGATTTTACAATTTTAAAGGAATCTGCTGTCTACAAAGAATATGAAATCTACTATGGTTTGTTCCACTGATCTTCATGCAGTATTTAGAACTGAAAAAGTATTGCCTGACAGCCTCGAAGCAGCCAGGTGGCAGGGGCAGTGCTGAGCAAAGTGGGTGCTGGTTGGTATTTATAAAAACACGCTTTTATTAGTCTGCTAAAAAGGCGACGATTGTTTCTTTAATCGAAATTATGGACGTCAAATACAAAATCTAAAAGCGTGAAGTGCCTATAGAAATGCTCTAAGAAAATTGGAATTTTAATCACATTTATTATATATTTTAATTTTAATTTTTCTTGAATGTTTAGGAAATTTCTTTCTTATAATATTCAATGTAGTTTAGTTTCTTTATATTATTGTTTTCAGAGCATCATGCTTTTATTAGTTTGTTTTGACGTTCATATGTTTGATGGAAAATATTATCTTCAACTTTTTAGTACACTAATAAAAGCGCATTAGAAACTTTTTATTTATGTTTTTAATTTTCTACTCTTTAGTGATTACCATATTTAATAATTCGTTCATTTTAAATATTATGGAATCTTAAAATAATTTCTTCTCAAGTACACATCTAGATGGTTACACATATGGAATAAAAATGTAACTAAACTAGTCGATAAACTGATAATTAAGTTTTGAAAATCTTAAAATATGACATTGTTATCGGGAACAAATAGCTGTACAAAATTTCAGAACTCCTTTACTTTAAAAAGTGAATGAGAAATCTATTACAAAACTCCATCTTTTCAAACAGGAAATAAGTTAAGATAAATAAAAGTTTAAAAAAGTGAATTTTATTTATATGTAACCAAGTTTGTTGTATTTAATATCAGATGTTAAACTTTCTGCAGTTTTATTACAATTTTAAATATAAAGAACTTTTTGTCTGTTTACCTGCTCCGTTCTAATTCAAGTAAGAAAGCTGGTTTAAAATTGTACTCACAAATATAATAAATATATACATTTCCTCATTGAAAAACAATTATCATTTCATGATAAAGTTTTAAAAAATGTCAACAAAAAATTCATGAATCTAAACATGCATAGCAGGAATTCTGGCATTCTTAATTTAATATGCGCCGCTGATCTGGATTGATTATTAAGGAAAGAAATGTTTTAATAAATTGAAGCAGGAGAATAAAATTATCTACAGGGTGATTATTGGACAGATAAATTAGTTCCTCAAAAGGAGTGATATCCCAATGGTTTAGTGGTGCAGCATATGTACTAGTCTTTATGCAGTGGAAAAAATCCTACCTGTACAAATTATAGACAGCCTGAACCTCCGGTAAGGAAAATGGTAAAAATCCCTAAGATGTTCTAATTATTTATACATAAAAAAGAAATGAAACAAAAAATTCACATAACGGGAACTAATATATGATAACAACTGCACATCATCAGAGTTAAAAAAAGTTCCAACTAAAAATTCATGAATCGAAACATGAATAACGGCAATTCTGGAATTCTTACTTTAGTACGGCGCCATTGGTCTGGATTGATTATTATGGAAAGAAATGTTTCAATAGATTTAGGTTATTGGGAAGGGAAGAAAAATCTAACCAACAAACAAGATCATTCATTTACTTTGAGCATCACTAAACTTATACGAAGGACATCGGAGTAGTTCTTCTGTGCGGCTAACATTATTCTGGAATCCGAAAGATTTCGTTTAGTTGCATAGAGAGGGATTGGAAAAAACATAGCCAGAATAAAATATATGTCTAATGACATTCTGCGCATTCCAGGAAAAGTTTTGAATGTATTTTGGGGAATATATCAGAAAATAATAACTCATATTATTTTGCGATACTTAAATATTACGAGTCGATGATTATTGTTTTTAATTACTGTGTTTTAAATGATTATAGTTTTAAATGACAAAAGCGTTATGCAAAAATGAAGTTTGTATGGAGAATATATTGTCACTAAATGATTTTCTAGATATTTCTGAATGTTTGTTTTAATTTATATTTATGACATTTTTATTTATATTAAATGAATGGTTAAAGGAAAAATATAATATGATCCATTTGCTTTGAGCATCACTTACATTTATATTAAGGACATATAAATTTATATTAAGTAATTTTGTGCAGCTAACATTAGTTTGACTTTAGAAAGATTTAGCTTCATTGGACAAAGAGGGGTACAGTAGATATATCTCAGAAAAAATAAAATACGCACTTCTGAGCTTTTCCATTGGAAAAATGTTTGGATGCAATTTATTTCGTGAGATGTAAGTATTAGAAATTTTTAAATGATTAATGTTTCCAAAGACATTTTTTTTAAAAATGATTGACCAAATCACTTAGCAACAATATAGCCAGCATGGGGCAATGGTGTAGTCGCAAAATAATAAGTGCAGGGATGCTCTAAAAGCGGTGCCGGGACGCTCTAACCTGGGTGATAAAAATCGCGCTGTTTTAAGGACGTTTTCGCATTTTTTTCTTATATATTTCTCGAGAAAAAAAAGCAATGGCGGAACGGCGTTTTGGCTCCACAACACCCTTGTCATGGGGACAATATTGCTGCCGAGTGGTTTTATAGATGTTTCCGAATATTTATAGTTATTTATATTTAATGATTTTTAAAAAAATAAATGCGCTTCAATGGATGGCAAATTACACAGGGTGCCCAAAGTTATTAGACACATTACAATAGTATATAGAAAAATAACTATAAACAGTGACAATTTTTCCGATGTCACTTATTACTGATACGACTCCTAAAGTTTTGTTTCACAGCATTGTGAATCAAAAAATCCCAGAATCTGATTGATGGCTCCTGGCGTGGCCTGATGAGGATTGTATGAGAAAATCTCAATCATTAGTCATGCCATGGGATCTCCAGATTTAACTACTTCGGAGTTTTTCATGTGGGGTTATGTGTGGATTCGAAATCCCATGGGCGAGTCGGTCGGCTTGTGTTGTGGACGTGGGGTTATGTGAAAGATTGTGCGTGTGCAGGAACTGAAGCAGTGTATCGAAGCTACTATTCTATCCCTAACTCCTTAGATGCTTGTAAATTCATGGCTTGAAATCTAATATCGCTTGGACATACTACGTGAAATTAAGGGATCTCACATGGAGATTTATTAATTTTTGCATTTTTTTGTAAGTTCTAAAGACATTTTGCTTCTATACCTTCTAGTTTTTGTTTTACATAATTCTGTAATAAATTAATGTCATTAGATAAATTAATGATATTAGATTTCCCGCCATGTTTTTAAATACCTGGCATGAAATCTAATATTACTTGGATATACTATGTGAAACTAAGGATATCACAGGGAGATTTATTAACTTTTGTACTTTTATTGTAAGTTAGTAAAGACGTTTTTTTCTATACCTTCTACTTTCTGTTTTACATAATTTTGTAATGTGTCTAATAATTCTCTGACATCCTGTATTTCCTTCTGAAGCTACAATACTTTTACAGCAGCAAGGAAAACTTCGTTCGAAGACTGTTTTCATAAAGTAACTTCTAGGTCTTAATCTGAAGAAAAAAATCTAAAAAATTAACAGTTAAGTAAAAATTACTCCTTCTGTATCTATAGTACTTCTATAGCGACAAGAAAAACTTCAATTAAAGGCTGTTTTCATAGAGTTTACTCTCCGTTTTAAACTGAAGAAACAAAATCTAAAAAATTAACAGTTAAAAACATTACCTTATTTAAAGAATTTTTCCGACTAAAGGAGATATAAAACGCCTAAATTCATCGAAATCTCGAATTTCTCTTTGCATGCTTCGTATAGGAGAATCTAAAAAGAGAATAAAGCCTCAACCGTTGCACATATTTAATACAGAGTTAATGATGTTGTATTGAAGACGAAATCCTATGCATAATTTATTTCCTTCCCAGTTTTACCTTTATTTATTTAGAACATATTGAAGAAGAAGGGGAAAAACCCTGCTTAAAAACATAAACATCACAAATAAATGTGAAACTGAAGGTATGGAATTTTAAATAAATTGGCATCTACAACTTTTTCTTCCATCCGTTATTTCTATTAAAGAAGAACTGCAATCCCTCCGAAGATTGATTAAAGTGAAACTTTTTGAAGCAGAAATGTTAATCCAAATTTTAAAGTACTATTCCCACTTATAACAATCTCCATCTTGTGCAATCTTTCCACATTAATTTCTATTTTGAAAGGCAGTCTCAGTTGAGCTGAGTGGCGCATATTGATCCCCTAGAAATGGAATCTGGTTTTTAAAAGTCGTGAGCTAATCCTTTTCCTCCATTGGATTCCAGCTCTCAGTCCGCAAGATTTCTAAGCGCTTCATTAACTGTTGGATCCAGGAGTTGGGAACTCATTTTTCACGACACTTGATGTTTGAAAGCACTTCCATTTAACAGGAAGATTCCGGATTCCTTTCCCTTCAAAAGAACGTGACATTCGTAACAATGACAGGCCATTTGGAATTTGTTGTTGCCTGCCGGAAAGTGGTGTTGGTTACCCTCGACGTCATTTGTAAAAATTATTGTAATTTATAGCCGTCTTAATGATGTCCGATATTGCGGAAGTCGGAATATGTTGTTCGAAACTCTCGTTTTCCGAAGTAGGAACCATAACTAGTGGTGCTATGACAGAAGGATGCGGGAGTTAATTTCCGAATTGAGTATGGGAGATGTCGTTATTTCAGACTGAGTGTCGATTGCAGTTGTAGAGAACAGGTGCCGTAAGCGCCAGTAAGTTGACCGTTGAGTTATAAATATGCAAAAGAAACATTTGTTCCAGTTCTCGCTTTAGCGCGTGCATTTCTGGTATAATTATAATTAATGAGATTGCGTTATCTACTGACAGTGATTGCAGCTGCTCTATTTGCAAGTATAAGAAATAAATGCTGTTTTAACTGTTTACACTTTCAGCAGATAGTTTTCAGATTTGAAAACTGCATTTATTAATTTTTTATAAAAACATATAATATTAGTGTTGCAAAAATTTAGAGTTGGGCATGACAGATGTTTTTATTTCAGACCAAGTTTCGATTGTAGTTACATGGAGCAAGTGCCGCAATCGAGAAACATGTTCTTCATTGTGTTTTAAACATGCGTGCGAAACATTTGTTTTAATTCCTCATATTGTGCTGTTTTTCTGGAATAAATAAAATTATTGAAATGAGGCTATTCGTTTACGGTTATTTTACTTTTTCCAATTGTAAAGAAAAAGTAAATTCAATTTAAATGTGGTTATAATGCCCCTGAATATGCACTTCAGGCAGATATTTTTAATTCACATTTTCTTTTGCAAAAACAATTATGCAATTAGCACTGTAAAAGCTTAGAGTTAACTTAGTCCTTAAACAATAGTAAGTTGACCGTTATAAATATGAAAAAGAAACTTTTTTCTTGTTCTCTCTTTAACATATGTGTCTCTGGTTTTAAATAAACTTAATGAAATGGTTAAATCTATTGATAGGATGCAGAAGTTCTAATTGCAAATAAAAGACATAAATGCCATTATACTGTTTACACTTTAAATTTAGATTTCAATTCTTAATTGCATCTATTTATTTATTTGGATGGAAACGTATTTTTGGCGTTGTAAAAATTCGAAGACGAGTCTGGCAAATGTTAATGCACACAGAATCTGACTACAGTTAGATAAAATCAAAGTTATAATTAATCTAGAGGATTGCCGTAAGCAACAGGTTGTTGACAATAGAGTTATAAATGTACAAAAGAAACATTTTTTTGCTTTTCTCTTTAAAACGTGAGTTTCTGGTATAAATATAGTAAATGAAATGGCGATATTCACTGGCAGGGATTGCGGCTGACCTAAAAGCTAGTAAAAGAAATAAATGCTTTTATACCATTTACAACATAGACGGAGAGAATTTAGTTTTGAGAATTGTATTAATTTTTTATTAATATTAAATTAATAAAATTTAATATTAATAAAAAATTTTATTAGTGTTTTAAAAATTCAAAGTTGGGTGTGGAAGCAGAAGCAGAGATTTTAAAATGATTTTCATTTGCAAAAACGTTCGACATCGGCACTATAGAAATTAATAGCGATGTTACTTCGGAAATAATATTGATTGTAAATATAGAGAAAAGATGCCACACAAGCGACAGTAATTTAATTTCACAATTAAAAATATGCAAATGAATCATTTGACCGGATCTTCTACGGATGTGTTTCTGGCATAAATATAGCCAATGAAAGGATGCTATTCATTGTCAGTGAGAAAAGCTGTTATAGCAAATGAAAAATAATTATCAATCAACTGTCAACAAAGGTTTTTAAACGACGGGGGGTGTCGCCCCCGTCATTTGACCACGGCTCAAAATTAGGCTGCGCAATCCGATGATTAGTTTAATTTAGTTATACAGTAAACTCTCGCTACAACGATATCCGATACAACGATAAATCCCTCTACAACAATAAAATTTTGTTGTCCCGGTGAATTTGCATAGAACTCCCCTCTATATAACGATATTCTGTACAGCAATAAACCCCTGCACAACAATGTTTTTTTTAAAATCTCAACGCCATTTTTTTCCTCTTTTACAATATTTCATGGAAGATAAACAAACTGATAATGACGAAAATTCGAAAAACGGCGATGTTTCAGATGGCTGAAGAATGTGTTTTGAGACTTCAAAAGTCTTTAACTCAGCTTGAAGAAAAAAAGTGGCAAAATGTCTGGAATTAACGTGGGGGAATATTTAATAGCGGATGATGATCTTATGGTTTTTGAAGGAGTTACTGAAGAAGATAACCCATTTCGTATGGAAAATGTTGATGAAGAGGATGATGATACAGATACATCGTAATCTTTATCGACTTCAATCAGGAGTGGCGCCAGTGGGGGGACCGCGGGAGCCAGGGCCCTACACTGTAAAAAATTTTAGTGTAACACAACACCAAAAATGGTGGCAACTACTTTACACCAAATGTGGTGCAGTAAAACACCAACCATTATTTTTGGTGTAGTGAAACACCAAAGATAATTTTTGGTGTAATAAAACACCAGGGATAATTCTTGGTGTAACCAAACACCAGGAATGTTCCTTTACACTACTTTTGGTGTAAAGTAGTTGCCACCATTTTTGGAGTTCAGTAACACTAAAACACAGAGCCTATGTAATACATAAAATATTTTATATCCTGACACAAAACACCATAAAAAGTAAGAAAAATCGGCTGGTTATTCAAGTTTACTAGAAAATAAATACCTTACCTATAAGACATATATGAATATTATATAAAATATAGTTATACATGAATGTTGTCAAAATAACACAAAAACAATAATATGCTTAAGATATATAAATACATGTGGGTGGGTGTATATTAAACAAATTTTATTACAAAATCTGAAAAAAAATAAATCCTTAAGATTCAGTAGTTCCGAGAAGTTCTAAACTGAAATCATTAAAAAATTATTTAAAATAATCCTAATAAAACTTTGAATCACAGGAGTGAAAATAAATATTCTGACACAAGAACACACTATTCCGTTATAACTCAAAGACTGTGCCAATTATATTAAAACAGCAAACAAATAAGAATAAAATAAAATCATCTGTCTTATTATCGTCTGCGTGTTTCAGGTGGGAGAAAAATATGTAAAGTATTTAAATCCATAAAAAACAAAATATCGAATATTAACAAATGATGTATCAGAATAGGCTAAAATTTCCCAGTGCTTTCAAATATATGCAATTTTTAACTGTATCTTTAATGAGTAAAAAGATAGAAATTTGAACTTGAATAAAAAGTTTTAAAAGAAGATGAGAAAAAAAGAGTAATAAGAAAAAAGGGTTGCAACAAAAATGTCCTGAAATAAATGTATGCTAAGAAGTTTGCCAAATAAATTTTTCTTCTGTTTTCACATTAGTGCATTTCTTAGGTTTCTCTTTCTTGTAATGTAAATTTAATAAATTCAATTTTTCTGATTTAATTCTTCATAATTATTGCTACTCTTGTAATTAGAATTGATTTTAATTTGCTTTTTCCGCTTGAAACAAAATAAAAATAAATATTAGTGAGAACCCCTACTCGCTCCGCTCGCCAACACTCAAGAATCACGCTGTGATTATTTTGGGATCATTACTTGACAGTTATGAGTGTCTGCTAGTAATAGGAAATTATAAATACATTAATTACTAGAAGTAAATTTAAATTATTTGAATAACAAGAAGTTCTAACCAAATTCCTTTTAAAAACATGAAAGTAAACTTTAAATTACTAAAAACTAAATAATCAAATTATAAAATTAAAAATTGACCTTTATACCGTATATATGTAAATGTTAGAAAGAAATTTGAATGCTAAAATGTATGATAAGATGTTTTCTAATAAAAATTATTTTCATCAATCAGAAATCAGGCACTTAAAACTTCTTGGTACACACAATTGAATTTCAACAGTTTCATGAGCCCTAACTTCATTCCAACAAACTTCTAAATATCCACACTTATCAATGAATTGTTGCTCAGAAAAGCTTCGGCACATGCATGCAGACTCTCTGAAATAATTATTTAGCAAAAAAAGATATAACTTTTCTCACTGGGTAGCTATTTATATGTTAAAACTTCAGAAAATTTGAGTTTTTGAAAGATGAGTTAACCCATTTCACAAACTTTTTGCTTAAAAAGTACACTTTCAAGTGACAAATGGCTTTAAATATGTTCAGATTCACTATTCAAAATTATAACCCATAATAGTTATTTACTTTTACCTTTATAGAATTGACAAAATAGCCTTTTTTCAAATTTTTTTAAAAATTCTAAATTTCTTGCTATTGACACCAAAATTTTAAACATGCTTTTTTTCCACAGAAATAATGATCAGCCATATGTATACACGTTAAAATAAAATTTGTTCGTAATTTAAATGCACAGAGAATATTAATCCGGGCGAATTCGAAATAGGCTTAGTAAAGAAAATTTCAGAAGCATATACGAATTAAATGTAATAAAATTCTTAAATACAAATGACATACATATAAATAAAGTTATATTTATCTTATGAAAACTTAATTATCTTTATTACATAACTAACAACCTTTTATAACGTTTCTGTGTAACGGCAGCAACCAACGGAACAGCAAAGTTGTTTACAAATAACCTATAGTTGCCATTGGAGACTTTCCAAACGTACGCCAAAATTGGTGTTACCACAGGTGAAAATAATTCACGAATGGTGTCAGGTGCGTGTGAGCAGGGTGTAAGGATTCGCCAGTATTGGTGTCGGATGCAAACAACACCACTTAAAGTGTATAAGAACGCTTGATTTGGTGTTAACTTTAAATAAAGTGTTTGTTCACGCAGTTTTTAAGGTTTTTCAACACCAAATTTGGAGCGACATTACTCCACAGTTTTTACAGTGTACTGTCGAGGAAAATGTTTGTATCCCGTTCACAGAACAGGTATTCAACTAATAGATAAATAAAGATCTGGAGAAAATTTGATACCAATTTCATTACACTTTCCCTCCGTACAGCAAGTCGTGCCCCCCTCCCGTCTGACGGACACTAGCACCACTCCTGTCTTCAATCAGTTAAGTCCCTACGGGCAATTTTTGGAAGCCTTACATCCACAAATGATTACCATTTTCGTGCATTAGACTCTATGCAAACCTTGTTAGTTGACTTAACAGTTAAAAAATGAAAGTATAGGATTTTTTCGATAAATGAATTTCTCAGGTATGTGAATTATTTTATTGTATAGCTGAATTTAAAATTTTTAAATGATTTAACAAACATCACTCTGGTGATGCTTTTTTTGGAAAATTTATATTGTTGTATTGTGTCCACATTAAAACCACCAAAATTTAACTTTTTTTATATCGTAATTATATCGCCCCTCGATATAACAATACATCCCTTTATAACCATATATTTATTTGGTCCCCAAAGTATTGTTGTAACGAGATATTACTGTATTACCGTCCCATTTTGAAGCAACACGAGGGTTATTTTGGGACGGACCTAGTAATTTTGAACCGCAGTCAGATGACGAGAATGACACCTGAGTTGGCACCCTCTCTCTAAACTTCCGCACCACACCAGGGACCCACGACGCCAAATTTAAAGCTCACCAGACCCACATACAAGACAGATCTTTCAGTGGAATCGTGTTTCAAACTTGGAAAAGTTCTGCCACGAAGCCGAGACCTTACTACTGGGCCACCGCAGCCCTGAGCAATTCGAAATAGCCCTCGTTTAGCTTCGAAACAAAAAATTAAAAAAAAAAAAAAAAAAAAACGCTTCTCAGTATTACTACTACTTTTATCTCAAAACACAAATATTTAAAATAATCTGTCCATTTACTTAAGAACACAAAGCATCACATATTTTGAAAAGAAGAATTACGTAAGAAGAAAATCATCCAGGAAATTCAGTAGACACCAGCATCAACGGCTGTTTAACATTGTATAAAAATTCAAGTATGCAAGAAAATAATATGGATCAGACCGCAAGGACATATTTTCCTGTTTATATGAATCTGAAAGTAAATAGGGTACTTAAAACTTAATAGAAAACAGTTCGAAACAAATTGGAATTTTTACTGAAAATGCAAAATAAGGCCAGGAAAAGACTTTGGAACTTAGTACAGGCTTGAAAAGAAAATTATAGAAATTTGGGACTTGGAACCTGGCTTTGAAACTTAGAACAAGCTTGAAATGAAAATTATAGAAATTTGGGAGGTATTAGTCTCAATAAATTATTATTTGGAAAAGAAATAATAAATTGAGAAGACAGATTTCATTCAACCTGCTTTTTAAAATTCTATATCATACCGGAATATCATTCTTTTTCTATCATGAGAATTTAACTTCACTTATATTTATAATAAAATATATATATAAGGTGTTTTGAAGTACTGAAATTGGTTCAAATTGTTGATGGAAAACTTGCATAACAGCATAGATAAAGTAAATAGAAAAATTATATTTTCTTAAAAAAAAATGTGATGACTTTCGCTTGTAGATAGTCAGTTATTCATTTATTATGTTTTTGAAAAACAAATATGTTTTGCTTTATTTTCAGCAAAAAAGTTCAGCGTGCGGTTTAATATTAACTATGTGTTTTCAAACTACGATAAAACTTCAAAATGTAAAAATTAATGATAGGAAATTCGAATCTGAAATTTCTTTTGGTTTTTAGCAATTTCTAAATGTATTTTAGTTATGATATTTTTTTGTTCCCTATTCCAAACAAAAATATATTTTGCGGAAAATTCTGAAATTGAAAAGTTTAGAACTCTATTTTTAACTAATAAAACCAAACTTTTACTATTTTAATATCGTGTGATTAATTTTTCACAGAAATTCTGCATTTATATTGAAAGAGCTTTGAAAAATTTTCTGCGTATCCCACGAAGGAAAATAAATCATAGTATAGACAATAATAACTGGAAATTTGAAGCAAAAGTGTTAATTGCTGAGTTATGTTATTTCTAACTATTTCTTTTTTTAACTATTTTATATTAATGGATTTCGTATTCATATTTCACTCATCAAATGCATTCGACAACCTTGATCATCTTCACAAGCATTTGTTTTATTTCTTTTTCAAATAATGTGAAGAATGTTCACCTTAATTATTACACGAAAGATTTTAGGATTTCTTAATAGAGCCTAAATATTTAATTTCTTTTCAAATAATTATGAATCAGTAGAAGAGAGAGAAACTTGGGAAGGAAACTAATACCCATACAAACACTCGCATATTTTGCTCCTGTGGATACGTAAACAACTGTTCACACATTTATCCATAATGAATTATTCATTAATAAAATCAATTCACTTATTCACCATCTCATTCACCTGCTCCAATAATCGCTTGCATAAAATCAATTCACCTTCACACATCCTTCTATTCTCCTTATTTTGGCGAATTTTATAAACGTTGATAATTAATAAATGCAAGTGTGGAATATACAATGATTGCCTTTTAGATGTATACTATATGTGTAATTAAGTATTATTTAGTTTAGTTGCTATGATACCCTGGGCTAAACATTGATTCGTATGGTGGATTACGTCCTAACTTTAATGCCTTTAACTCTATAAATGACAAATTATGATCTACTTTAATTAGTTAGTTAGTAGGTCAGTCGATCTACTATTTCCAGGTGATTAGTGCATTCCAAGAGGCAAATTATCTTGAAGAGAGCAGCACATGCTCGATACGTCCTCATAATGCTCGCTTAATCTGAGAAATTTCAATATGTAATGAGTACACGCATAATCCATCTCAATTCTTTCTTCATAGAGTGTCTTCATTGCTTACAAATACAGATAATTATTTTTTAAATGCAATTATTATTGCAATCAATAGATAAAGAACAGTCACTTTGAATACTGAATTCAATCTCTTTTGAAATCCAATTTATTGACAATAGTTATCAATCTATGAAAAAAACACCACTATTTTGACTGCCAAAATATCACTAGCATCGATGTCGAAAATTTTTTAACAAAATATTTTGTATTTAGTATTAGAATAAATTATCTATGGTGAAATAATAATAACTATTTACAAAAAACTAATACTCAATTAAAAGAATTTTTAATAGCACATTTTAAATTCAAATAAAGTGATACGGCAATATTGTAACAAATCTGTAGAACTGTCTTTCTTGCAGTGTTTGTCTTGTGGTTGGAAAGAATGTTTTACAGAGATTTGTATTGGATGCTATCTGAATTTGGACTACCTGGATATATTTTAATATACAGTGATAGAGAAGTAATTTTAATGAAAATCAAGTAATAGAATGTTTTTGTAGTTTATTTTATTTTCAGAACAATGTAATTAATTTTTTTATGAAATACACTTTATAGCAGGGAAAATACAGCTTAAAAATTGTGTTCTGAGTCCAATCAAGGAAACTGGTTACCCAAATTAGATAAAATTCTTTAAGCCCAATTAAAGCAAAAGTATTTTTTGATTCTCAAGTTTTCAGCAACACACAACGTGTAAACCCAAGTATGATATTTTATGCACTGTATCACTTCCTCTTCTCGTCTTGTTTCCTCACAAATGGTACAAAACAACGTAACCTTAGTTTTCTTCTTGAACAAACATATAAATGGCGCAAATATGCGCAATATTTTATCTTTGAAATTGGTCCTCAGTATTGTAATGATTACGTTTATAATTTTGAAAAGACTCGGAAAACCCCGGGACATCTTTAAAAAGCTTTTACAAAATCCAAATTAACTTTAAAAAGGCATAAAAATTAACTTTTTTTAAAAGTTTTGAATTCTTTTTATTATGTTAAGAATAAAAGTTTTCAAATTCATATACAATTTAAAACAAAGCTCTTATCTTGCTTTAACACGTAAAGCAAAATATACTGGCATACAAAAGTTAAGGAACATTTCGTAAAATTTGAGAAATTTCCAATTAATACGAAAACTATGTTTCAAAATCAGTTCTGGAGAATCATGTGACATTCAATCGAGTATCATATACATATTACAGTGAAGATTCGGTCACAAGGGTAATTAGGGGGACCACCAGAAAGGGATGAAGGAGAAAATGGAGTTTCACCCATCCTGTTTCACAGAAAGCTAATAACGAGATGTAACTTTTATCAATTGTTATGGTTTAATGGGCATAATATTGATGTGCATACATGCATTTTCGTAAGCATAGCACAAATATTCGGGAAGATATAAATGTTCCTTTAAAAAATCCCAAATTTTTCCGCATGTGTTTTGCTTATAACATGCAGAGTTTTCATTCAAATTATTCGAAATTTGCAGAACACTTGACAATATGTTACAGAAGAATTTCTCTTGAAGAGAAACTAAATGATGAGGGTTCTTGTACAAACTGATATTTTTTAAATTTGAATCTTCGAACAGTAACAATGAAGTTTAGTAAAATTGAATATCCTGAATACCATGGACACTTATAAATTAAATACATTATTTAAATTGCACTTTCTCGAATACTATTCGAAGTTTAAAGTTTAAAAAATATCAGTTTGTGCAAGAACCCTCATCATTTAGCTTCTCTTCAACAGAAATTGAAATTCACCTCACTGAAATGCCGACAGCTTTCTGAATTTTAATGGGATTCAACTGGAATTTTTTTATAAAGTTGCTATATATATCTGGCTTTGAAGTTATGAAAGAAAAATTCCGCTGCGTCTCGCACATGCGCAGTAAAAATTATTTAGTACAAACACTCATATTTCCTGTAATATTCAACGTATTTATTTCAAAGTTTAATACAATACTTCTGTAACATATTGTCAAGTGTTCTGCAAATTTCGAATAATTTGAATGAAAACTCTGCATGTTATAAGCAAAACACATGCGGAAAAATTTGGGATTTTTTAAAGGAACATTTATATCTTCCCGAATATTTGTGCTATGCTTACGAAAATGCATGTATGCACATCAATATTATGCCCATTAAACCATAACAATTGATAAAAGTTACATCTCGTTATTAGCTTTCTGTGAAACAGGATGGGTGAAACTCCATTTTCTCCTTCATCCCTTTCTGGTGGTCCCTGTAATTGCCCTCGTGACCGAATCTTCACTGTAATATGTATATGATATTCTATTGAATGTCACATGATTCTCCAGAACTGATTTTGAAACATAGTTTTCGTATTAATTCCAAATTTCTCAAATTTAACGAAATGTTCCTTAACTTTTGTATGCCAGTGTATATACATTTAAATGTTACAGTAAGGCTGAAATGTAATGTAAAAGCATGTCCACTCACTAAAAAACCTATTTTTCAACTGAGGCTAGGAGCTACCGGTTATGGTTCATGCTCTTGAAATAGACGTCAAGCGACGCACCAGTTTGTCACCTGTTATAAAATATATTTTTTACAATTTCTAAGCACATTTTAAATTTTGGACTTTTGTCAGGTTTTTGCCACAAATACTCCACTGTGTGCCGGTTCAAATTCGGCTGCTCTCCGCTATGGTGACTTTATGATACAAACTAAACTTTACTTCTAAACTTTATAATAAAATTAATACATAATAAAAACATGACACATCTAACGAATAAAAGCGAAATTAATTTAGAACCATTATTATGTTCAAAAAGAAACCAACAACTTTCACCGCTTTCAAAAAGCTGAAGTCACCTATGAAAGCCACGGTGATTTAGTCCTCCTCAGTTAGCAGATAGGTATCTGAAAAAGACTTTATTGAGTGAATTTCTAATCCGTTGTTTATTTTTCTGTTCGATGAAAAGAGCCACTCTATTACTTATCTTTATTAAAGATTTTTATTTCATTTGACGCGATTCAAGTTTGTAAAGATGGAATTTTGCAATTGATTTTTCACTCACTACCTGATGGGGGATTGGAATTTTGTATACTTGGGTATTCTGGTGGAGAGTACACAATTGTAATATTTTTAGAATCAATCATGGACGAGTTTTATCTTTTGTTTATTTGCATTAAAGTAGGACTTCCGCCATAGCCACCGACTTCCGGTGGTAATGCTAAAAATTTGTCAATGGGAATCTTCAAAATTTCAACACTCTGAAGATATTAATTAACGTTTAAAGTAGAGTTTTCTAATGCTATGGCTTAAGGATATTTTGAAAATACTAAATTTCATGTTCTTATTGCTGTAGCTCTCAATCTTGTGAAAAGGCTGCCATAAATGCTAGTTATCACTCTTCTCAGCGGCTTCTAAGGCTTGCTTGGCGGTTAAAATTTTAACCAAACGTTTTAGATAATCACTGGTGGTTAAATTTTTAACCAAACGTTTTAGCTAATTACAATCGTTCTATTTGGATTTAAGACGTTTTAAGAGACTTTTTAAAAACCTATTTAAATAAAAAAAAAGATTACACGAACTCAAAGAACACAGAATTCAACGCTTTTGTGCAAAGGAAAGAACTGATTCGAAAAAATTGATTTCAAGATTCCACAGTAAAGAATCATAAATTAAGAAATAAAGCAGAAAATAATCATATTAAGAAAATTCCACCTTTTATCACACTGAAAAAAGTGTGCTTAAAAAGTGTTTTTATTAAATTTATTTAACAAATAGTCACTCTGTTACTAATTTTTCCACAAAACAGTACATTTTTTGTGTGGTAGTTTCGTCTTATGATTTTTCCATAAGAAGTTATAAAGAGGTTATGTATAGCAAAATTTATACTGGATTAAATTAAAATTTTTTACAAGGTCAATATTGTTTGAAACGCGCATTGAATCAAATGCTATGATTATTCAGTTATTCATGATGTATGTATAAATTATGAATGACTGAAAGAGACGAATGACTACATGCATCATATGGCTCTATTAATTAGTAACAAAAACACCACAGTTTCAACCAATAAAAGTGAGATTAATTTAGAGCGAGAGCTATGTTGAAAGAGAAACCAGTGACTTTCACCACTTAGAGGGCCATAAAGCACCAATCGCCTGTAAAATCCATGGTGAATTAGCCCTCCTCACATAGCAGGTGGGTACCATCTTTATCCAGTCAGCCTGTCGCATGCACATTTTGGTTACTGTGGCGAAGCTAACTAGAAAATGGAATAGCGGAACTCCTCTACAACAGGAAATTAGACGCATTAACATACGAACAGAAATGGGAGATTTGCATCAAAGGGAATTTAGGACAGTCCAGTAGTCGCGAGAGTGTGCTTGATTTGGGATGAGAGAATGTAGGAAGCGTGTTAGTGCTTTTGACATTCTATATAGATACGGTTTAGGGAATTTGAATATTTTAATCAGGTTTGGAGTTCGTGTTATTCAAAATTTTGCAGATGACGAGCTTCCTTAAACGCTGCCTGCGCCGGTTAAACTTTGATTTGGTTAAATTTCCATTTCCGGGAGTTTCGGATTAATTGCCATTAAATCGAATTCACTAGAACAAAAATAGTGCCCTGAAGGATTTGAATTAGATTTTGAGAGTTATTTTAATCTTTTTTCAATTATTAAAAAAAGTCATTAAAGTAAAGTATAAAGTAAAATAATGCTGAAAGATAAAACTTTCAGTTTTTAGTTGTGTTTTTCAAGAAAGAGAAGAGGGAATACTTGGAATTCATTTTTTATGCATTACTTTTTAATTAAGAATTATTTGGGTGAGCTTGGACTGTACCGCGTGGTAATTTTTATAAAAGTAAATCCCTGGCGGATTTGAATTTGACTATGAGAGTCATCTTAGAATTTTTAATACGAAATAAAAATACTGTTGTTGAATGAAAAAATAATATTTTGTTATAAAAGTATTTCAAAGAAAATGAATATAGGGATTACATAGAAAAAAATTCTGAGCACAATTTAAATTAATTTTTTTTCGCATGGTATTTTTAATAAGCCTTTGTATAATATTGTTGTAAAAATTTAAGGTTTTAGCTTATAAGAAAAGAAATTAACGAAAAATTTTTCGAACAAGATTTTTGGTAGTTTTTTTATATTACTTTCCATTAAACTTACTTTTAAGTTATCCTGAATTAAATTCTCAGAAAAGTACAGAGAAACTTTTGTAATACTAGATAGGTCCCTCGAATTTCCTATCTAGCATAATGTTAATGGGACCCAGTTTTGTTTAATTCAAGTATTTGGATAATTCGGATACTTGGATAATTATTTTGGTTCGTATTATCCAAGTTCCACTATATAATCTTGAAGGATTTAGACTTAGATTCGTGAATTAATTGGGCATTTTTAATTTAAAACAAAAAATATCATAGCAGGATAAAGAAAATGTTATTTTTTGCTATAAAATTTTCAAAGAAGAAAAGTTTACTTAATAAAAAAGTCCTGAAGAAGATACAAAATTAATTTTTGTACGTCATTTAAAAATAGGGTTCATTTTGATCTTTTGAATTAATTGGGACTAAATAATGTTAAAATTGCAGCAAAAGTATATATTTGAAAAATTTGAACTGTGTTTCGTAAGTTATTTTAGCATACTTCATATAAAATAAAACTATAAGTATAAAAAAGTGTAGTTTTTATTTGTTACTAACCGCCTTCGGCGACCAGCTTGTTAACTGGGAATATAATTTCAACAGAATCTCTTATGTATAAATTGATATTCATGGTTCCCTTAACAAAGTAATTTTAAATTTTGATAGACATTTAACCCATGTTCTTTCAGTAGCCTTGCACCTATTCTGTTCGTTGTCTGCACGAACGTCCCTAATGGAGTCGAGTAACAGTCTGCGTTATGTAGCATACAATTGCCTGTTGTCGGCATCAACTTCACTCTCTTATTCCTCTTGCAAAATATCCATTTGATTTTGACTTTAAAATGTCACGGTACGTTTTACGTCCTGCAGCACGTTAAAACATATCATTAAACATTAAGATATTACCTTAGCTCTCAATAATGGAAGAGAAATGTTCAAATAAATATTTGTTTAAACAATGAAAACTGTTTGTGTTGCATTGCAACAATGAAAAGTATTGTTGTAAATTATGCGAAAAAATATTTTTTAAAATTCAATAAAATTAAAGAAAAAATGATACATCAACTTAATTGATATCATTGAAAAGTAATTTTTTGATGGTGTAAAAATGATATTTGTGCTGTAATATTTTCGAAAGTTATTAAGAAAAAATGCCAAAATTTCGCCTAATATTTAATTATTTAAAATTCTAATTAAAATGTCAAAAAGACCTTATCACCGCGGCCTAATGTTGAAAGAAGATTCATATAAATGAAGTAGAACGACTTGAATGAATAGGCATGTAAAGATTTATTTGGGCTTATGTTTAAGACCTAGACATGGACACCTAGAGTGTGTTATTATGTTATTTGCATTATTTGCTTTTATGTTATTTTCTGGGACAAATGAGCTGTTTGAATAGCATTTCGTGTACAAAAATGTGCAGCTTACGCAGCTTTGCGTTTTAGCTTGTCGCGAACTTGGACGGGATATCCCGCTTTGTCCCAGCAAGCTGAGCGGCATATACCGCTTTGTCCACGAACGTGTTAATAAATTTCAGGCATACTGTATCAATAATTGAGTCTGTCTTACTTATGCCAGAATAAAAAATAAGGATATCATGTAGTGCAAGGTTTCTTTCGACTGTTTATACATTTGTTTTATCAACCAGCTATGTATAAAGATTTGGTACTTACTACAATACGCAATACAAGGTATTTTAATCACAGCTGTGTATGATATTTTTTAACGACAAAAACAAAAAGAATTACGAAGGAATAAACGGAAATCTTTATTAATATTTAACAAATTAGGAGCCTGGAGCTAATATAGGAAATTTATAACAAGGTTTGGATTCATCGCTAACAATTCCAAAAGCAAGATATCGCGTTTGTTATTGAAGTTATGGCATTTTGAGATAGGAGAGGAATTTACTCATCAGGGAGTTAATTTTGCAGAATATTAGTGACGAATTTAAAAGCTTTTTAGAAAAATGTAGAGAATTCAAGCATCTTATTTTAATAGAAAATTCAAATAATTCTAGAAACTCTGAATGATGTATACAGTTTCCGGCTAAAATTTAATTAAGTGGAAAAATTGGATGTTATTTTAATGATAGGGGAAACTACAATTTTTAATGCAAGATTTTAATTGGATCTGCATTGGATCACTAAATGCAGAAAGGGAACAAGTCAAAATACTAATTTTACAGGAAACATAAAAGAAGTATTTACTATCGGTCCTGGTGAAGCACATTTAATTTAATATTTTCTAAAAATATGAGGCTGTCTTATAATACAAATTTCATGTACATTTTTTATTAAAAAACATAACTATCCTCCTGTTAAAAAAGCGTTGTGACTTGAACTTGTTTCCTTTCTGCAGTCAGCGATTCAATTACATGATGTTTAGAACGAAAGTATCGCTGATCAGAATACTGAAGAGGAAAAAAGTTCCAGCTGTTGTGACAACGCTAAATTTCGTGGTTATACATTTCTGAATATGGGAAAGGAATTATGCAATATATAATTAAAAATAAAAAACTATCTATAAAAATTACCATTTTTTTAAACCTAAAAACTCTTTACCTTACTTTACCTGATGAGCATTAGATAAATTGATATATGGGTGCTTATGACAGCTGTTAGTATCTACGGAATTATTATACCAGTCACAATTCATAATTAATGGCTCCACGACTGTGACTGAATTATTATCCGACCCCGATTGAATTAGGGTTATACTAGGAAATGCTGGCCTGTCTTCTCCTAAGTTAGAAACCAGTTAGTGTAGTTCAATTTAGAAACGTTTTTGCGTCATTCGTTTTTCTACATTCTGAAATGCATAGTACAAAGAGACCTATAGGTGTTTGATGACCTCTGTTTTTGATGTAGACTTACGTCTCTCCAAAGTAGTCTAATGGTGTGTCATGAAAGGAAAAAAATTATGACGCTTTTCACACTAAAGTTAAACGCTTATAGCTCCGCAACCAAATAACATAGAGAGTTTGTTTTAGTTTCATTTAACAGAGAAAGGTGGACATTGAAGATTTCAAAAAAGAATTTTAGAATTTGGAATTACGGTTTAGTCACAGACGAGCTGCAAAGTTGGTGAAAATCACGAAAAAATTTGATGACATCACAGCGTCCGATGCGCGCGCACGCAGACTAAGGCAATTCAGTCATCGATCTGATAACCCAGTAACTTTAGCCAAAAAATGGGTGTTTCTTCGGAAAAATTTTAACCCAAGGTTTTTCTTCACAGAAACCTTCTTTATGTCATTCTAAATGATATCTCAAAAGTTCTCAACATTCTGCTGTACGCTTCCCATATTTTTAGGGGGGCGATGGGAAGAAAACTGTGTCGTCGAAATCTGGTCATTTTCTTTGGAAAAACTTTCAAACCAGGCTCTTTTTTACGTAGAGACCTTTTTTTATCTCATTTTAAATAATATCTGAAAAGTTCTCGACATTCTGCAGTGCGCTTCTAATTTTTCTTTTTTGGGGGAGGAAGTGTGTGTGGGGGGGGGGAGAAAATAAATTGTATCTTAGAATTTGGGCAAGTGGGGTATCGTTTTATATGTATTTTTAACGGTGAAAATTAAATGAAATAGGAACTTCATTGATATGATGAACATTTTGCAAGTCAAAAGGGTTTTTTGTTGAAGAAAAATACACAAAGATACACTTTTTCACATTGTACTTATTATCGATTATTAATAAAACTAATATATTTACAGATATAAAAAATTGTGCACAGATATAGAAGTAAAGACTGATAAATTACATCAGTTCTATCTCGTTTGTCATAATGTTTCAACAATTGTTCATTGGGAATAATCAGAATTGTTGTCCACATGATAAAGTAAATGATTTCCTACAAACTGTACCAAGGCTGAAAGGGAAAGTGCCTCAGCTAATCAAAAATATACAAATACCGATAAAAATTTACGATAATCGTGGTGTTTAAGGATTGGAAAAATATTATTGTGGGATAACATAATTGGAGCCCAACAAATTATCTCCAGCCGGCGGAATTCATATATCATGTGGATTTAAGCTAAATATAAGGAAATACTGCAATTTCCTGGATGGAGTGGATTCATAGAGCTGTTGACACAACATGAAGAGCAACGAACCACGCGACGTGTACCTACCTTTCATAAACAGTCCTGTACATGTTTAATACCATTTAAACTACGTTCTTATATGTTCTCGAACATAGTCTGAAATATGGCCACGCTACTAGCGTTATATCCTTTTATCAACCCCTTTACATCAAAGCAAATTAAATTGTGCTTCATCCGCTGAAAACAACGGGGTCTCCAAAATAGTGGTGAGTCTAGGAGGTTTTCATATGTGCATGTCCTTTCTTGGATCGATTGGCTTCATCATGGCCGGGGTAGAGGTCTTAAAGCAGTATTGAGTGCTATTTACGCTTCTCATTCTCCATGTTGACAGGCCATACTTACTCTCGAGGTGTCAGAGGCCATACACTTCTGTTAATAGCTCTGTCTAAAATAATTTTTAGTGAAATTAATCTGTCTAGTGAGGAACAACAATTCATGGATGCTTACCTTAATACCTTGAATGAAGAAACGCCTTCATTTTCAACACTGAAAATAAATGTTTCCAATTAAAAGAGAGAGTTCCAACTTCGAAATTATGGGTCTAGTATTTGGGCATGGTGTTAATCCTCAAAGAGTTTATTAAAACAGAGAGAATGGGGGAATGAACGGCATATTTGTCTGCAATAAAGAGGATCATTCTGTATTTCCATGCCACAGGACATCTTGTACTCCAAAAGTGACCAGTTGTTTGCACAAGATATGGAAAATTTGGGAAACACAATGGATTCAGACACCTTTAAAAATTTACTACCGATTTCTTTACTGTTAAGCGATCATAAAATTTTGTTAGTGGAATCTCAAGTGATATGGTAATAGAACAGTCGCTCATGAAATCCTCAAAGATGCAAGGAGGCTTTGTGCACGGAAGGAGTACAGAAGATATTATTTTAACTGAGTTAGTTGTTGGTTTGTTAAGTGCAAGACATTTCTGAAGGACTTGAAAACTTTTGTGGAGTTTCCTTTGTGAGTGGAGAACAAAATGTGGATACACGGGAATCTCGAGTCAACCTGGATCAAGAAGACGAAAAGAAATTATAAAATTGGTTTTGCGTTCACAGTCATTTTCCAATTGGAAAAGGATTGTTATTTTGTTTCTAGCAAATGGGGTTACAGGCATTGTGGAAAAAATAAACTGCTTCAATGCACTGAACATCGGAGCAATTATGATGGAAAGAATGTGCATCTAGAAATGAAACTTCATTGAATGATTACCACTATCGATACTTTACCAAAGCAATGACAAAAAATAAAGTGGTCAATTTAAATACTCTACCATTCACTTCAACAGCAACATTTATTTAGAGATTTCCATGTACAAACATGACTTGGAAATAAACTTAATCCCGAGGAATGGGGTTGGAAATATGACTGGTAATTTTTTAGTTCCCATTCGAATAACGCAGCCACCTGCTCCAGGTTCTCTTTTAAACATGATTTTCTGTTCCTGTTATAAAGGTTGCGGAAATGCGTGTGAATATCGAAAGTTCGGGTTCCACTGCTCTATTGTTTGTGCAAATTGTCACGGACAATCCTGTTTAAACGCCACACAAGAAGAGAGAATCCATGAATGAGAAAGAATAATGGGAACCGAAGAAATAAATGTAATCTTTTTCCAATCCTTAAACACCACGATTATCGTAAATTTTTATCGGTATTTGTATATTTTTGATTAGCTGAGGCACTTTCCCTTTCAGCCTTGGTACAGTTTGTAGGAAATAATTTACTTTATCATGTGGACAACAATTCTGATTATTCCCAATGAACAATTGTTGAAACATTATGACAAACGAGATAGACATGATGCAATTATTTATCAGTCTTTACTTCTATATCTGTACACAATTTTTTATATCTGTAAATATATTGGTTTTATTAATAATCGATAATAAGTACAATGTGAAAAAGTGTATCTTTGTGTATTTTTCTTCAACAAAAAACCCTTTTGACTTGCAAAATGTTCATCATATCAATGAAGTTCCTATTTCATTTAATTTTCAGCGTTAAAAATACATATAAAACGATACCCCACTTGCCCAAATTGCTAAGATACAATTTATTTCCTCCCCCTCCCACTTCCTCCCCCCAAAAGAAAAATTAGAAGCGCACTGCAGAATGTCGAGAACTTTTCAGATTTTATTTAAAATGAGATAAGAAAAGGTCTCTACGTAAAAAAGAGCCTGGTTTGAGAATTTTTCCGAAGAAAATGACCATATTTCGACGACACAGTCTTCTACCCATTTCCCATAAAAATATAGGAAGTGTACAACAGAATGTCGGGGACTTTTGAGATATCATTTAGAATGACATAAAGAAGGTTTCTGTGAAGAAAAACCTTGGGTTAAAATTTTTCCGAAGAAAAATGCTAATTTTACTGGACTATGAGGTTCACGCGAAATATTACTCTATAATTGTTGAATCACTTCGAATTTCGTGCTAAAGTTAAACGCTTATAGCTCCGCAACAAATAACCTAGGGAGTTGGTTTTAGTTTAATTTAACAGAAAAAGGTAGACACTGAAGATTGCAAAAATAATTTTAGAATTTGTAATTACGGTTTAGTCACAGTCGAGTTGCAAAGTTGGTGAAAATCACGAAGAATTTCACATAGAGTCACACTAGACTAATAAGTTAATAGTCACATAGAGCTACTTTAGTCACAGAAATTCACACTTGAGTAAGGTAAGTAAGTCTACGCCCCTCAATCCCAGCGGCCGTTTCGCAGAGACAGCCTCCCGTCGATTTTTTTTTTTACTCACTATGCGCTGAACAGGAATGTTTGAATTCTAGCTACCCCGTACATAAAATCTTATTTTAAAAACTCAAATACTTACATAAGCAATTTCGTTTTCAGCGCAATCAAATAAAAATATATATGTACTCTACGCACACAAATATGAATACTAATATACATAATTTTAATAAAGTTTTGATATTTTCAATCGTAAAGAATATTTTGCCGACTATATCAAAATTCAGATTTAACCGAGATCTCTCTATTTTAACTCTATGCTATCGATACTATGCCATAGATTTCAACTCTAACATATTTGTATCATGATATTTCCTGCCTTTTTTCAATTAAATTTCCATGATTAAATAGTTAATTAACATAATAATTTTTTACTACATTTTTACCTTGAGAATGGAAAGTGTTTGTTTTAGTGAAGAAATTTTATTTAAACAATTAATGCCTTATAATTAATTAATTTTAATTAAAATATTAATATTCAAAATTAATTTTTAAAATTATTTTTCCTACATTTATAGATTTACTCAAATTTTATTAAAAAATGTGCAGTTTATAGGTAATTGCAATCGACTTAGATACACCCACGAATCGAAACTTTTATTCATGAATTTTATAAACTTTTGATACTTTCCCAATCAAAGAATTCTTTGTTGATTATATCGATATTCAGAATCAGCTGATATGTTATTTTAAAATAAGCATTCTTTCACAGAGAAAAAAAATTCAACGACACACAAAAAAGATCACCCCCTCCCCCAAAAAAAATAAACACACACACACCGAAGAGATTAAATTTTTTTTGTTAAACTCAAAACAAAACTATTTTCCGATGATGGTATATGAGTGATCAGAAAAAACATCTTTTTGAAATCAAAGGTCCATTATAGGTCTCCTAGTTGCCAGACAAGGACAGATGTGCTTGTCGCCTTGCGAGTGATTTACAGCTGAGGATAGTTTGTTATAACGATCTTTTTCTTTAGAGGAAGAGTGATTGAAAGGGAAGAACACAAAAACCATAGCTGCTAGGATGTGTAAAGCATACATATTTTCTGTATAAAAAATTAAAAAACAATATAATTTTAGGTGAAAATTAAATGGAATTTAAGAAAAAAAATTACAAAATAAATAAGTTTGAATAAAATGAAGTTGTTTTATTAAGAGAAAAATATATGTAAATATATTACAATGAAATTTAATACATTTCAGACAAATGAGTTGAGGATCACTGAATAAAGCTATTCGACCTTCAGCTTTAAACTGCAATTAAATTTCAGAAATCTTTAAAAATTAAATCAGCAAAAATAGTAATAAACAATGATGTTTAACTGAAAAAATGGCTGTAGAACTCTTGAAAGGTGGAAAAATTGATGGATAAGAATTTAAATGTATCTAATTTTAATATCAAATCAACTTTTTAGAACCATTTTTTTGTTAAGGTATCCGACTACGTTCGGAGGCCTTTTTTTTAAATAATGATATTTGAAGCAATATTTTTGTATTTTTATATGACATTTATGTTAAAACTTAATAAATCATAGAAAAAGTTAAATGAATTAAATATATTTTTAAAAATTTGAAAAAACTTTTTTTTCGCACTAAATTTGACCTTTTTTCAAACACCCTCGTTCAAAAAGAAATGATCAGAATGATAAATCCTTTAGCATATATAATCCTTCAACTATTAGCTAGGTCCTGAAGCAAAAGTTTTGCAATGTATCTAAAAACATGTAAATTATAAGAGTTTTAGTGTGAAATCATGAATTTTTAAAGAATTTTGGCCTTTTTTCAAACCTCAAAAGATACATAACTTTTTAATGGGGCATTATTTCACTTATATTTTGGTTTATTACCTAGACAATATAATAAATAATATGTATGAAAAATTTGAGACAGATATTTTAAGTTGAATTTTAGTTATCGTGTTTGAAAAATGAAACTTTTGCAAAAAATCACATTTCGAGAAAAATGAGTTTAAAGTTTATGTTTTTAATTTACAAAGAGAAGAAAAACGAATTTTTCTTCAATACTCCCCAGTTTTGTAGGCTAGTCCTTAGTTTTTGCCAGATTAGCACATTTTTAAAAATTTTCTGATTGGAAATTTTTTTAGTCGTTTTCTTGAGCCTTATGTGTCATTATCGTTTTCTATCATTCAGTCGCCATCGATAGATTTGAATATTGTTTTTCAGTCAAATAACTGTATAGTGCCTATTAGTTGATCTAGAGATACTTTTAGTGATTGATATTGATCATAAGTGCAATTTATGTACTTTTCCTACGTTTATTATCAAAAATTACATCATTAACGGAGAATCAAGATACTGCAATGATTCAAAATTACCTAAATTTGCAACAATGTCATAGAAAACAAAGAAATTCACACTGAAAATCTTTCAAAATAATACCTGGTATATGTAAAATAGTATAAAACAAAAATAAACAATAAAATTTAAATATCTTAAGTAAAAACAATGAAAAATGCTTCTTTATCGTATTATTTACCACTCCATTTTCAACTGTCAAGTTCTACTAAAATGTCTCTAATTTCACTTCTGATCATCATAGATGTAAAATAAAAACTGTTTTGAAAACTAAAAACAATAGTCTTTCAGATAAGACATTAAAAAAAAATTATGATTTTCGGTCAAAAATGGGTTTTCGAATGTATGCGGATACCTTAAATGTACTTTCGTTTATTAATATAAAACTGATGTATGTTTGAGTTGGTATTTATTTGACCATACATCTGCAAATATACGGTAGTTAGATTAAGCTGAAATTTCGTTTTCCGGCCACAGTTTACAGTGAAACTTCGATTAACCGTCAGTTTTGCTATCCGTCATCGTCTAAAAGTAAAAAGTTACGTAAGTTTATAGTATTACAATATATTTCTGTATGCTAATGCTCTTATATTGATCATTTTGTAAAATTAAATACAAGATGTATGTGTTAGTCACTTTGAAAGGATTTTATTTTCTTTTTCGTCTCAAGCCATCAGTAAAATCACGTTACTGTACATATACATATATTAAGAGATTTCTATTATTCGTCTATTCGGTTATCCGTCACAGCCTTGGCCCGGAAGGTGACGGTTAATCGAAGTTCTACTGTAATATCTTTTATTCCTAACCGTATTTATGAAACACGAGCCAATGTTTTAACACTTTCTTTTGCGTTTTAACACTGAAATTGTTTCTTTTGCTCCTTATGTTTTATATAGACCAAAATAATACAGTAACATCTACAACATGGCTCTGTATCAAAGATGAAATTATTATTTTTATTTTTATATATGAAAGGGCTTTTTCAAGTAAACAGTAGCCGAATAATATGGGTTTATTTCAACTAAATTTTATATCTTAAAAGCCAACATCTCTTTAGAACTCGACCACGACGAATAGAGCAGAAAAGTTTCCTTATCTCTTTTATTTTAAAAAACTCGAGCGGAGATACCAAACAGGAGAGTAATTCTGAATGTCATTAAAACGGTGAAATGCCAGGTTTCTCGAAGTTAATGGAGACCACAGAGCATTGAATTTGTTTATCTTTTGTACTCTCATATTCCAGGTAAAACAGTGGGCTGAATAAAATTCAAGAGCACAAACAAATGTCTCTCATTCTGAAAGAGATAATAAGGCGGTAGAAATATTCTCCCATTTACCACAAACATAGCTTTTGTCTATTCACAAGATGTTAATCAACCCTGAAGAATGCCAGATGCAGTGAGCTGTTAAAGGAAAGTCTGGAACAGGAACACTTTGGATATTCCAGAGCAATATAGCAATTTAATTCGGGGACTTTCGTTGGAAAAGTAGCAATATGTACGCTAGAATAAGCCAGTCTGCTCATTTTATCACAAGCAAATGATATGGATTTCGGTGTTTTAATTCTTTACTCTTGCTTACAATGGGTAAGGATTATGAGTATTACAATGGATGAGATATTTAAATCATAATAAATTTCCGATTCTATTTGAAACAGCATCTATTATTATTTAGCTTTTATTATGAAAATTAGTTAATTATATTTTTTTCGCATAACATAACCTAAAAACGTCTTTATTTTTATCATATTAATCTGTGCATTGTTTTACAATCTTAATGATAGCATTTCTTCCCCAGTAGGGTTTAGTTTGGTTGGGCTTTAGGTTTATTTGGCTCTAGGCTGCTGCTCTAATAGATGCAAAGAGTATTACGATAAAGCAATGAGTGTAATATTTCAACAGTATTTGCGTAATAAACTTATATTAAACAGTGACACATTGCTCTTTTGCATAACATGCATATTGAAAACGGCAAAATATATGAAATAATTTAAACGAACTTATTTAAGATGCTTCATAGATTTTACGCTTTCAGTAGTTTTCTTACTGCTTCGCAGCTGATAAGTGATAAACGTCAATGAAAGGAAAGAAATTCTTTCATTGTTTTGAAAATCACTTAACCCTCTGACTGCCGATTTTTTTAAGTCACTATTTAGGGGCAGTGTTTGCAAACATGTTCAAATACCGTTGGACCAACCGAATTGTTATTTATATGCAAAGCTTAATTAGTATAACATGATTCAACTCTGTAATAGCTCTAACCAAACATATTAGCTTGCAAAATCGCAGGATGTAGCAGAAAATAGACATACTTCCTCCCCTCGGAAAGCGAAAATCGCGGGATTAGCAGTCAGAGGGTTAATGAAGTAAAAGCGTGCACTCTTTAATACTTGTTCTACGTGTTGTGTAGGTTTGCAAAGTAGTTGATCCAAGCGTATTCTTCTTTCGATAATGGAAGTATAAAATCTCAAAGTACCCTTTTAAAAATGAAGAAATTGCTGAAGAAACAGTAAAAAGCTTCTCTTTTTTCTGAAGGTATTGGAAGATAAGATATACGGTTCTTTTAAACAAGCCGTGGGGTTGCCTATTCTTATCTTCCCTCATTTCTTTTCTTCACAAATCTTGCCAACAAACATGGGGTGATGCAAGAGGAAAGAAGCCACTAAACATTATCTGCAGGGTAAATAGAAGTGCAATAATAGAGTACAAGAGAGATATTGGTAAATAGAGGAAACTGGAGGTAGACGTTTTTCTCATTCAATGACTGTCAAAGCAACAGTGTGGCGCTCGCATTGCCGAGCAACGCCATCTGGTGGCTTGGCAACGGCATAGGCGTGTAGTTTTAACTTATCAAGTAACAAAAGAGTAGGTTGCGGTATAGTTTACGTAAAGAAAGAGGTAAAAAGCGAAGTTTGAAAAAGTACAGAAATTTGACCTTGAAGATTTATTTTATGAGGATTTTTTACAGCAATCACTTACATTTCTGCTCCTTCTTAAAGTATAAGCCCAAGCTTTTTACACAAAAGCACAAATGTTACTTGTCGTTGTTGATGCAATGATAAATAAACGATGTAAAATAAAAGAACACAAAAGCAAAAACAGATTTCGCTCATTGTTAATATATTTTTAGAAAATCTGATCAAGTTAATTTTTATTGCTGAATTATTCGAAGAAATAAAAACAATTCGAATCCTGCAGGTTTCAGTAAAATTAAGAAATTTTATTATTCTCACCATAAATATTAATGCAAACTACTAATAAATTATTTAAAAATATCTTGAATAAAGTTATTTTGAGTTATATTAAGGTAAAAGTTCTGAATGTTATAAAAATAAAGGTTTTTACTTACTCAAGATAAAAGCAAAGCAGTTAGCGTAGTTGAGCAATTAAGTAAATTTAATGTTTTATATTTTTGCCAAATTCAAAGCCCTGTTGAAAGCATAGTTCTATACTTACTTTTTGTGAGGAAAAGAATCTTTTAATAGAATAAAAGAGAGAGAATACGTAATTGACTAAGGGTAGACATGTATAAAAATGTTTATAGAAATATTCTTTTTAAAAAACTTTTTACTGCTTTGAAGTTTCTAATTATAAAAAAGTAAAGTTAATAAAAAGTATTTTTGGAATAAAAAAATTTAGTTTAGGAATCAATAAATGACCGCTGATAATAAAAGTCATGAATACTGTCTAGTATATATTTGTCTGAAAATAAAAATTTATAGTTCTCTGTAAAATGTTTAAAACTGTTAATATATTTTATAAAATTGTAGAAATAAATTATAATTTAATTTTTTAAAGAAGTAATTCTATGAAGATTTATGGGAATAAAAAGAATATATAGAAAGAATAGTTTTTAGAAAATCGCGCATGTTGATGTTTATTTGATTTTAATACGATAAACACTTTTATTTTCTAGTTACACAACCAAAGATGAAAGTGATACTATTTTGACAGGTGACTGATATTTTTTAAAATAGCAATTTAGCAATAAGTATTAACTACACTGCAAAAAATTATGTAGCTAAATTCTTATTGACTAAGACTTGTGTGCTTTCTAAGAACAAGTATGAAATCTTAACGATGTATCGCATTGAATTTCTGACAGTAGCAATCGATTATGATTACACCGAATAATGTAAAGATTGAAGTAAAATTTATATACAGTTTATAATCAAAAGTATCCGGAAACTTTCGGATTTTCTCATTTTTTAGAATTTCTCCGGAAAGGCAAAACCAACTGCCTTTGAACTTCGACCATGTAAAGAATAGACTATAACTGATTTTTTACAGTGAATATTCAGTCACGAGGGCAATTAAGGGGGCCCCCAGAAAGGGATGAAGGCGAAAATGGAGTTTGACCTATCTTGTTTCACAGAAAGATGCTAACGATATGTAACTTTCATCAATGGTTAAGTTTGATGTGCATAATATTTATATGCATTTTCGTAAAAACAGCACAAATATTCGGGAAGATATAAAGGTTTTCTTAAAAAATCCCAAATTTTTCCGCATGTTTTTTTCTTATAACTTGCAGAGTTTTAAACCAAATTGTATGAAACTTACAGAATATGTGACAATATGTTAGAGAAGCATTGTGTAAAAATTTGGAATATTACAGGAAATATGAGTATTTATAGTAAATAATTTTTTACTGCGCATGTGCGAAACGTAGCGCAATTTTTCTTTCATAACTTCAAAGCCAGATATGTAGGGCAACTTATATAAAAATTCCAGTCGAATACTGTTAAGATTTAGAAAGATAACGGCAGTACAGTGAACGGAATTTTTGCTTCTATCTAAGAGAAACAAAACGATGTGGGTTTTTCCACAAATTGATATTTTTAAACTTAAATTTTGGAATAATTTTACAGAATTTAATAGATTGAACCTGCTGAATACCCAGGCTTACTTATAAATAAAATTCATAATCTAAATTGTAGTTCGACGATTACTATCCGAAGATTAAAGTTTAAAAATATCAATTTTTGGCAAAACCCTCATCGTTTTGTTTCTCCTAGAGGGAAGCAGAAATACTGCTCACTGCAATGCTGATATCTTTCTAAATCTTAATAGTATTCGACTGGAATTTTTATATAAGTTGTTCTATATAACTGGCTTTGAAGCTGTGAAAGAAAAATTACGCTACGTTTCGTACATGCGCAGTAAAAAATTATTTAATATAAATACTCATTTTTCCTGTAATAATCAAAATTTTTACACAATGCTTCTCTAACATATTGTCACATATTCTGTAAGTTTCATACAATTTGGTTTAAAACTCTTCAAGTTATAAGCAAAAAAATGCGGAAAAATTTGGGATTTTTTAAGAAAACCTTTATATCTTCCCGAATATTTGTACTGTGTTTACGAAAATTCATGTAAATATTATGCACATCAAACATAACCATCCATTGATGAAAGTTACATCTCGTTAGTAGCTTTCTGTGAAACAGGATGGGTCAAACTCCATTTTCACCTTCATCCTTTTATGGTGCCCCCCCTAATTGCCCTCGTGACCGAATCTTCACTGTAAAATGTGAGTTAGAGGCAATTCTTTACATGGTCGAAATTCAAGGGCAATTGGTTTTGCCTTTCCAGAGAAATTCTAAAAAATGTGAAAATCCGAAAGTGTCATATAGTGTGCTATTAAATATTCTAATTCACAATTAATGAAATAATTCTGTCTCTACATTAAATAGATTCATATACGAGGGTTGGAAACTTAATGGCGGTAACCATATAATTGCAGCCGATACAATATTGACATTAGCTTGAAATAATTACAGCCGATAATAGCCAGAATAATTATAGTCCCTAGACTTCCTGAAACAGTACCAGCTCTGATGGTTCGGATGGAGTTGTCTATTAGTTTAAGAATCGCTATAGCATTTCAATAGCGTATGCCACGATGTGGTTCCTTCTTTTTTGGAATCAATTCATGGTAATAAGAGCTAAAATTCGGGAATTGCAACTACCAGCCCCAACGAGCAAAAACATCATTCGCAGGTTGGTACCGAACTGTTCCAGACATACTTAAAGTGATAGACCGCTGCATCCGAACCATCAGGAGAACTAGTAGTGTTTCAGGTATTTTACGAATTCCACATGGCTGGAAATAAATTTTACGCAACGCTGGTGATTACATCTAAGGACTATATGCGTTTAAAGCTAATACCAATATTGCTTTGACTGTAGTTGCCACTATTAAGTTTTCAACCCTCGTTAATGAGCAGATGCAGAAGAATTTAGAAAAGGAAAAATGTTTTTAGCTTTGCAAAAGGAAGCCTAATCAAGTCTAGAAAGTATTTTCTATACATTACAACGCTTCGAGCGTTTCATTATCTTATTTATTTTATTTGCATTTTATTTTCGCATAAATCATCTATTTAACAACAATAATACTAAAAGTGTTGTTCAAAATTTTTGTCAAATGCACTGATACACACGGAATATCAACGCAGTATCGAATTGCACAGCTTTTCAAGTATTCCAGATGCGTCTCAGATACATCCTGCTGTCGCTACGACTCAGCCACTAATAACTTGTCAAACTAAATAGGAATTTCGTGCGTGAAACCTTTAAAAAAATCTTTCAATTGTAAGGAATCCACGGTTCGACTGAAGCAGGTTCGCTTTTTCCACAGCATGTTTCCATAATAAGGTCCTATAATGAAGGTCGTTTGTGACCCTAAGTTCCTATGCAGTTTTTGTTCGTATCCGTACACGAGATTTACCATTTCATTTTTTCGATGGCATTTTGAATCACCCTGCATATATAATAGAAAATCATTTTAAATGCACTTGATATATACAACGTATTTATAGGTCTGAAAATGAAATATACCAAAAACAATGTTTTCTTAAATCAATTCAATCTTCCAATTCACAATATTTCTGGTTGGACTACATTGAATAACAAGTATACTATAAAAGGAAAGAAGCATTTTCAATGTAGAAGAATTTAGAACAGCAAATCTATCCAGTATTTCCAGGGCACAAAAGGAAATATACTCTAGAACAACGTTTTCGCTAGCTCAGGTCGAATAGGAAAAACCGATGCATTTTCTTTTCAGTCCTATTACGTGGATAGATAATTTATGGTCAGCCATGGAGGAAATTTGAAAGAAAGGAAAAGGATTCCAATACCTGCAAAAAAAGGTTCCATTTGCTTGGACTCAAGTAAAGTACACTGGATAGAAAAAATTTGCTCAGTTTCTTTTCTTTTTATCTACAAGTAATTCTGTTTTCAAAGGTCAAAGTCAATTCAGAGCACTTAACACGAGAGCTTGAAAAATTTCTATTGATCTTACCACCTGAATAGGAAAGAGGATAAATGTGTAGAAATACTTGAAGCAATTTAATGGTATTACAACGCTATTCCTGCTGCGATGCAAACTTTTTTCTAAGACTTTAAATAAGAAAAAATGTTTGTGTCTTTTTGTTATGCTTTTTTTCTATCCCTTTTCCGGATGTGTTTTTAAGAGTTCCTTTTATAGCATGAAACCTTTGAGGTGAGCTTATCTGGTTTATGCGTAAGTCGGACTTGGTAAAGTATCATACATTTCGAAGGGAGAAAAATCCCTTATCTGAAGTGTCAGTGAAAATGTCATAAGTTCAAGGAGAAAAATGTCTGCGTTTTTCCTTCGGTAGAAAAGGAAAGGATGGAAAATTTTGTTAAACATATCTGATGTGCAAAAATCTGGGATCCCCATGCATGTGAAATTTGGAAGACGAGAATATTTATTCAATTTTATATTTTTCGATTTTGTATATGTCTTCCTCTTTTTAGAGCGCTGAAAACTGCAGTCCATCTTAGGAGTTTAATACAGCTCAACATATAAAATTGCTTAGAGCTTCCAGATGGATTTTATTCTGCTATAGCGTTTTATTCATAGAAGCATTTGAATTTAAGCTTTCATGCAGGAACGGATATAAACTGATTAACTTCAAGTCAAGATAGCTTACTACATAAAGACGTTTTCCTTACAGCTGTCTGTTTTCTGGTAAAAACATTTTTACTAAGATGTATTTCTTAGACTTGTTTTTAAGTAACTATACTTCAAACGTTCAGGGCTGCGCTTCTTCACATTGAAAAAGATTTTCCTGCAGATCCATATATTTCTTGGTGAAAACATTTCCATTTAAGAACGTTTTTATCAGTTCATTTGAAAGTGAATAAATCTTAAATATTCCATTCTTTTCTTTCAGTAATTATTCAGGGATGCATCTGGTCTTCAGTTGTCAAGAATAGTCAAAAATATGCGACTCTTATCTTGTTAGAATGGGTTAATAAAGAAATTTTTCTGTGGTGCTATCTTTTTCTTGCAAAAATATTTTTCATATCCGACTGGTTTAAATTCGTCGTTTTTGATGAAATTATCAAAAGAAAAAATTATGACTAAATTTCTTAGCCTGTTTACTCAGCTTTCTAAAACTGTCTCACACTTTACTTTACTAGAATTACAAATGGAATTACAGCTGTTTTATTATCGAACTGTAAGCATTATTTCATGTTGAATGAAAACTTTAAATGTGTTTTCTGAGAAATCATATTTTTGAGGAAAACTGTCTGCCGTAACAATGATTTCTCAAAAAGTTATTCAAGTATTGATATGAAATTTTTTGAGATTGTTTTCTGTAATATGCTTGATGTTTTATCCTAGAAACTAAGGTCAATTTTAAAATGAAGTATTATTTTTAAGTGCTTAAATATAAACGAAAAACATTTTTTATGAAAAATTGCCAGTTTAGTAACTATGTTCAGCTGTATCTCAAAACTATTTTGAAGTACAAGAAATATTTTAGAGCATAACACCGATAACTGTCATAAAAATGTACTCCTACAAGGATTTATGTATATTTAGAATATGATTTTGTCTATGGCTGTTAGTGTAAGGCAAGTATTTTAGTCATTTTTCTTCAAATTTCTCAGTTTTTTTTAAAAAATATTATTTTGAAAGCCTAATTTTACAATATTTTCATAGTTTTAAAATATATGCGGTTGAAAAATAACATTAAAAATATATATATAAGTTATTTTTCCAAAAAAATGTCTCCGAACACAGTCGGATACCTTAAGTATGATTATTTTCAGTTCATTTGAAAGTGAACATTTTTTAAATGCTCCTTTTTCTTCTTTGAATAATTGTTCATGGATGCATCTGGACTTTCATGAATGATCTGGAGCTTTTCTGAACAGTCAAATAAATATAGGCGACTATTATGTAGTTAGAGTAAATTTATAAAGAATTTCCTTGTGTATCTCTCTTTCCTGGTAAAACATTTTTATTTATAACATGTAATAACATGTGCCATTCCTTAACAAAGGCGGGGAAAAACGCCGGAATCGTTTGTGTCTTTTTTTGCATCGTAGAATGGCGAAGAAACCAAATATGCAATTTGAACGTCTTTTATTCAACCGATTGAAACGAAAATTGGGCACGGGTCTATAATTAATATTATCAGACCTCATACCAATTTTTATCTATATAAGTCATAGCGGTTGGGAGTTATCGTATTCACAAGTATGCGATTTTACAGACCAACAGACAGTCAACGCGTTGACGGATGTTGTCCAAAATTTGATACGGACCTATATTCTCTATGATAAAACGGTGTACCAAATTTTATTTACCTAGCTCTTTAAGCTTTTGAGTTATCGTGTTCACATGAACATGGATAGATAGATTTCCCGTGGACGGATTTTGTCCAAAAATTGATAGAAACCTACAAATATGTGTAAAGATCACATACCAAATTTCATCGCTCTAGTTCTAACGGTTTTTGAGTTATTGTGTTCACAGACCGACCGACAGGCAAACATAATTCCAAAATTGTGTTTTTCTGACTCAGGGAGGTAGGTCTAAAACGTCGAGATTCATCAAAATCTCAAGTTCGAATTTTTTGACGATTACAATACCTTCTCTTTCTATACTTCATAAACGAGGAAGTAAAAAACGTTGTTTGGTTAACAGTGAAGACCTTCGCAACTCTTTAAGTTAAAGGAGAAGTGCGCTTTAGTGGTTAAAAACCAAGCGACGTCAAAAAGAATTAATTCCAAAGATGAATAAAATTCTAATTCATTACATATTATACATATCCCATGCTGTAAATTTACACAGAAATTAAGAAACGTTTTTGCTTTATCCAATAATAATGAATAAATTCATCACCTACAAATGTAGCCTACAACCTTCATTTTCTTTACAAAAAATTCTCCTCGAAAGGTTCGTATAAACAATTGTTCATATATGATATAGCATAATACATGAATCATAAAATATTAAAAATTAGTTATTAAACATTTTTACCTGATTTTATTTTAGTTATTTATTACTCTAGAGGGTTTAATAAAAACCAAGTTTTGTCTTTTCATCATTTTTGCATATTATTAATTTTTTTTGTTTTACAATTTTCAGCAATTTAATTTCAATCGAAGTTCATCATTCTAGGAAAAAGTTATTTTCGAAGCAATTCGTAGAATTGTCATAGATAAATGCTTATTTTTTTTAAAAAATGAAAGATAATTTCGAAGAACACTTAAGCATATTTATATGTTTTTGAGCTTTGAAATCATTGTTAAAATAATTTCGAATATTATAATTTTTTAGTCAAGTTAATTTCTTAAAAGCTTTAAAGTGGTTTTTCAGAAACCGTTTTTGAGACTTACCGCAGTCAAAGAAGACAAATAAGCTCATTATTTTCTATCGCCTGCTCTTAATAATTTTTTAAGTTATCAGTTCTCTACATCAACGTTTTTATCTTTAATTAGTGTTAATTGGTTCTATTTTTAATATTCTTAGCTAACTTTATTGATGATATAATTATAACAAGCCCTAAAAATACGAATGCAAGTAAATGCTTTCATTACTAAGAAAAGACTCAGCAGCATTTATTAGTGATGATTAAGAAATGTCAAAATTTTAAAAACAACTTACAACAAATGCATCATAAAAACAAAGATAATTGCTAAAATGTAATTACTTGTCCTCAGTTTTTCTTAATTTCATACCTCTGTTTCTTGAACTCTAATCCAATTTTGTGAGTGAATGGACAGTAAATAGGAGGATTTTAATAATTGAAACTAGAATCTAACAGGTTTCTGTATAATCTTGGAACTAGAGCTTCCATCATAAAATTGCCATGAGATTAGATAGAATATATAATGGTTTCCTTTTTTTTGGTTTTAGTTATATTAACGTGCCTTTATGAAGCAACACGAAGGGTATTTTGGAACGGGTAATGTTGAATTGTGGTCAGAAAACGAGGACGGCACATGAGCCAGCACCCACTCTCCAAACTTCCGCACCACATCAGTGGGAGGACGTTAGATTTAACGTGCACCAGACCCACATACATGGCCGATGTTTTGGAGGAATTGGGTTTCGAACCGGCCCCGAAATCTTACCAACAGGCCACCACGGCCGGTCGAATATTTCATGGAACATAGGTGATTGAAATTCAGCTTATATACTGTTGGGGATTTAGAAAACACAAAAGCAAACCATAGTCCCAACGGAATGAATGACCGGAAACGCCAACCGGAGGAGCTGGAGGATATATAAATAAGAAGCTAATAACACGTGAAAACTCTGGATTTAGTGATAATTTACACTTGGACAGTACCTATGCGCAGAAGTGCTGCAGATATCTCGCATCCACAAAGTTGGGGTACAAATTCGCAAACATTTTGAGATGCGGTACATAACAGAACGCTGTCTCTTACCCCCGTACCCGTGACTAGATCGGTCACTGAACGGTTTGATGAGAAAGACACGGGGATTTTATTTAAGAAAAAGAAAAACAAAAAAAATAAAAAGAAAGAAATATTTACACCATGTACAGCACAGGCATTTTCACTTTTACGCTATTAGTTCATAATGGTCTTCTTTTCTTTAGATGTTGTTTTACCTTTCTTTTTTGAAACGGGGGGGGGGATGTCCGGTAATTTGGAGCTTGTTGGTTCAGATCGCTGGAAAGTTGAAGGCTAGGGAGGCCGGATAAGATCTCTGTTTTTGCTTATGAATTTGACTATCCTACGAATTTTATGCCTGAAGACGAGTTTATTGCCGACTCTTTTCAGCCATTCACCATTTCAGCCATTTGGCACTGGCTTCCTCACATGTCAAGACATTGTGAAAATACACTCCGTATCATAATTAAGTGCCGTGCCAATTCCACCACAACTGCAATAATCGCTGTCAGACAGGTGAAACCTTTTTGAGGTAGGCAGGGAAAGGATCATGCTGAGAGAAGAAGATAACATCCTCTCTAATCCAGTTAGTGGGACGGAGATTAACTGAGGGCATGGTGTTATAGATTTCCTGCCTGTATCGCCATTCTTCCATGAGGTTTGCCACTGGAGATGCGGTACACGCTTGTTCTTGCACCTTTCCGCGTGCAGTCATGCCATGGCCCTTAAGTTGTTGTGAACTCCTCCATATACACTGTGCCTGTGCACCATCTCAGTATCCGTAAATTGCTGCATGTTCTCTGTACGCAGTCGGAATTTTAAATAAGTGTAAAATCCAACTACAGCTCTGCGCACCAAATTATTTTAAATAATTTAGTTTTTCAAAGTTTTTGTCTCTTTTAATACATTTTTATTTAACCTTTAAAGGCCCAGTGTTACATTTAAGCAACATACCCAATTTTGGCCTCTAAAATTATTGAAAATAAGACTGGAGCTCTAATGCCAATATAATACATGCTGAAAACGTTATTAAATCAATTTATAAACATGCAGATGGTAACCTGAGTGCTGATAAAAATAATAAAAATAACTTGATGATTTCACTTGAGGGCTGCATCTTTTTAGCGTCGTTTGTACGCTTGATAATACCATACTTTACTCTATAATTTTGAAGAAAATTCCTTGTCCATACCATTAGATCTTAAAAATCATCTGTATTTAATATAATAGAATTTCATCGAGGAGGTATTTTTTTCAATTAAATCATTAAACCCAGTCTTGTCGATTTGTTAAAACCAATTTTACATAACCCTACTTAAGACAAAATAGGATTTTAAAAGTATTTTTCTATGTTTTCTTCAAGAAATGAAAGTCAAAAAACATTTTAAAATCATTTTTCAAAAAATCGGGCCTTTAAGGGTTAACTTGACTTGTTTCATGCTTGTTGTACAATTGTGTTTTTCCAATGACAATACAATATTTTAATGTTTTCAAAGCTTAATTATTAATCAATTAGTTTTAATTCAACAAACGTGGTGCCATCTGGTTGTGAGTTTGAGAAAAAAAACTCGATTAGAAGATTACATAACGTTTATAAAATATAAACTAAAGACTAAAAAGTAGAAAATAGTAAGAATAAAAAAGTTTTTAAAAACACGGTTTTGTTAGTGTACAAAAATAGAAAATTAATTTTTTTATCAGAAACATGGACGTCAAAACAAAATCATAAATACGTGAGACGCTGAGAAGAATACTATACAGAAAATAAGTCCCAAATAAATATCACAAGACAGCAAATTCCTCAGAATTAGTTATAAATTAAAATATTTAATAAATGTGATTAAAATTCCAATTTGCTTAGATTATTTGTATCAGTGCCTACTGTAGTGTCTTGGCCTAGGTGTGACCAAATTAATGCAAAGCTTAGATTGACCTAAGTACCTTTATTGATACAGCAATAATTAAGGAAACAATTCTTGCATAGAAGTCTAGATTAATGGATTATTTACAAGTTTCAATCCTTAGGATCATAGTTCTAGAAGTTACAGTTCAGTGTAATAATAGTCCACCAAAAAAGAAATTCATTACAGGATGGATAGCCTCCACCTATCAACGTGATACCTAACCACGAGACTGCAGGAGTGCTCGCAAGTTGATGAGCTGAGAGTTCGGGAAATTGCCGATTTCTCGGTGTTGCTTACAAAGTCCGAATTAATTCGGGATTTTAAATCCGAGCTGATTACACAGCTCTTTTCGGTGCTCCGGAGCCTGAAACTCAGTTCGAGACCCCTAATTCGGGTTCTTCACCGCCTTCTTGTTCTCCATCCAACATTCCGTTTTGTTCACTACCTCAAAGGGTGGGGCTCCGCCTTCCTTTCACTCCACTGGCTAATCGTACTCCCGGGTGACCAACGACTAACCTTCCATCTTCCCAGTGGTCAAATCTAACCATGGAGAAGGTTCTTGGGTTTTGCCACCACCGGGGCTATACAGATGTGACACGAAAGGGTACCGCTAATGCTCTCTCTGGCAGATATTGATTCCTCGGCATTGTGGCGGCCCTCTGTGTGAAGCCATTACTTTTGCACACGTCTCGTTAACGATAACCAGGTGCAGCTGTCCTACGGTCTGCGGTTGACATGAAAGGACTGGACTCTTTTTCCCGTGGGAACGGTTCTCGCGGGAAGGAAACATCACACTACGCTTAGTTTAGTTTAGTTATATTAACGGCCCGTTTTTAAGCAACACGAGGCATATTTTTAGGACAGGCTTCGTAATTTTGAACTGCGGTCAGATGATGAGGACTACACCTGAGCTGTCACCCCTTCTCCAAACTTCCGCACCACACCAAGGGCAGGACGCAGAGCCCCATGCCTTTTTGAATTTGTATGTGACGTCAATATTTTTGATTAAAAATAATTTTCTACTGTTTTTAGTATATTAATAAAAAAACTTTTTATTTTTATTCGTCTCATGACTTTTCACCTAACTTTTAATATTTTACCCCCCCCCCGGGGTAAGAAGAACGGGGCAAGACTTATTTAAAAATGAAAGCATATACCAATCAGTATTTTTGACTCTATTTCCTTGTCTGAAGAGATAAAATTCGTGTCCCCTTCTGTTGAACATGAATCATTCATAGTGACAAGACAAGTGTGAATTAAAGAATTTTGAAGAACATAAAAAATGCACCCAACACACAAAATCTGTAATCTATATCATTTGAACTCGGAAAAAATTATTCTGCAGATAAAAAACGGTCTACAAAATGGAGAAGGGTAACAGGTGTTGCATTCTTAAAATTTAGTTTTGAGTTTGAACGACGAATATTTCAGTCAATGTTTCCTTTTTGCAGCTTAGGGGAAAAATGAAAAATTTACATCTTTTTTCTTCTGCCTTGTGATGTGCGTAAAGGATTCTTCTTTTCTTGTAGGCAGCTCCGAGAAAAATTTCAACAAAATGCGACAATGTTCCCCTTTATCAAACAACCTATGTCGTTACTAAGAAATATGCTTATTTCCATGTTTTGGACAAAAATTAAAAATGCTTCTATTATTAAAAGCATGAATTCTAGTAATTATTAGTAATGTTATTAGTGCTCCAAGAAATGTATGTTGATTTAAGCTTCAGTATATTTTTTTAAGTTTGAAAACTACCGCAATCTATACAAAAGCTCAAAAACACAACAAAGAGATTTCATTTCTTAACAGATAATTTTTTAATAAAAAAAATGTTTTTCATAATTCCTGAATACGATGATAATAGTAGATGTTAGACAACACATTAAAAAAATAGTAATCACCCTGAACTTAAAATGAATTGAGACATTTTTAAACTCAACAACTCAACGAAGTAATCATTTATTAAAAATAGGCAATTAAAATAACCAAGAATTTGTATTTTAAGGTAAAGAAAAGCTTTCGTTTAATTATTAAATCATTCTTTTAATTATTAGACCAGACATAGACTACCATTTGCTTTTGTTATTTATATAGATGATAACACAAACTTAGCTTTTTCTTTTATATTCAATCGATGGCTGCACAATCACATATTTGGCTGACAATGTAGTCTTTTTATTTTCAAATCAGACTAACATAGTTTTTTACAATACGAAGAAAAAAGTTTGTTCAATTATTTATTAATTAACTTACTTGTATTTAACAAACATATCAGCAAATACAATTATAAGAATACGTTTTTTCTTGGAATTTCACATAATTTTAGATTTTGATGGCTTTTTCTGCGTTAATAGGACTTCGCCTAAATAGGGAAGCTAGATTAGGAGGGAACTATAACAATCTTTTCAGGCAGGATTTTTTAGTTAATTTTTCAGTTTATTTTATTTATTTATATTTTTTTCCCATGCAATATTAATAAATGAAATATTATTAAAAAATGCGACTTGGGCATTAACCCTTTGAGGACGACTGTCACTCGGCCGTGCAAGCTTCTCGTCGCGTTACAAGTGCGGCCCTCCTCAAAGGGTTCATGGGTTAAAAACTTGTGATTGCTCCGGCTGTAGACAAGTATTATTCATAGTTATTAAACAAATTGTAAAGAATTTCAGAGCTCTAGCATATAAGGAAGGGAGTGAAATATCGATTGTGAAATTCCATCGGTACAAACATGAAGCAAGTTAAATAAGAATGTGCAGAAATATAAGGATTAGTCATTTACATTAACCATCCACTTTAAAACCACGTGATGGCTATTTTGAGGCAGAACTCATAATTTTGAACCGTGGACAAATACCGAGAATAACACCAAAACCAGCACCCTCCTTTCCAAATTTTCTCACCACACCGAAGGATTTAACTTGAAGTAATCCTAAGGGATCGGAGTCTTGAATCGATGACTCTATCATCAGATCACTGATGATTTTTATATTAGCGGGAAAATGGGACATTAAATCAAAACACTAAGTCAATTTAGTAAAAAATAATTCGATACTTCGATTGATTTTTATGCATTAAAATAGGAAAAATGTTAAGACTTTAGCTTCTAAAATAAATCGATTCAACTCTGCATTGGCTAAAGGCTCTAGAAAGAAATGAAGAATAAATACATAGAAGTAAAAGCATTTTGATTTATTTTATGACTATGTTTTTACAGCTACAGTTGAAAGAAAACTCGTTTTTTTTAAAAATTAAAGAACGGTTGTTTAAACAAAAAGTGGTTTGATAAATTTGCTAATTTGTCGCTGAATAAAACACCGAAAGAAGCAACTGAATAACTCATATAACTAAGGTTTTGTGTTTTCCGAAACCTGAGTCTAAATTAATTGCATACATAAAAAAAAGAAACCAAAGCCACAAATCTTCGAATTGAGAAAATTGACTTTAAAAGCATGAAAAAAAATAATGGAAACGTTGAATTCTTAAGTATGGTAAGCTAATATTCTACCAAGAAATCTGAATAAATACCTTCCAAATGAGTTTTGGCGTAAAAGAGTTATTGGACTCTCCCGGGAAATGTTAAAAAAATGTCCCCAAATGTATGTTCTCGTAATTCTGGTAAAAAAATAGTTGGAATTCCTAGGTAAAAGAAAAAAATGTATTTGGTTGGATGCCAAGTCAAATACACGCTTTAGGTATTCCCCATCTAATACTATTCGGTTCCTGACCACCACAACGACAAAAGTGTATACACACGTACTTTCTTTTAGATGGAAAACCTAAGAGTTTTGTCACTTGGAGATGTTGTCAATTTCTGTCGTACCAGCGGTCTTTAGCGAAAGAAAGAAAAAAAAAAGATATATTGAAACCAGAAACAGATTTCTGAATCATTCGAAAGAAAATTCTGAGCAGAAGATTTAGACGATGTTAAGAGAGGTTTTCAGAATTCTCTGACAAGAAAGTAGAGATCTAGAGTAAGAAGTAAATAGAAGTGGTGAAAAGCATTTCTTTTTCATTTCTTAGATTTGTTACGTTTCAACCAAGAATAACGAAACAACATTCTTTAGGATAAGAAGTTTTTCCGTTGCTTTTAATACCCGTGTTTCTAATCTTGGATTGGTTAGGATGTGAGCATAACGTGCTGGAAATGCAGTAAATGGAGGAATCAGTTTCGGTTTTGAAGATCCTTTTATAGCATATAAGAGGCATTTTTTTATGTGACATCTTTTACATGAAAACAGTTTTACAGTTCATGAATTTTTCTTCCTCCAAAATGACATAGTATTCTAAAATTAATTTGACTCTGCGCATATGACATGTAACACGTGAGCTTGGAACAGTAATTTTTTGTCTTCTTTTGCACATATGATTCTTTCATTAAGAACGAAAGTTTTTAGATTTCCTTAATGAATCTTGATTTTCTTATGCATTTGGGGAAAATCTCAGAGACGAGACATTATGGAACACAAAACGCGACATTTTGCCCAAAAATGATTCCTTTGAGAATATTCTTGTTCAGCCATTTTATGTTTTATTTTTCATCAGAAGCAAGACACGTTTACACAAGGTCCTTTTGTAATATTTCAGTTGTTTGAAAATAATTCATTTAATTTCTTCAAATGGCGAACAAGTTGCATTTCATGAGTTTTAGCAATTCCAAAAATGAGCATTATTTTTTTCCTTTATACACCAATATAGATTTCAGAGAAAAAGATAAAGGTTTATGATAATATTTTATTAACCTGTTTGCCACACAATTTTATCTGCTCATCACAGAAAGTTCTGTCTAGTGGAAACGGTTGATAAACTAGTTTGTGTCCCTATTTTCAAAATGGATCCTGATATACAAGAAAAGGAAAGGGTTGTGAAGAAAAGGATGCATTAGTTTGTGTAGCTTTTTAGGTCACTAACTTTTATTCATAAAAATGGTTTAGTGAAGTTGAAGGCAACTGGGGAATTTGCTTTATATTTTAAATTTGTGGGAATTTCTAAAGCAATTGGATATATTTTTGCAAAGCAAAATGTTTAGTTTGAGAAATGTTTGAGTTTCGCCTTAGTTTTTGTTTACTTTGAAAAATTTTCAAATTTCGATTTGTTTGCAATAACTTGCATTGAAATATTTTTCTTATACACTGATGTACCTAAAAATGAAATATATGTTTGGAAAAAAATGATGTCTACAAATATTTGAGGACAGCTTTTTCGAGAGAAGCTGAAAATGATTTTCAATACAGAATAAAATCAGTTTCAACGCAGAATTGAAATTTTCATAAAAGAACTTAATTTTTAATCTTTTCTAAATAGCCATGAAAGTCTTTATATACTTGTACAGTCTTTTAAATCTATCTATAAAACTTAATCTCAATATCAGTATCATAAAATTGATGATTTTTAATCTATTAAATTCGATGCATATTTTATTTGAGTTAAATGTGTGCAATCATCAAGATATGACGCTGGTCTAGATACACTTGGGAGTTAAAATATTTTAAACTAGCTGCCTTTGGCAACCTGCTTGCTCGTCAGGAATATTGGTTGTGTTTCCAATCAATTAAATCCATGTTGTTATTGTTGTCCAAAGTTCCTTGACTAGGCATTTGAATCTTTGGATTGTGATAGGCATTTAATCTGCATTATTTTAGGAATTTGTGTTAGAGATGACATTTAATATTGTTACAAAAGTCTTTCTGTGGGTGTATGGTGCAAACAATCCAACACGCAGAATAATGGAGAATGAAGGTTTATTCACAAATATGCAGGAAAACACGTAGCACAGGTACAGGAAACAATAGCTCTTTCACAGAATACCAATGTAAACAGACAACAATTCACAGGTAATAAAAGGCTAGCACTTTGATATTTAGCAACACAAACAGTCAGCAAATAACTAGTAACGACAATATCTGCACTTTCAATAGCGCTCAGCTCACCAGCTTCCTAGCTCGCACTGCGGACGAAGCTCTAAAGTCGTTCCCAATGGATCAACACTACTACTGCTCTGCGTCTAACAGCTTACTAGCTCGCACAGCAGATAGAACTCCGAAGACGTTCGCGCTCCAAGGCGATCCCAGTCGATCAACATTCACTCCGTCATGCAAGCGATCTCCTTATATAGTCTCCCCGGCAGGCCGTGACGTCGCATGGAATGATCTAGTACATTCAAGCGTATCTCCTGTCCTAATAGAGATATCGAGAAGATTCCAGCACCTTTGAGATCCCATATTTCGTCGCCAAAGTCGCCAAGATGGTCGCCAAGGTCAGGGGTTCACACGTGGCTGCTGCCCGTCATCTCAAATTTACCCCTGTAAAACTCTCTTCCCAACCATAGGACTCACATTGCTGGGAAGCGACTTTCCATGTTTGTAACAATATACCAATGTCCTCATATAAAAAGAATTGCTATTTGTTCTCATTAATGAAATATTGCTAGCAGATAATAATATATCCGCTTTAAGGGGGTTACCAAAGCATTTTATGGTCGACTATTTAGTATTATTCCATTTTTACATTTAGTTTATATTTTAAAATAAATTATATAATATTTTTATTTAAATTATTAATTTATTATTTTGTTAACATTTAATATTTTGCTCATATTTTTAATAAGATTTTTTGATAGCCATTAATTTTCAAACGGCAGTTAGACAAAATCTGAAATATCCTTTTAAGACAGAGGTATTAATGACGAAACAAGAAAATTCTTTCCCGCAATATCGAGCCACTAGAGGATATTATCTTTTATCCTTTTAATTGTCCTTATTATTGCTATTCTTGTCTTTTCTCAACAGCAATCAATTAGAAGTATGATGATACAAATGACATGGGAGTAAGTTTATCTATAGGGTAATTGCAAACATCACATATCAATTACATGAGGAAATGGGAACTCGAACGGTTTATTGGCACGAAACTCGTACCAGAAAAAAAAATTGCTGGTACAACATCCATGGCGCCCGCCAGGAAAAGCATTGGAAGGCATAGATGTAGCTGAACAGAAAATATTATTTATTTTCTGATATTAATGTTATAATTTAATTATAATATTAATATCGGTTATTATATTATAATTATAATAAATTATAATATGTTATAATTACCCGATTATATGTTATAATTATAATATTATAATATATAATCGGGTAATACATTTATCAATTAAATTATAAGTATTATTCTGTTTTGGAACTTAAACGATAAGTTTTAGAACGCAAACTCTTCGAAGTAAGCTGGAATATATATTAAAAAATGCGCTGTCCACATATTCAACAGAGCAAAATCCGTTTCCTTTAGAGCTAAACAAGTAGATAGGAATCAGCCGTTTCGGCTACTTGGAGAACTTAGCATCAAACTTTTCAAAGAAAGTCTTAATATTCGAGATTTATTTTCCCAATCGAACTTTTTAAAATTTTTTCTTCATGTATGTCATGTTTTATTCGATTTTGTTTTAAGTTAAATTTCAAAAAAAAATGTTTTTAAATACTGGCAGCCGTTACATCCTGAAGCTGTTTACTTAACTTTAACAACTGATTATAAATTAGTTATTATAGATAACCATTTTGAGAAATATATCAAGGCTTTGAAATGCAATGCACAAATATTCAGTAATTACAATAATATTTTAAACATAAATTAAATTTCTTATTTTTTATATCTTTTCTTCCAGCTATTTAGCCCTCACATGTTTAGAATAATAACTGATCAAAATTATTTTATAAATTAATGGAAATACAATCAGTATTGCTATTACTATTTCCCCGTTTAAAAATACATATGGTATGCCCCTTTCTGCTAAAAAGGAATCATTCGTAGTGACAAGGCAAATGTGAATTAAACAATTACGAAAAAACATAAAAATAGCCATCTAACATACAAAATGTCTAATTTGTATGATTTTAACTCTGAAAAATATCTGCAAAATGGCGTCGGATAACAAATGCTGCATCCTTAAAATTTATTTTTAAGTTTGAATGATGGATATTTCTCCGTCGACGCTTTATTTTCACAGTTTAGCGGGAAATATGAAAAATACTCATTTTTTGTACTGTCTTTCGATGTATGTAATTAATACTTCTTTTCTAGCATGCGCTTTTGAAAAAAAATATGGAAATGTTCGTATTTTTCAAGCAACCTACTCCATTGTTATAAAACATGTTTATTTCCAAGTTTTTGACTAGCATAAAAAGTCTTCTATTAGCAATAGAATACAAAAAAAGAAAAAATACAGAATAAACAGAAGAAGTACACAATAGCGATAACAATATCTATCAATAACTATTATTTATGTCAGCTTCTATTAGTAACAGTTTCTGTATTTACAAATGATGTTATTTTGTAGCTACTCGAGGCTGTGTAGGTTAATTAAAGATTCATCAATTTTCTATGAATGATCAAAACAACTTCAAATAATGTAGAACTTATAAACAAGAAAAAAATTTCAAATTTTATCAGACGATATTCCTAAAAAAAAAAAGATTTTATTTTCCCAATTGCAGTCTAAAATAAAGACAGAATGCGTTAGAATGCATTTAAAAAATTAGTAAAAAGTCTTAATTTGAAATGAAAGAAAGAATTTCGAAATCGATGTCGTAATCATTTATTCAAAACAAGCAATTTAAATATTTAACTTCTTGCATTCAAACAAAAGGCTTTTGTATAATTATTAGATCAAAACAAGACCTAGATTATGCTTCTATGCATAAAAATGGAATTGTTTCAGCTGACAACATGCATGCTTCGTAATAATGAACAATGTTTTCCGGCTGGATTTTTATGCGAAATACGATTGGGATTTGTTGGGCGATGTTTAGGACTCAGAGTATCGACTTCGTAATTGGCATGCGATGGATTTGAATTAAATTGAGTCAATTGATGTAATGCCACAACCACATAACAAACGAAATCAAGTAACATTTATCTTTACGTTGAGCTGTGTCCCCCGGATGTAGGCACCACGAGTACGTGGATGAGAGGCACCGGATAAGTAAGCGGGGTCTCGCTATTTCTAGGGGTAAAGTAATGGTGGTTGCGTAGCCCTCTCCAGTGATAGTACATACCTCCTACGGGAGGGGTCGGGCTGTGGCCGGTGATGGCTATAAGACTCCAGCCTCAGCACTCAAGCTATTGCAGAGACTGTAGGTAGGACAGGGGTAACACAGTTTACGTTGAGCTGTGAGAGCACGTATCTTTACCTCCTGCAGATAACTATAGGATCCAGCATAAAGATGCGACCTCTTGTAGGAGAAGTAAACAATTGGCCATTGTTTTGAATAAAAAGTTGGGACAGAGGGAAGCATTCTTCTGCTTCAATCTCGTCATTTCTAAGATTCCACACTAAGGTGTAGCAAAAACAATCGTACTGTACTTTAAAAATGGGATATTAAATCAATAACCCTAGCTAATCCTACAACAAATAATTAGACAAATAAGAGTTTACAAATGTTCCGAATTTCATTGAAGCAATTAATTACACTGGTTTTTGCGCATAAAAGTAAAGAAAATAATAAGTTATGTGGTTTCAAAATAAACGATTTGCATTGACTAAATGCTCAAGAAAGCAATGAAATAAAATGACATTTATATCAATTTATTTTAGTTTATTTTTATACAATTTTTTATAGCTACATAAGAAAGAAAACTCGTTATTCATAGGTACAAAAAAACAGGTACCCCAACCGGTTATATTAACATGAAGGGGCTTAATATATTTACTAATTTACCACTCAACAAAACAATAAAAAAAAATAAATAAAGCACTGAAAAGACTAACTGAAATAACTTTGGCTTTGAGCTTTCTAAAAGCTTAGTATGAATAGTGGGCATGAAACGCAAGAAAATAAGCATCAAACATTGGAATTCAGAAAATTAGCGACTATAAAAAGTGAAAAAAGTTAAGGAAAATAAGCAGAATGTCGAATTCCTAAGTAAGCGAATATTCTACCGAGAAATCTTAATAAATACCTTCCAAATGAGTTTCGTCATAAAAGAGTTAGTGGACTCTCCCGGGAAATGTTAATAAAATGTCTCTAAATATATGTTCTCGTGATTCTGGAAAAATGAAGAGAATTCCTTGGGAAAAGGGAAAAAAAATGCATTTGGTTGGATGCCAAGCCAAATACAAGTTTTAGGTATTCGCCATCTAATACTATTCGGTTCCTAACCATCACAGCAACAAAAATGTACATACACATACTTTCTTTTTGAAGAAAACCTCTGAGATTCGTCACTTGGAGATGTTGTCGATTTCTGTCGTACTCAGAGGTATTTAGCGAAAGAAAAAAAAATTAATGGAACTAGAAACAGATTTCTGAACTATTCAAAAGAAAATTCTGAGTAAAAGATTAAGACGATGTTAAGAGATGTTTGTCATAATTCTCTGACAGGAAGGAACAGATATAGAGCAAGAAGTAGATAGAAGTGGTGGATAACAATTTTTTTCATTTCCTAGATTTTCTACGCTTCACACAAGGATATCGAAATTTCTCAGGATAAGTGGTTTTTCCGTTGCTTTAAATACAGGTGTATGTAGACTTGGACTTGTTAGGGTGAAGATACAAAACATGCCAAAATGCATTAAAAAGAGAATACATCTCCGCTTTATATTTTTTAGAGCACATAACTTTCTTTATGAGGACATATATTGTATGCGAATAAATGGAGTCAATTCATGTGTCATCAAAGTCATATAACAAATATAACTAGGCTTGTCATCTAACATCTCATCGCTCGTTATCTTACGATGCACTGTTACGTCATATTTTTTTACCTTCTCCAATGCTGAACATTCAAAACAGAGCTCCACTCCAAAAACGGGTGTCAATGTGAAAAATCTCTCAGAATTGGAGCAGTGTCGAGCGCAAGTTTTGTATGCTATTAGTCCCGATATCCATCACTCCATTTTCACTGTCGGGCCATAAGCGCAGATGGAGTAGGTACGTGTGTGTGGAGGAGGGTGGATTGGGGTGTATTGTTCACCGAGGAAATCGGAGAAGGCGGGGTCGGGAATCGGAGTGACTGGTAGTGGATGAATTTGTGTGATGTGGAACGGTCGTGAATGACTATAAGTTAAAAAATGGAATTACTTGGAGTGCCACCACGCCATTTGTGTGGAGTAGAGCAGTTATAAATGACCTGCTTAAGATTTGTAATACATTTTAACTGCACATTTCAGCGCATTTATAAGCATCACATGAGAATAATTAATTCGACTTAGACCGAATTCAACGGAAGATTTGTCCTGCACGTAGATCTGCTGTGAGTTAAACCTAAGGTTCTAGAACAAATTGCCTCAAGTTTGTATGGTATAGAAGCTTGAAGAGTGAAGCGGTGTCTTGAATATTGCCCTTTTCATCCGACAACAGTTTGAAACTATGAGGTCTGTTCCAGATAGTTCAAGATCTATGACCTTATCAGGAGTGAAGTTGGAGTCCTCTCGACGGGAAGACACGGCCTGCCCGACAGGGGGGAGGGTTTCCCTGAAAGGGAGGGCCGAACATGCTGTACAAGGGAGGGATGTAATGTTGACCTTATCAAATTTTCGCTAGATCCTTTTTTTATCTACTAGTTGAATAGTTGTACCCCGTTGCATGAACTGGGTACAGAAATTTGCCCCGACGGGGTGCACAACATCCCTGGCCCCCCTACTGTCGCCACCCTGGACCTTATTAGAGATCCCCGTAAAGTTTCAAAATGCGGCTCTAATCTAACAAATCCACAAATCAAAACCATAAAAATTAATTGGTGTTTATAACTACTCACTAATCGAAAGATTATTGAGAAAGAGCAATTTTCGTAGCTAAAATGGTCATCTTTTTAAAACATAAATTTTGTCTTCTTCTCCACATAAGTTACACATTCAAAAGTATGGTAAATTTAAGGATTTGCTTGATGAACGACGATTATTTTGTAGCTGAAGCGGATCTCAGAAACGCGACATTCAACCCTAAAATATTTCTTTTGAGAAATTTCTCGACTAAATATTTTTCATTTTATTTTTCGTTAAAGTAAGATACATGTTTACTCAAATAAACCTTTAAGCTTTTTTACTATTCCTAAAATGAATATTACTTTATGAAAAACATTTCAATACAGATGTCTGAAGAAAAAGTCGTGTTTATGATAATGTTCTATTCACCTATTTATCAGGAGTGTTGTCTAGTGAAAGCATTTAACAATGTAGTTTGCTTGTTAACAATCCTTAAGGATATGCAGGACGTACTTTCGTTATAAAAGTTGTTATATAGTAGTCGGTGCGTTAGTTTATGAAGCTTTTTAGAATACTAATTCTTATTTCTAAGAAAAAGGAGGGTTAAAAACTCCGTGGTAGTAGAAGATCAATATGTTTTAATATTTTAATTTTCTTATGCATCATTTTTACTCTTTTATATTATTTTCTTGGATTTTATATTTCTTCCATATTATTTTTATGTTCTTACGAGGACACTCTTTATCCTTTTCTCACATCCGATATTGAATGTTGTTCAGGGATTAATTTTGTTTTTTAATTTTTACAGCCTAAAGTAGTTGGAAATATTTTTTGCAATACGAACTATTTAGTTTGAGAAGCGTTAGAAGTTTCTTTTTAGCTATTGTTATCTTTTCAGGCGTTTGATAGAAATTTGGATGCTTTTACAAAATTTTGCATTGTAAATTTGCTTATAAAGACTTATGCATCCGAAAAAGGATTATATATCTGGAAAAGTGAGAGATATTTTCATATAATAGTATACTGGAGGGGACGTTTATAAGGAATATTAATAAGTTTTTCAAAATATTATACAGAATCAAAACTTTTCGTATAAATCAATTCATTTTTTCTTTTCCAAACTGTCACAAGAATCTCCATCTCCCGGAAATCTAATTTATTCATGAAACCTAACCATAAAATAAGAGTTATAAAACTAATGTTATCGTAAAATTCTATCAGAATTCAGTTAGAAATTTGTTAGTATGTGAATTCAATTTGCATATACATCGAGAGGTAAAGCCGTGTAGAAGTTTTAAAACATTTTCAATAACATTTAATATAAGAGAATTATTTCTTTTATTTAGTTAATTATGCATTTATTATAATGAGTTATTAATGAAATCAAGAATTTGTATTCTGCGCCTATTAATGAATAACTGCTAGTCGCTAATAACTATTTGTTTTGAATCTTTTAAAATTTAAGCGGTTTGAGAGCATATTTTATGATGGGTTATTTTGTACAATTCAATTTATTATTACAATTAAGATAAGGAAGATGTGAATTTTGTTTCGATTTTAAGTTAACTTCGATGATCATTCTTTGATTTTTGTGCACTTTTTTATTTGCCTTGAATTATTTGATGTTTGCAAAAATGGAACTTTGTAATTCGATATTTTACTCACTTCCAGATATGTTAGAGTTCTGAAATTACTTACACTTTTGTTTTCGAAGATGATATAATATTTTAAAATTTTCAAAACAGAATTATCAATTCATTGCTCAGTTTGATTGAGTTCCGATTCAATAGAAGGGGGGGGGGCGGTGGCCTAGTGGTAAGGTCTCGACTTCGGGGCCGGAGGGTTCCAGGCCCGAAACCCGATCTCACTGAAGATCCGTCATGTATTGGACTTGCTGCCCGGTAAATCATACTTGCGGCGCCAAACGTACTCCCGCTGGTGTGGTGCGGAAGTTTGGAGAGGGGTACCTGCTCAGGTGCCGTCCTCGTCATCTGAACGCGGTTCAAAATTAGGAGGTCCGTCCCAAAATATAGCCCTCGTGTTGCTTCACAAACGGGACGTTAATATAACTAAACTAAACAATACTAGAGGAGCCACATGTTAGTGAATTTTAGAAAAATGATCACGAAAGCCCATTATAAGCATAATGATGAATTATGAAATAAATTAAAGACTATAAAGTTGAAAATCATAAAAATAAGCCTGTTTTAAGAAGGACACTTTTATTAATGTTCTAAAAAGTAAAAAAAAAATATCGAGGAAAAAATGGACATCAGAACAAAATTGAAAAAGCGGGAGGCAATGAAAGCAATAAAAAGTTAAGCATGAGAAATATCCCAATAGAGAAAATTCCTAAACATTCATTAAAAATTAATATATTATTATAAAGATTAAAATTCCAATTCACCTGAAGTATTTACATCAGTTCCTTACTCTTTTACTATTTTTGCTTTGATTTCCAGATTTTTAATAAGAAAATATTTTCCACGTTTTAGTCTACTAATAAAAGCGTGCTTTTTAAAAGCTTTTTTATTTTTATTATTTTTGATACACTGAACAGGTTAGAAAGTTAAATAGCTGAAAGACTATTTGTTCGAATTTCTTACAGGAAAACTTCGATTAACCTTCAAAATTTAGCTTACCCTGAAGTCCTTTCCAATTATGATAATTAATTATAAAAGTATATGCAACCGTTTCTGCAAACATTTTATGTCAAACAGAGAACGTAAGGTCAATCAGTATTTTAAAAACATTTTAAGCACGTGGCGAAGTCAACTTTATTATTCAATAATACGTTGTAGTTTTTTTTATTTATTCTTAAATTTCACGTCCATAAACGTTTTAAAAATGCGTAAATAACATGAAAATACAACTCAAAATGCCTCAATAAATCACCATATATCGGAAGGAAAGCCTTATTTAAGGAGAGTCTCTATGAGTCAGATAGCTCAAAAATGTATTTAAAAGCATTGGAATAAAAAGACCAGGTGTTTCTAAGTGTATGGCAATGTATTTGTGCATCAGGAAGTAACTAAGCAGTAAGCTTATATTCTCGAATGTCATCTGTATTCTTTGCATTAAACTCTTTATGTTAAGTTTCTTCAACTGAAACTAAAATTGCTTTTCAAAAGAAGCACGTTTTCCTTACACTTAAAATATATTAAATGTATAACTAAACCGAAAACAAGCGTGTAAACTCTCACTCTTTTTCTACCATCCGGGGGCAAGTCTTGCATATAAATAAGAGAAAATCCATCTTACTTCAAACACTGTGCATTCAAACAGACTTCAAACAATGCCTATTCTGTTGAATTTGTATTCAACATGCTCTTTTAATATGCATTCAATCATACTTCAAAAATTTTATATTTTAAGAATTCTCATGTAATCTCTAAAACAGAATAAGACATTGAACGACACATCTAGTGGCTCAAAAATTATATTTGCTCTTTAACTGCGTATTTGATAGTTGTCATTCACTCAAAATAAAACCTCAACAATCTATTAAATTTAAACAAACTGCAGTAAAACTTCGATTAGCCGTCAGTTTCTGTTACCCGTCATCGTCTAAAAAAATAGGCTTATATTATTACAATACATTTCTGTACACTACTACTCTTATATTGAAGTTTATATTGATCATTTTGTAAAATTTAATACAATATATATGTATTATTCACTTTTAAAGTATTTAATTTTCATTTTCGTTTCATGTCAACTGTGAAATCACGTTATTGTAGTCCCGATCATTTGAATAGCCTCACCAGTAATAAAGTATAAAATATGCTTAATAGGGGGGGTCCAAATATCGCCTACGTTTCTAATATCGCCCACAACGGTTTCTTCTCACTTTTTAGCGGTATATGGTGGCCATTACCAGAGATACAAAGCTTCCCCCTTCAATAGTTGCACGAGGAAGCCATTTGAACCTGTGTTGTTTTTTCTTTTTTATGGGAGCTTTTGTTGATTTTCGCGTAAAGAGAGTTAATAAGCATGTTTCATTATTTTAAGTATAATCAGTAAAGTTCAAGGGATAATATTATATCATTTGAGGCATTGATAGTGATTATAATTGGCTACATTTTGGTCTAGTTCGTTTCTTGATTTGGAATCCGATTCCGAAGGGGGAGGCCACGAACTTTTAGTGTTAGGTTGTTCCTAATATCGCCCACTTGAGTGTTCCTATTATCGCCCACTTGAGTGTTCCTATTATCGCCCACTTGAGTGTTCCTATTATCGCCCACCTGACTATCCCCATTATCGTCCTAGCCCTTTAAGCGGGTTAGACATTATTTAATATTTCTGCTTCCGGAATAGTTGTATGAAATAAATACTGGAAAGGAACGACTCTTTTGTTTTCCAGAATATCAATACTATTTATTTGTCTCAACACACGGCAGAGACAGTCCACATTTCAATTATAGTCAAGTTCAATCCGTTGATAATAAATGACCGCTAAACATTTGAAATATTTATCTGTCGTAATTAGGTAAATATTAATATATTTTAATGTTATTTTTCTATTTTTTTGTTAATTAAGTGTTAATGTTTTTGCTCGTTAGGCGTAATATTTCGCTATCTGCACGATCGTACGGGTTCGGCGTTAACCCTTTAAAGGGACTCTATTGTTGGCTTCTTTTTTAAACATGAAGGAAGCAACATGAACTTGTTTGACGTATCAAATAATAAACTGTGAATACTCCATTTAAAACGATTTCTTTCTTTCTTTTCTAGAAGAATCTATTTGCAACGGAAAAATCAACAAAATTCTAAAAACTACATTTTTTCTACTGTTGCCACAAAAAATATAATGTGATGAAAAAAATTAAATATGATAATAAATAAATGCTTTAAATAAAAATAAAACGATATTTACAAACAAATATTAAATGCTGCGTGAGCTATAATTCAGCCACTACATTACTCCCCCACCAGTAACTATGTTACGTTACGAAGAAAGGAAATATGAGTAGTGTGACCAACATAAACAATTATTTAACATTGATATCATAAAGTTCAAAATAGTTAACTACAAATAGTACTTAAAATCTTCGAAGGTAAAAATGTCTTAATGTCAGTCCTTGAATCGGACGGGTAAACGAATAGTTCTACCTGTGAGAGATTGTTTTTGCGTCAGATCTGGTTTATTATCTGATGTCTGCAACTTGTTGTGATCAGTGGTTGTCCCCTTAGGATTGTCCTCAGCTAAAATATAGGCTGGCTTCAAGCGATCTAATGATACATTAACATTTTCCCCTTTTATGTTAATAGTAAAGTATTTATCCTTCCGCTCAATTACGGGGAATGGTCCTTCGTAAGGAGATTCCAATTGCTTTTTAACTCTATCTATACGTTGAAAAACGCGAGAGCAGTTTTCTAAGTCTTTATTCACAAATATGTGTCGACTCGAATTTCTACGAGTGGTCCTTGGTCCCACGGTTTCCATTTGTTTCTGGAGATTATTAGCAAAACTCTCCGATGCTGTTCGGATACTGGGTTCACAAAACATTTCTCCAGGAAGTCTGAGACTTTCTCCATAAACTATTTGTGCAATTGAATGATTGTTATCTTCTTGAATTGCAGTACGCAAACCCAAAAGTACTGTCGGTAACGTGTCAATCCAAGACAGATTGTTGTGAGCTTTTAATGCTGTTTTTAATGTTCTATGAAGGCGTTCAACTTTGCTGTTACATGCAGGATGGTAGGCTGTAGTATGTTGCAGCTTAATACCACAGATTTTGGACAAAGTTTGCAATGTTTCACTTCTGAACTTAGTTCCGCGGTCGGTAATACGTTTGTGTGGCGTCCCAAAACATGCTATCCAGTTGCTATAAAATGCTCTTGTCACAGTGTCTGCTGAAACTTTATCTAAAGGAATTGCTTCCATCCAATTTTAAAATCTGTCGATGCAAGTTAAACAGTAAATATTCCCTCTCGATGGAGGAAGAGGACCAATGAGATTTATATGCACAACACAAAATCTTCCTGAAGGTACTTCATACTCGCCCAATTTTGTTTTAGTGTGGCGATTGATTTTAGCTTTTTGGCAAGGAATGCAGGTTCGAGTCCACAATTGCACATCTTTTTTAATGCTAGGCCAAATGAATTTTGAATTCATCAATTTTATAGTTGACTTAATTCCTGGATGTGATAGGCCGTGAATATGGTGAAAAATTTGTTTTCGAAAAGCTTGTGGAATGTAGGGCCGAATTTTGCTAGTTGAAGTATCACACCATAAGTATTTCCCCGAAGGTAGAGGGTACTCCTTGAAATTCAAGGAAGTAATGGTTTGCAAACTCTTCAGTTCTTCATCTTGAGTTTGTGCATCAGCTATTTGATCGTAATCTATTGATGAAACTTCAGTAACCCTGGATAACGTGTCGGCTACAATGTTATTTTCACCTTTTATATATTTAATATCAGTCGAAAACTGAGAGATATAGTTAAGTTGACGAGCTTGTCTTGGTACCGCTTTGTCAAGCTTTTGGTGAAAGGCAAATATTAAGGGCTTATGGTCTGTATAAATTGTAAATGTTCTTCCTTCCAGATAATGCTTGAAATGTTTAACTGAAAGATATATGCCTAATAACTCCCTGTCATACGTGCTATAATTTTGTTGTGTATCGTTTAACTTTTTAGAATAAAATGCAATTGGCTTCCAAGTTGAGTTTTCATATTGCTGTAACACTGCTCCTATTGCTGTATCTGAAGCATCTGTAAATAATGACAGAGGTAATTCAGAATAGGGAAAAGACAACAACGTTGCATTTGCGAGGTCATTTTTGCACTTTTCAAACTGTTTTTCAGCTTCATCAGTCCATTGGATCTTTCCTTTGTCCTTCTTTTTAGAACCTTTAAGGTATTCATGTAACAAAGCTTGATTCTTTGCTGCGTCTTTTAGATAACGACGATAAAAATTAAGCATTCCAAGAAATGTTCTAAGGTCTTGAATATTATCGGGTCTTTTGTAATTCATAATAGCTTGAACTTTATCTGGCAAAGGACGAGAACCTTGGGGTGTAATTAGATATCCCAAAAATTCGATTTCTTCAACAGCGAATACAGATTTCGAAATATTTATTCTTAAGCCAAAAGTATTCAATCTTTCTAAAACTAAATTAAGATGGATTTCATGTTCTTGATTGCTTTTGGATGCAATGAGTATATCGTCTAAATATGGAGATCATGCCAATTTAATAGAATTTTTAATCAGCAACGGGTTGTTCTTCATCTTCAAAGTCACCTTCATCATCAGCAGTAGCCTCTTGATACTGCTGATATTCAAGATCATTCATGTTTGATTCGGTTTCAGTGAATTCCATTTCATCCATACCTTCTCCAGTATAACAATGCAAGAAAGCCTTTCGTCGGAACATAGCTGTGAATTGTTCTGAAATTCTCTTGAATAGCTCTTGGATGGCAGTACTGTTTCCAATGAAAGTGGCAGACATTTTCAGTCCCCTTGGTGGAATATCACATATAGCAGTCTTCACATTGTTGGGAATCCATTCAACGAAGTAGCTGCTGGTTTTTGTTGTGTGCATTGAGCATTTGTTCATCAACTTCCTTCATGCTCATACGACCTCTGAAGATGGTGGCGACTGTCAAGTACCTGCCGTGTCTTGGGTCGCAAGCCGCCATCATGTTCTTAGCATGAAACATCTGTCGGGTCAGCTCAGGAACGGACAGAGCCCTGTATTGCTGGCTGCCTCTGGAGGTAAGAGGAGCAAAACCAGGCATAAAGAAGTGGAAACGAGGGAAAGGAACCATGTTCACGGCAAGCTTTCGAAGATCAGCATTCAGCTGGCCAGGGAACCTCAAGCAGGTGGTAACACCAGACATAGTAACAGAGACGAGATGATTGAGATCACCGTATGTAGGTGTCGTCAATTTCAATGTACGGAAGCAAATGTCGTACAAAGCTTCATTGTCAATGCAATATGTTTCGTCTGATTTTCCGTCTTCAATCGACATCTTTTTGTTTGCAGGAACGGGTCACCAATATGTTGGCTTCTTCTTATTTAAACATGAAAGAAGCAACATGAACTTGTTTGACATATCAAATAATAAACTATGAATACTCCATTTAAAACGATTTCTTTCTTTCTTTTCTAGAAGAATCTATTTGCAATGGAAAAATCAACAAAATTCTAAAAACTACATTTTTTCTACTGTTGCCACAAAAAATATAATGTGATGAACAAAATTAAATATGATAATAAATAAATGCTTTAAATAAAAAGAAAACGATATTTACAAACAAATATTAAATGCTGTGTGAGCTATAATTCAGCCACTACACTATATTTAAAATCAAATATATATTAAAATTCCAATTCACCTGAAGTATTTACATCAGTTCCTCACTCTTTTACTATTTTTGTTTTGATTTCCAGATTTTTAATAAAAAAATATTTTCTACGTTTTAGTGCACTAATACAAGCGTGATTTTTAAAAACTTTTTTTTATTTTTATTATTTTTGTTACCCTGAACAGTTTAGAAAGTTAAATATCTGTAAGACTATTTATTCGATTTTCTTACAGGAAAACTTCGATTAACCGTCACCGTCCGAACCAGGGCTGTGACGGTTAACTGAATAGACGGATAACAGAGATCTCATAATATATGCAGCCCCGATCACTTGAATGGCCTCACTTAAATAATATTTCATGAGAAGGTAAATATTTATTATCATTACAAAAATGAGTTTATTAGACGATTTTTCATCTGTAGTAACAAAATCACGAAAAGAAAAAGGTCTCTTATATATTAATTATTGAAAATACTAATTTCGAGAAAAAAAATTTAATATTTTTAATGGCTACTTAGCACATTTATCGGTTGGAAAATACTATTTGTAAGCAATTATATAAAGCCTTTATTTTTTATGGTGCAGTTTTCTTCTATGATGCTTGTATGGCTTGAAATTAATCATTGCTGTTGTCATGTTGCTTATCATCACTGTAAACGACATCAGAGAAGATGCCCCATACCTGAAAACAGCTGAAAACTTTGATGCTTGTTTTGTAAAATCGATTAATAAGTTTGTAATGTCTGTCTACCATTTAATATGACAATATCAATGACATCTTTGGGAGTAATTTCTCTGCATAGGATGACAGAACTAAAACACGAATGAGACATGATAGAATTCATTCTTCCTTCCTAAAATCATGGTAATTATAGGAGAACTAGTCCTGTCCATCCATATTAAAAGTGTTTTCACAGGTGAAACTTATACTTCTCCATTCAGAAGTTTAATGCGTATGCTCTTTTGCAGAGAGAAACCGTTGCATCTTATGATGGATCGTGAGCTGCGGTTTGCGTATTAGTTTCAATCGTTTAATTATTTTGCATTTTTAATTAACCTTTTGACGTGTGAAATTGAAGCTTTAATCCCATTTTCTTTGGCAATTATTGTTGCTGGTTGACATGAATTAGATGGATACCGAAGAGTCAAGCTTCATTCTTGGGCTTGTGTGGTTAAGGCAGCTCTTCCTTTATTTCTGTTATTGTATTGGTGCATATCCTACAAAAGATTGTTTATAACTTTAGGTCTACGATTAATTTTTTAAAAAAATTGTCCATTTTGAGAAACTTTCAGATTTCAAAATTTTAACATGCTCAATTTCTTCTTTGCTAAGCCATGATGCTCGGCTCATTTTACAAAAGAGTTAACCAGATTTAATTTTAGTTTACTCAGCAATAACCACATGCAATTAGATAGAAAGTTTCTGCCTTAGAATTCTAGATTTTTGAAATTCAAACTGGTGAGGCTATTCAAGTGACGCGGGAGTTACTGTGATTTTTCACGAAACTGAAAAATTTGCATAAGACACATGACTTATATATATATATTTATTTAATTAAATGACGCATCATTACTATTTCTAAAATTTGTTTTTCGGAAAGATAATTGTAATTAAAGTAGGGGGTCCAAATATCGCCCACTTAAGCTATTATTTTAATCGGTTGACTAATTCAAGTGCAATTTGTCTAAAAATTATTTTAATATATTCTATGGACTGTTATCTAAAAATAAACTGAAATTCCTAATGCATAAGTTTAACAAACACGCACAATTTTTTTGTGACCGCGAAATTTTTCGTTCTAAAAAAAAGTGTTCCTGATATAGCCCACTATATGTTCCAAATATTGCCTATGTCTAATATGGATTAAAATAAAGTGTAGCTTATGTTATGATCATATTTTCGTTATTAAACATGAATATTAAGGCACAAGAAAATTGGAAGTGATATAAAACATCTTTCTTGTACTTTTAGGAATATAGTTAAAGTATCCCTCAGGTGGTTAGCAGTCGCAGCGTCTTTTCAGAATGTCCGAGGCCCCCTTGATTTACCCAGCATGCTTCTTTTGAAAATCAATCCCTTTTTCTCAGGCAAAATCTATTGTGTACAACTTCGTTCAGGATACTGAACATATTCAAGGGAAGGTTCGCGTAGCTTTTTTTGACGAGATAATTTAGGACTGGTGGAGTGTATCCAAATGAACTTTTCGCTGAATTTAGTATTTATTTGCCAGCACTTTGTGTCTAGCTTCTTTGTCGGAACTGAATAATTACAAACACATGTACTGACAACCAATTCTTGTTACTTCTCCTTCTGATAAACTAAGAAGGAGGGTAGGATTTTACTGATGGAAAGTGAGTAGCCTGCTTTGTTCGGAAGCTTTCAGAAAGATCCATAAAAATTCTACGCAGGAGCTTGTCACATTTGAGTGATGATTTGGGGAAATTATTTCTTTTACAATCACAGAGGTAAACATTTTATTGAAGCTTTTGAAGAACATGTGCTAAGTGACCAATTTCATGCTCTGGGTGTAACCAAGAAATAACAAACAACGCTAAGAATCACGGAATGGTCTCGTGAAATACTTAAGACTGCCCACCCCTTGAGAAAAATACACAAAAAGTCTTTATATGTAAAATATTGTATTTTCAGGTGATAGGACAATAAACCAGGAATTTTTTTAAACTAAAAATTTCTTATAGAGTCCCTTAAAGGGCTAACGCCGAACCCATATGATCGTGCAGATAGCGAAATATTACGCCTAACGAGCAAAAATATTAACTCTTAATTAACATAAAATGGAAAAATAACATTAAAATATATTAATATTTACCTAATTACGACAGATAAATAATTCAAATGTTTGGCGGTCATTTATTATCAACGGATTGAACTTGACTATAATTGAAATATGGACTGTCTCTGCCGTGTGTTGAGACAAATATATAGTATTGATATTCTGGAAAACAAAAGAATCGTTCCTTTCCAGTATTTATTTCATACAACTATTCCGGAAGCAGAAATATTAAATAATGTCTAACCCGCTTAAAGGGTTAGGACGATAATGGGGATAGTCAGGTGGGCGATAATAGGAACACTCAAGTGGGCGATATTAGGAACAACCTAACACTAAAAGTTCGTGGCCTCCCCCTTCGGAATCGGATTTCAAACCAAGAAACGAACTAGACCAAAATGTAGCCAATTATAATCTCTATCACTGCCTCAAATGATATAATATTATCACTTGAACTTTACTGATTATACTAAAAATAATGAAACATGATTATTAACTCTCTTTACGCGAAAATCAACAAAAGCTCCCAGAAAAAAGAAAAAACAACACAGGTTCAAATGGCTTCCTCATGCAACTATTGAAGGGGGATGCTTTGTATCTCTGGTAATGGCCACCATATACCGCAAAAAAGTGAGAAGAAACCGTTGTGGGCGATATTAGAAACGTAGGCGATATTTGGACCCCCCTATTAAGCATATTTTATACTTTATTACTGGTGAGGCTATACAAATGACCGGGACTACAATAACGTGATTTCACAGTTGACATGGGACGAAAATGAAAATAAAATACTTTAAAAGTGAATAATACATACATATTGTATTAAATTTTACAAAATGATCAATATAAACTTCAATATAAGAGTAGTAGTGTACAGAAATGTATTGTAATAATATAGGCCTATTTTTTTAGACGATGACGGATAACAGAAACTGACGGCTAATCGACGTTTTAACTTAATAGATTATTCAGGTTTTATTTTGAGTGAATTACAACTTTTAAATATGCAGTTGAAGAGCAAATATAATTTTTTAGCCACTAGATGTGTCATTTAATGTCTTATTCTGTTTTAGAGATTACATGAGAATTCTTAAAATATAAAATTTTTGAAGTATGATTGAATGCATATTAAAAGAGCATGTTGAATACAAATTCAACAGAATAGGCATTGTTTGAAGTCTGTTTGAATGTACAGTGTTTGAAGTAAGATGAATTTTCTCTTATTTATATGCAAGACTTGCCCCGTATGGTAGAAAAAGAGTGAGTGCTTACGCGCTTGTTTTCGGTTCAGTTATACATTTAATATATTTTAAGTGTAAGGAAAACGTGCTTCTTTTGAAAAGCAATTTTAGTTTCAGTTGAAGAAATTTAACATAAAGAGTTTAATGCAAAGAATACAGATGACATTCGAGAATATAAGCTTACTGCTTAGTTACTTCCTGATGCACAAATCCATTGCCATACACTTAGAAACACCTGATCTTTTTATTCCAATGCTTTTAAATACATTTTTGAGCTATCTGACTCATAGAGACTCTCCTAAAATAAGACTCTCCTTCCGATATATGGTGATTTATTGAGGCATTTTGCGTTGTATTTTCATGTTATTTAATCATTTTTAAAACGTTTATGGACGTGAAATTTAAGAATAAATAAAATAAAAATCTACAACGAATTAATGAATATTAAAGTTTGCATCATCACGTGCTTAAAATGTTTTTAAAATACTGATTGCCCCGATGTTCGCTATTTGAACATAAAATGTTTGCAGAAGCAGTTGCATATACTTTTATAATTAATTATCTTAATTGGAAAGGACTTCAGGATAAACTACATTTTCGGTATGCAAACTTCCGTCTGAATGTACCCCTTGAGGTGAATTAGGGTACATTTTGACTTATAAATTCTAGTACTTGGTGACGAATGAAAATACTGCATATAACATTTCGTGAATAAACACAGCGCGCTCAAGGTGAATTCTAACAGTGTAGATTGTATTTTCCTGAGATTTGTGATAGTAGTCGCAAAAACGAGTGGAAGTGGAAACGGCCTCCTTGAAAATGCAAAGAGTAACTCGGTTTCAGGGGATGTTATCTTGAATTCCGTAGTAATTGTTTTGGATTCTGCTTCTCCATCTGTTAGAACAGTACACACCCGTAAATTACTTCTTACCTCTTTAACACTTTACCAAGTTCCAATGACAAAGCTAGTGTTAGAATTAAGGTTTCTAATCAGTAACTGGTAAATACTTTTAATCCGAAGAATTATTTTTGATTTCTTTATGTCAACTTGATATAAAGTGCTTAGCAATGCTTGACTGTACTCAGTTTCGCTGTTGGCTTGATATGCACGTGCTTAGCAATACTTGACTGTCTTCTGCATCGATGTTGCATCTGTATGAACGTTTCTTAGAAACGTTTTTAACTCCTTAACGGCAAGTACAATAGTTCAAGATAGAAAACATTATTTAAATATTTAGTGGTAGAAATTTAATTTCAAATCATTTCGGGAAAGATATAGGAATCAATTATTAAAAATAACTAATTAAAATATCTAAGATCTGAAATAAGCTTATGAACTGATTTTGTTTCCGTTTTCTCCTTATGGAGAAAAACATAATTTATTTCAGTAGTCTTGGTTTGTTCAGTATATATAAAAACGTAGTTGATCTGTTTGCAAAAAAAATTACAAAATAACAAGTAATCCATATTCTGCGTAATTAAACTCTGTATTGAAAACGAAAGTTGTTTCAATTCAAGAAGATCTTTCCATCATGTTAGATCTTGTAGAAACTTGTATTGCGTTATTAACCGGTAGTGCGGTCATTCACAGCTTTTTACGTACTATAAATTTGAGTTGTTTCCGACTATAGAGTAGTTTCAAAATAGCTCATAAAAAGTATAAAATCAAATCAATGCTATAACAAACTTTTAGGTTATGATAAATAATTTTATAAGATTTTATGTATGTTACTTAATTTGATTGAAAGAAAATTAATTGCATTTACTTTTACGCATTAAAATAAGGAAAACATTAAGTTTTCTTGTTTTAAAATAAAACTATTCAGCTTTGCATTGACTAAATGCCTAAGAAAACAAACATGTATAAATATATCGAAGTCCAAATACTTTAATTTATTTTATTACCCTTTTTTGCAGTCACAGGAGAAAGAAAACTCGTTTTTCAAATGTACAAAAGAATGGTAATTTTAGCAAGAAGTGGCTTAATAAATTTGCTAATTTACCATTGAATAAAACATTTGAAAAAAGAACCATGGAACGCATATAGCTTAAGTTTTGTTCTTTCCAAAATCTGAGTATAAATTAAGTGCAGGCATTAAGCGAAGGAAATAAAAAGCAAGAAACAAACATAGGAATTGAGAAAATTAACGACTTTAAAAGTGAAAAAATCAAGGAAAATAAACAGAATGCCAAATTCCTAAGTAAGGTAAGCGAATATTCATCCAAGAAATCTGAATAAATACCTTCCAAATGAGTTTCGGCGTAAAAGAGTTATTGGACTCTCCCGGGAAATGTTAATAAAATGTCCCCAAATGTATGTTCTCGTGATTCTAGTAAAAAATGATTGGAATTCCTTGGCAAAAGGAAAAAAAAGAGCTTGTATTTGGTTGGATGCCAAGTCAAATACAAGTTTTAGATATTCGTCATCTAATACTATTCGGTTTCTGACCATCACAACGAGAAAAGTGTATACACACATACTTTCTTTTTGAAGAAAGCCTGAGAATTTTGTCACTTGGAGATGTTGTCAATTTCTGTCTTACCAGTGGTCTTTAGCGAATGGAAAGGAAAAAGAAATGCATTGAAACCAGAAACAAATTTCTGAACCATTTGAAATAAAATTCTGAGCAAAAGATTTAGACGATGTTAAGAGAGGTTTTCAGAATTCTTTGAGAAGAAAGTAGAGATCTAGTTTAAGAAGTAAATAGAAATGAAAAAAATTCTTTTTCATTCTCTCGATTTGTTACGCTTTGACCAGGGATATCGAAACTACATTTCTTAGGATAAGAAGTTTTTCCATTGCTTGGATTGCATGTTTTGTAGGTTTGGATTAGTTAGAGTGACCACAGATCATGTCGGAAACATATTAAATGGAGAATACATTTTCGATTTTGAAGGTTTTTTAGAGCACATATGAGATTTCATATGGGCATTTTTTTTTATGTGAATGAATTGCGTCAACCTACAGGATTTTACAATCACATGATAAGCGTAACCGCACATGTAATCTAACGTCTACCTACATGGTGTGTTATGCTATGCTTCTGCACCACTTCTTTCTTTTCCTTTAAGATGCAAAATGGGTTCTAAAATTAAACTGGTTCGGCGCATTTGACATACATCACGTGAACGTGATTAATTTTGTGAAGATAGACTAACTCTCCGTTTTGAAGTTACACGAAAGTGTTTTCGGACCGTCCTTTTAATTTTGATCCTTGGTGTGAATTTGGAATGTCACCTCGGCCGGCATACCTCTCTTCTCGTTTACTCACCACACTAGTGGCAGTACGTCTCATCGTGACAGATTTAACTTGTACCAGGACAATGTATGGGTGGAATAAGATTTCATATAGATGATCCTAATCCACGAAACCAGGATTCAGGTGCTAGACCACTGGAACCTCCACATTATCGTAAATCGACTAGGTTTCGTTAATTACATCTTATGCACATTACTGTGACATTTAAATAACAAAGTTACCTAGTTTAAGAAATGAATATATATCTTTATAAAAACATATTTAAAAGAATATTTTAAATTAGACTTTTCTCAGAACCTCTTTTGTTGCTCATCCCTAAAGAGTATTTTAGGAGTATTATGGAATTTGGTCCTTGAAATTGGGGTGTGAGCCCCCCTCTGGAACCAAGTTAGCTTGAATTCCGATTTGGCTTCCTCATATGCCAAGAAGATATAAGAATGCAGTCTGTTGCATGGCGGATGTAGGAGCCTATTTCTTCACAGCTGCAGCTGGGTATGCTGGACAAGTTGAACATATGTAGGTACCCGGCGAAGGGTCTGTCGAACGACCAGAAAAGAAGATTACGTCCTCCCGTTTCCATTTAGCAGAGTGGGTGCTGACTTTGGGAAAGATGTTATGGATACACCTTTATTACCATTGTTCTCCAGTCGTCTAGCGTAATTTTCCCAAAGGAGGATTTCAGAAATGAGTTTGGGAACTCTGTTGAAGGATATGGGTTTCCAGCTTCCACAGCTTCCTTTGATAGTATGTTGGCTATCTTATTGCCTTCATAGCCGACGTGAACCTTTATCCAGGTGACTTGTATATTAGGGTGAGTCAGGAGAGTTACGTTAATATGCATCGCTGTTTTATTGCTCCTTCTAGGATTTGCTGTCGCTTGAATGCTATCTTTGTTATCTACATAAACAGTATTATAGGATATCAAGAACACTGTATGAAAGTTTACATAGGTTCTAAACATTTGAAAGTTAGACTCTTTATTCATGTCATTCACTTCCTTAACCATCTATTATGTTGGCTATTTCGAAGATTCCAAATCTAAACGATTATATCTATGAAGTCATGATATTAAAACTTTAATAATTGATTGGTGCATTAACTAACACTTTCAGCACTCCTATGATATATAATCACAATGAAGACAGAAAGACGTTAATTAATTTTCATAACTAAAATGATTTCTATAATAAAAAATGAAATTCTGTCTTCATTTGCACATAAGTTACTTTTTAATGGGTTTGGAGTTTTGATGATTTGCGTAATGAATGATGATTTTTTGTTACTTGTACGTAAAACATAAAACGTGACACTATGCTAAAAAAATGTTTATTTAGATAATTTTCTCGCAAAATCATTGCTTAATACATATTTTTTCTGAAAATACAATGCTCGTTTACGCTGACACTCAATGCACTATTTTAGCTGTTTGTTGATGAATTCATTTAATTTCGTGAAAGAATAAAGTGAGAACGACAAAATTTTTCTGTCCTTGTAATGAGTATTATTTTATAAAAAAGAAAAAGTTAAGATTTCTAATAAAAATGATAAATGATTATGATGATATTATGTACACCAGCTTACAACAAAATCTATTCTATTTATCGAAGAGTGTTCTGTGTATTGAAAAAATTTAACACATGAGTTGTGTATCCCTTTATGAAAAGAATCCGTAGATCTTTAGTATAAATACATTTTGTAACAAAAGCAAGGAAGATGCGTTAGTTTGTAAAGTTTTTGAGTACATTAATTCCTTTTTTTAACAAAAGGGCTTATAAAATCCCATGGAAGTAGAGGATCAGGATTTTTCGCTATGTTTTTTTTTATACGTGCGATTCTACGATTTATAATTTCTTACATACGATATTGGAGTGTAAGTTCAAGTATCATTTTTATATTTGAAATTTGTCGCAGATGTCTGAAACAGCTGGAAATATTTTTGGAAAGTAAACTCTTTACTTTGAGAAAACTTTGAACTTTAGTTTTATTTCTTTGATAAAAAAATTGGACTTGTTTGCTTTAAATTTCATTGAAATTTTGTTCTTAAAGAGCAATGTACTTAAAATACGGAATCTACTTTTGGAAAGAAAATGTCGTTCTCAGATATTTGATGAGGGCGCTTCGAGAGAATATCAATTTTTTTTCTATACATTATATGGAATTATAAGTTTTATAAAGACTCACTTTATTTTTTATCTTTTTCAAATTTTTTCAAAAAAATCTCAGCGGGCACAAAGTCTATTTTATTCGTAAACCTTAACAACAAAAAAAGAGTTGTAAAAACTTATTAGAAATTGAGGCATATTTTATATAAACTTAATATGCGAACGCATCAAGAGGTAATTACAGCACATATGCACTTTGGAGGTTGAAAAATGCTTCAAACTACAATGAATGTGACAATGTCTTTTTTTAAAAGAATTTAAAATTTGAACTTATTAATGAGTAACTGGTGTTTATTAATAACTGTCTGTTTTAAAATTCTAAAAATTTCAGTTGGATGATCCAAAACTATTTTATGATGGATTTTTATTTATTTTTTATTTATTTACAACCCGCCCCTGCCCAGCCTACCCAAAAGGGTGTAAGGCCTTCCACAGGTCGGGGGGGGGGACATTAAACAAAAGAAAAGAACTATATTAAAACAAAATTTACAAAGAACCTCAAAGGGTAAACAGAACAATTTAAAATATCATCATTTACAACCATAAACACTTTAAAAAAACACCAAAACACAAAGCGATTAAGAGATAAACATAAAACACAAAAAGATTAAGAGTAAAAACATGAAACAAAAAAAGCAACATTTAAGTTAACCAATTAAAATCACTAGCATTTGAAACCAAACAGTTACAATCAAAAATCGAAAGGTAAAAAGCATTACAAAAACACGCAAAAACCACACAAGAGTACAGAAGCACACAAGAAATCCAACAAACAAATTATCATAGACAAGATAACAACTTAAAAAACTTTTCACATTGCAATTTAATTTCACACTGAAGGTAAGAAAATATAAATATTTGGCATAAACTATAAGTTTATTTTTAAAATGCGCCAATCTATTGTACAGGCTAACAAGTATAAAACTATGTAATGGAATTCTGTTGTTTTGTTAAAATTTAATGATTTGCTCATATTTTTATTCAGGCTGGCCCTTTCAATTATAGATTGAATAAATGTCAAATATCTTTATAAGAAAGAATAGGAATAGGAACAGGGAAGATCTTTACCCCGTTTTCGAGTAATACGATGATACCACCTTTCATCATTTTGGCTGTCGGTAGTGTTAATAATAATGTATTCCCTCATGAATGAACAATTACAAACATGATGATACAACAGGAGTAAGATTATCTACAGAGTGACTAGAAACACGCCAGATTTGCAATGACAGGAGTAAAATTCTAGTAGTACAATACGCAGAGAAAAATAGTGTTCTGATGCAGCATATGCACACCCTGTAAGGAAATAGCTAACATTGAGATGGCCACATTAACATGGACAAGAATATTAATTATTAGCTTTTGAACCAGCCAAAATGCCAATCAAACAATGAGATTGACCTTATTTTGCTATAGAATTTATACTAGAAGTTATAGAATGCATAATATTTGATGGGCGCTTTAATAAATATTGAAATGCTGTGCTGAATACATATTCAACTGAATAGATGTTGTTTGAAGTATATTAAAATACACACTTTTTGAAGTGGAATAGATTTTCTGTTGTTTAAATACCACAATAAAGAAAAAGATCGAGCGTTTAGGAATTTGTTTTCAATTCAGTCCTAAGAATCAATTTCAGTACAACTTTAACGCAAGAGAAACGTGTCATTTTGAAAACCAATTTGAGTTCAACAAAAGAAATTGAGTACGGGAAGTTTAATCTAACGAGTGCAGATGTTATTTGAGAATATAAAGTTGTGTAAAAGGTTGAGGCATACATATTTTACGATAGGCAATCTTATTACTAAACATTAAATTTTCGAGTAATCTTATTCCAATGACTTCTAAAAAGAGCAGTTTTTATCCGTCTGGTTCCTCGAGAATTTCTTTTTTTCAAAAGCAATATATGGAAAATAAATGACGAATTTCGAAACATATATAATTATGATTTTTACAAATTTTTAATGCATTTATGGACGCAAATTTCATAAACAAACATAATAAAATTACAAAGAATAAATGAATTATCAAATTCAAATTATCGTATGTGGAAAATTGCTTGAAAATATCTTCATAATTTTGTAATTTGATGAAAAACTGGCAGTATCATCAAAATAAAACTGTGACTTTAATATCATCATTAAATTTTTCAGTTGATTACTGTATATTCAGTTTTTGTGAGATTTCTAAAACTTTTAAAATTTGTTTGCTCTTCTGAAAATATTCAGCTGTTATAAATCGATTGAAAAATAGAAATTAAATACTCGTATAATCAAGTTTATTCAAAATCGTTAGTCATACTAAAAAGTAACAGCTTAGCAGAGATACCTCTCTATTTTATTTGGGTTTGATGCGTGTGAAATTTGTCAGCGTTAGAAACTCTCTCGCGAGTGAGAAAATATTTTTTAAGTGGTATAAAAATATTTTAAGAGTATAGTTTAAATTGAATTTTGTTTACTCAATTTACTCTGGAAGTGAACTCCATTGAATAGGAAGCGGAGTCACATTAAACCCTTTAATTTAAAACTACATTATAAAAAATTAATTATAAATCCCTTTTACTTAAATCTGTATCATTCAAAAACTGACACAGTACTGAAACAGTATCAGAAACTGATCAAAATGATATAATTGTCCGTTTTCAGATACGGACACCCTCAACGCGTTTGCTCATGCGTCAGTCGACTTTGACTTCACCAAAATAGGGGTGTTATAAAAAAGTAAATAGGGGTGTTATAAATAAAGTTTCGAATTAAAACAACATATTATGATTCAAAAAGAAAATAAATATGAACATCAGAAAAAAATAGCTAAAAGAAAAACGCGCCTAACAAAGAGCTTCGGAAAAGAGCTCTTCTTACTTACTGCGTATCACTCCTATGCGGTGAATAATAGCCCCAAAGTGACCGGCGCGGGTTTGTGAAACGAACAGTATCTTTAAACATTTCTTTATTATATCTTACCATTCCATGCAACACAAATTTAGTCCACTCGCATAACCACAGATTTCATCCGTTCCATCGGGTCATAAGCAGACTAAGGAAATACACTCCGCTTACTCTAGACAAGTCACTATCATCTCAAAAATTCCTTCCTCCAAAGTCGATTGAAATATGTCAAAAGTAATTTGCGTTAATATCGCAAGTTGCAGAAGCCTTTTAAAACAGTGCGCACTTTCAGCCTAATCTGAATAAGAGGCGAAGATATAATGCACATTAGACGATCCTAATCCACTCGCTTCTAGGGAACTGATTGACTGCGAAAAGCCAACCTGCCTCCTAGAAATGCTTCAAGAGAACCATAAAGCCTTCACATAATGCATGGACCATCTTGTCATCGTTGACTATGTGAGTATTCGTCATCCTTTCATAAACAAATAGCCGTTAATGCAAAATGTCACTTACGCGTCTTCATTACTCATCGAAAATGCTTAGTCCTTTTAGATCACTTTCCTTAGCAATAACTGAAGCAAATTGATTGAAAGTAAGGAATTTATATTTCTTCTAGAAGATAGCGCCATTTCTATAGGGATTTGGAAGGCTACGTGAGCTTAGTTTCGGCGGAAACCGGACGAGGTTAGATGGAATCTTTTATTGTCCAAGTAATTCATGGTATAATATTTTATCCAGTTAACCAGAGAGAATTTTATTCAACGAATAAGGAACACTAGTGTGGTGGAATGAATGCGCCTTTAGTTTTACGGTTTGTTCGAATGTGATAAATCGGATTTATATATTTTTTTCTCATAATATCTATTTAATATTGATTCTTTGATTATTTGTTTCATCAGATGTACTCAGTTTGAAATGTCTAATAATGAAATGTAAAGCTTCAGAGAATGCTTTTTTCATAGCTTTAGATAATTTTTAATGCGACTGAAACAAAACTTACATGTGAGAAATGGGGTAATAATAATAATAATAATAATAATTTTGTGGGATGAAAAGTTATGAATTTCAGATGATGTGCAGGAGGCATGTTCTTCGATTATTTTTATAGAGTATTTTTTTATTGCTCACGCCAACCCTGCTTACCCAAAGGGTGTAAATCATGTTATGAGCCGGTTGGAAGAAAACTTTTAATACAAATATTAGAATAATACAATACAATACAATATAATAGAAGAATACAATATATTAAAAAAATTAGGTAATACAATACGAAACAATATAAGTAAAATAATGCAATATAGGTAATACAATACAAAATACAAATGTCAATATTTTAAAATAATATAATGCCATATAAAATGTCAATATTTTAAAAAATGTTTGTAATTTCTTTAAAAAAAAATTTGCTGGACAAAGGAAATGCTGAATCTTGTTGACCTTAAAATAAATCAGAAATTTTCTTTAAATGCTTAATGTATCCGATTTGAAATTGGAATTTTCTTTTTTTTCCAGATACAAATTAATCATTGGTAGAAGTTGTCCTAAAAATCCAAGACAAAACTTGTATTTAATTCAAAATACTAATCCACAAAGTATATGCGCTTTATATTATAATTTTAAGGAATATCCGTATAAGTGATTGAAAATAATGGTTAAAGTTCTTTGCTTGGTCAAAAAATTCTTCAAGTAAATGTGATTCAGCTTGTACTACTTAACCTTATTTTTTCGCATTTTTACTTAACTAATTATAATTGTATTTTCATTATAAGTTTGTCTTATAAAATACTAGCCGCCTACGTCGACCAGCTGGTTCGCCAGTCTTTTATTAATACTAATAAGGCAATTAAGGCTGACATTTTCAACATTTCAATCTTTGTAAGCTGAAAGCAATAATTGCAATAAGGACAAATAAATGAATTTAAAAACACAAACAGTGAACAGGTTAGTTAGTATAACTGAATTTTAATTCTTTTTACACAAAACCAAAATGTACAGGATGTTTTTGCATATAATGAACTTTGAGTTAATGCCTTATATTTAAGTGTTATTAAGTGGAAATATTCTTTAAAAAATGGAAAAGATAATAAGTAATGAAAAATTTGAAGTACAATAATTAAATTTCTCAGCTAAAAATAATTTACATATTAAAACCAATTAAAACTCAAAATAACTAAATAAAGTTTTTTCTGGGAAAAAAAGAGAATTGGCTACCTTTTGTAAAACGTAAAACTACATTCATGATAACCATTTAAATCTACTCACTAAAAACATCCATTTATAAATGAAAAAAATTATTGAATTGAAATGCACGAAAGAAAAAAAAAAAACCCAAATCTTGAATAATTATTCTGCATAACAAAACAACAAACTATCTAAAGATCTTTATCTAATTAGCCGTATAATAACATTGTGAAATTTTTTTTGTAAAATTTGAGAAAAATTTAGATGAGGAGGAGAATTAAAACTTAAAAAAAAAATGTTTAAAAATTACTGAGAGGTAAGCATTAAATAAAATTAAGAAAAGCTAAATGAGAGTATTGCAAGAATTAAAATCTAATATTCTTTTTAGGTGCAAAAGAGGGGGGGGGAGTATGACGAAGTATTTGTTGACACCGACGAAGGAACACGCGCGGCTCGAGGCGAAAAGATGGAAGAAAGATACGCTACTAGATCGCTACGAAACCGATGGGAAGGAAAGGTTTGAGCAGTTGTAATGGAGTGTGGAAAAAAAAAAAAGGGGGGCAAAGACGCTGAAAGAGGGGAATTACTTATATAGAATTTATCTGGAGCACTATAATTTACATGAAGTGATTTCATATTAGGAGATTTTGAAAGAATTTTTTATTAATTTTAAGAATAAATCTTTAGGAGGGAGCTTGCGCATTCTCAGATCAGTGTTAAAAATGTGGAACCTTCATCATTTTGCGTCGTCCTTGAAAGGGGCCATGCTAATCTTTGTATCGGTTCCAGTTTTAGTATGAACTGCCGAAGGATTAATCATAATAATTGAAGATATTCGCGGCCAACAGCCATGCCCCGCCTCTTACGTCACTTACTCGCAACCAGCGACCTTAAAATCTGATGATTTTAAAAGTATTATAAAAGATAAAATTTTCATTCAATAAACAGAATCATTGGAAAGATAATTTTTTGTCTTTAAAAGATATTAGAAAAGTTCTCTTGCTAATCAATTCCTTCCAGAAGTTATTAAAACGCGAATTTGGTTTAATTTTAAATAATTTAAATTTGAATTAAAAATAAAAAACGGCTCCGAGGTGCACATCCATCCAAATATATCTTAATCAAACATGGTAGCTCTATGTTCTACGCTCTGTTCTGACACCGCCAACACACACACACACCACCACACACAATGGCCAATAATACTACGGTGCCACACACACACACACACACACACACACACACATTCATATTTATTAGTATTAGAGATGTATAATCATTTTGTTGCCAAATTATTCAGGCCTTGTAAAACCTTTAAGGCTAGCTAAAAATATTTGCGTTTCTGGATAAATTTAAATTCAAAAGTTATAAATTGTGACGTATTATCATTAAGTTACAATGCTGAAAAAAAGTGAACAAAATGTATCTCAGAATTTTATTATGAAAATAAAACAATTATTTACAAAAAAATATTACTTAATCTCTTGTAAAAACTTTCAGGCCACTACTATAAATATAAAGCATTTATATTTAAAATTATTATAGATAATGATCATTAAAGTCACCGCGGTACGTCAAATTTTTGGCGTTTTCTATTGAGGTATTTGTTGCTTCTATAATAACGCCAAAAACCGATAAACTAACTAAACTAGGGTTGATTCAAGCATTTTTCCTAACAAAGAAATAAGTAACCAGCGTGCAAAAGAAATGGGAAGAACTAGAGCATTTATCAAATGTTAAAGATGAGTATGGGAGAAAAAATGCTGCAGGCTGACCTAAAGCACTCAGAGATGAAAGAAGAGATTTGAAACTAGCATCAACTGGAAAATCTTCAAGTAAAGAAATCATACGGATGACTGATTTAAATCTTTGCAAGAAAACCATCTGAAATACTATTGCTCCATCTAGGAATTTCCAGTAAAGAGCAGAGTTGAAAAAAACTCTTTTACTGATTGGATATAAAATGCAGCTTAGATTTTGCAAAACAAGTGATAGTTTGCGTCGACAAATTGCTGCAAGTTATTTTCGCTGCTGAAAAGAAATAGAACTTGAACAGCCCTAAAGGCTGCAAGTATAGTAAAACCCTGAAACACCGAACTCGGGTTAACAGAAACCCGGGTTATCCGAATTGCCTCTGGAATTGCAAATCCAAAAAACAAGAAAAAAAAAACAAGTAGGGGAGAGTGGGGTAAAACCGGGAACCTTGATTTTGGCGTTATTATTTCTCCTTCCTAGTGGATAAATTCTGAAATATGATCCACTAGTGAAGAAAAAAGAATGTTCATAGTTGCCATGTTGCTGTTGAATTCATTTCGTCTGTGAAGTGTGTTTTCTGTGCGTCTGTGAAGCGTTGTTTTTGAACTATCCTTACTTATTAATCGTTACAATTATAAAAACTATATATAGTCCAGCTTATTATATGTTAATAAGGATTTATATCCTATCAAGCAATAAAGATTTAGTAAAATAATTGCGTGGTTCTATTTCGTTCTTCATAACCTCTGCACTCGGAGTAAAACCGGGTACTTCTGGTGGGGTAAAACCGGGTACTAGGGGAAACTACGGATACCCGACCCAAAAGGATTTTCTTAGATGGTGAGATAGTTGGTAGTTTCTGAGGGCCATTCCTATCTGACCTTTGAGTCACATGACCTGATGGAAAGCATTTCCGATTTATTCCGCGATTTCCAATATTTTCTTTTTTGCGATAATTTCAATAATACAAATAATTATTTTAGTCAAAATCTTAAAAATAATTGAAATTTATTTATTCCATTATTTCCTCGCTTGCAAAAAACGATTTTGATTCATTTTTTCTCATATAAAACTTGAAATGCATGTAAAATTAAATATCTTTTGCTCGAAGGCTTTGCAGTCGTTTGGTTTTATTTAACGCATCGACATTTGGAACGACTCGTCTGTTAGCTTTAATTTTAAAGAAGAAAGAATTAAACAAAATACAATGTTCTTCTTTTGCTTTTGGATTGGTTTATTTTTCTTCTTATGCTTTTGGATTGGTTTATTTTTCTTTTTATGCTTTTGGATTGGTTTATTTTTCTTCTTATGCTTTTGGATTTGGTTCATTAAAATAGTAGAAGAACCCAGTAAGTCTATTACGTTTTTCCAATTTCTAGTTTTGTACAACGTTTCTTAGATTCTTACATTTCATTTTGTCTTTATTCTGTTCTATTGTAATTTCCAAACCAGCAGTGTTTCAATGCGCTAGTGACATTACTAGGTTCCCTGCTTCATTCCTACAGCTTTTATCACTAATTTAGATACGAATTTTGCAAATAATTTTAAATTGGTTGTCTTTATTCTTAAATTGACAACGACGAAAACTATTGTTAAATCTTCAAAATTTGTCTTTATTCTTGTATTGTCAACTATTGTAATTATTGTTAAATTTTTGATAAATCGTTTTTTTCTTAAATTGTCAATTATTATAATTATTGTTAAATCTTAAAAAAATGTTTTATTCTTAAATTGTCACATAAAATACAAATTTATGCTACTTTTCCACTGAAAATCTAGTTTTTCGTAATTTCCCATAGAAATAACATATGCACTTAGTGGGGTAAAACCGGGTGGTGTAATTTTTTCTGCAAAAAAATCATTAGTAAAAAAAGTAGTAAAACTATGAATTTTCCTGAAAGATATATTGTACTCTGATAAATAATGAATACTCTAGTAAAATGTTACAAGCTGTATGTCAAATAGTTTAGCTACAACAGGCCTTCGAGTCTTAGGTACCCGGTTTTACCCCACTTTCCCCTACTGTACTGCACGAAGGCGAGACTTTTTTGCAACGATATCCCCACTTTTTTCTTTTAATCCTCCCCAAGATAAGGAGCGATTAATTTTAGAATGTTAAAATTAAAATTAATGGGTATTACCAATATTAATTGCGATATTGTTTACCTGTGCCTGTCAGACGCATTGCGCTCAAATTTGCAGGCAATAAAGAACATAAGTGTAGCCTATAGAGAGAGTTTTGAATTCGTTTTCCACTCAAAACATTTCAGAATTATATACTGTAATTAAATAAAAATAGTAATAAGTGTTCATGGCTTAACCGAAAAAATCGTTATCCGAAACGGCTTCGCCTCTTTAGTTCAGTTAACCGGGGTTATACTGTGTGTGTATTTGTCATGATTTGGGATGGGGAAATTTTTTTTCGACAAAACCTGTAACTTAGATGGTGAATCTGTTATGATATGGGCTGCTTTTAGTTCAATGCAGAGGGGTCTCTTGGATTTGTTCGGGGAAAAATTAATTCAGAGACATTATTATTGATCATATTTTACCTTTTGAAACTTTTTTGGAAAGGTTCACACAAGTCATAGAACAAAACTCTGGTTCCAGGCTAATAATATTGAAGATATTCAGACTAATAATATTGGAATACTATCGAGCACTTTTAGGGTATTCTAGCAAGTCAAGTTTATCATTATGGGAGGCGTTTATCTTCCGCCACAGAACTGTGACTCATTAGAGCTGATGAATGGTGCAAAACCAGTTCTGATCCGAGTCAAAAACTAACACTGCCCACGAATATGTGGATATTTGAGATTATTATAACTAATAGGGAAACTAAAAAAATATTAAATGGTTTTCTACAATGTTACATTAAAGGCCGCGGTGGCCTAGTGGTAAGGCCTGGGCCTTGAGGTTGGAGGGTTCCAGGTTCGAAACCCGATTCCTCCGAAGTGCTCATAATTATATTCTGTTGACTTTTTATTAACATTTCAACATTATAATACAATAGAAATACATTTCCTCTCTTATGAGTTTAAATTTATAAATAATCTAAAACATTTTTGTTGGTCTTAAATTTTTACATGGGAGGTAGAGTAGCAGTTTTAGCCTAAGCTCGTAAAATTAATTAAAAAAAACAGAAAAAATTCATAAATGACATGGAAAAGCAGAGTATCAAAATGATAAAAGTAATGCTTAAGATCTTCAAAAAATATGTGTAAAAATTGGAAACAAAATTAAGCTTTCATTTAGATTTTCTGAAAAGTAAAGTTTTCGTATATAGCATAGATTTGATGAAAGGCAGCGATTTATTTTAAGATTAATTTCTTAAACTCAGTCATCCACCATTGTTATCATTCGTTTGGTTATCTAAACTGAAATAAATGGAACTTGACGAACACTGACTGAAATTGAAAAGACCGGGAAAAAAATAGTCCGACTACTTTCAATTTCTTTTGTCAGATGTCATGAGTTCTTTCAAAAACAAAAGATAAAAAAGATTGTCAATATGTAAGTAAAAATACTTTCTTTGTTTAAATCTGACTTTCCGAAAACGATGCAGTCAGGAACACTATTTCATTCACTTTTTTCCTTCCCAAAAATAATTGGTTCCGTTTCTTTCAGCCCTCCAAACAAATGTATAAAGAAATTCGTGCCTCAGTTTCAAACAAAAAATTACGTTGTAAAAGAGAGAATATGCGGTTAAAACTGCCTGGAAAGAAAAACATAATTTCCACCAACTTACGTGAATAAAATATAATGTTTGCTCACAAAACATGCAAAAAATGAATAAATTCAATTTTCTAAGACACAAAAATATCACGCTGCAATTTAATCCAGAGTGTGAGAGAAACAACAGAAAGTGAAAAGAAACATCATCATTAAAGAGAATTGCATCTTTTTTCTCTTGCAAGAAACAAACTGATAAATGGAAAAAGAGAATCAATAACGCAAAATAAACATTGACGACAAAACCTTCCCCCAAAGTTAAACGAAGGAGCTCCAACAATTACACAATAAAAACATTCACTTGGAAATATAAATCCATTTTCACTCTCACACACGGTCAGCCATGTCCATATTGTAAATGGCTTTTTGTGTTAATCAAAGTTACTACAATAGCGAAGAGGGTAGAAAAGTTTTACTCGTAGCTTTTGCGTAATTTTTTATCGCTTTTTTCCCCTTGATAACGTTTCTTCCCCGTATTCCCCTGGTAGAGATAATCTAATCCAAGTTCCCTCTCTCGCTCTCATAAGGTGTTCGTTTCCGAATAGGAGCTCTCTTCTCAATAGGTCTAATTTTCTTCGCTAACTCAATATTTTCTTTTAGAATAGCTTCTCGTAGAAAGTAGGCTTCAGTAAAGGAAAACATTGTATAGATTTCTAATTCCTGGAGAAAGAAATGCTGAATATCAAGACAAATTGGTGTTCTTCAAGCTTAAACCTAAAACACTTAATTACAGAATTGCTAGAGATAATCGAATCAAAAAGCATAGCTATGTTTTATTTCCTTATCTTTATTATCTAGAGATATTCTCCTCCCATCAAAATAGAAACTCGGTGATGATCCAAAAATTTAGCCAACAAATACGCAAGAGATGCTTCATTCCTGCAAATAAATGGTGTGCATTTGTTATGAGATGTTTTGAGACGTATAATGCAAAAGCGATTGATTATATCAATTGTTCTTTCAGGTCAGCTATCTATTCAGTTAGTATATGTATTTGCTACTATATGTAAGTTTTTAATCTATCGATTTACTTTGTTCATACGTATTTCAATTTGTTTTGAATAGCCAATAGACAAATTCCTTACTTGTAAAGTCTAAACGTAAAATAGTTATAGTTACCAATTGTCGTTACTCATTGTAGGAGGTTCTGGTTTGTGGGGAACAAACTCCACAGCTCACAATATTACCTAACTGCAAAACTCCATTATATCAGAAGTGATATTAATACTGCTTGGTGACAAAATACTAATGCAGAAGACAACACAAGAATGAGGATGGAGTTTAAAACGTCAACATATTTAATAAAACAACAACAAATGATTTAAAAGAAATTAGTATTAACATTATATAGTCTGACCACGGATTCCGAGACAACCAATTTTGGAAGATTTTACTCGGGAAAGGGGTGCCAGGCAATGAGTCATATGAGCACATTTCCGGAGTTCTTTGTTAGATCACGCTCAGTAAAATGTAAACATCACCCTTCCATTCTTCACTTTCCCCCTATTTTGACGAAAATAACTCCGCCCGGCCCATGCGCAAAAGAGCGGAAGGTTTCCGAATCCGTTGCTATACTTTATAATCACAGATACTGGTAGGATGCAAGCAGAAGAGAGCGGGAACAGGTGGAAGAACGCCTTTAAGTACTGAAGAATTTCTTCACCTTTGGTTTAGGAGATGACATCACCAGAAAGACGGGGTAGTCGCGCATGTAGATTCCACAAGCATGACGCAGCCGATGATGACGCCACATAGTGATTGCTTTATGAGCTAAGTTGGGTGAATTTTTGCTGTTGCAGCTTCAAGATTGTAGGATTTATGGCTCGAGACAGCTTCAACGAAAAATTACACTATATCGTCTACTTGGTAGATGTAAAATCTACAAAGAAAGGTCAACCGTTGTCCTGTTTGGGTGACAGCCTACTCAGGCGTCGTTTAACTATAACTTGAAGTTATGAAGTTCTCTTTAAATATACTTGAATAATGTAAAACTAGAATTTGTGTATGTTGCAAAACCTTTTTTCCGTACCCGATTTGTAGGGTTAATCTAATCCCAGTTTTCTCTTATAATGGGTTCGTTTTGATTAGGAGGTCTCAGCTCAATAAGCCCAATTTTCTTTGCTTACTCAATATTTTCTTTTAGAATAATTTCTCGTGGATAGTAGGTTTGCGTAAGAGAAAATTTTTCTTCTTATTTTTCTTGAAATCTTATTTTGGAAACGGAAATAATAAATATGACGATGAATATTGATGCTCAACTGGCTTAACCTTAAAACTATTAATTAAGGAATTGCTAAAGATAATTAGGTGAGTAAGTTACAGTTAGAGGTAATGTTAGGTGTGTTCGATGATAATACATCATTTTAATATTATCAGAACTTAGTTATGAGTTAATCGATCGAATTCCATATGAAAGACGCCATCTAGTAGTGGGTTTTAGAAAAAAAATCATTACAAGATTGCATCGAAACTATAATATTAAAAAAATGTAAAAATTGAATAATATTTTAATGTATTAAACAGTAAAAAGTGGAAAATAATAAAAATAAAAAAGTTTTTTAAAACATACTTTTTGTTAGTGAAATAAAAACTAGAAATTTAAAAGAAATTATGAAGGCCAAAACAAAATCGTAAAAGCGTGAAGAGCTGAAAATAATACTATAAGGAAATTAAGCCACAATGAATATCATAAGCAAGAAAATTTCTAAGCATGCATTAGAAATTAAAAATATATTACAATTGCGATTAAAATTAGAGAATGTTTCTATCAGTTCCTCAGGCTTTTAATATTTTTTCTTGACCTCTATATTTTTGACAAAAAATTAGCTCCTACTTTTTAGTACAATAACAAAAACATATTTAAAATTATTATTTTTATTAATTTTAAATATATTTCAGCATTGTAATTTTTATTTACCACTCAGTTCTCACAAAATCTTTACTGTGCAATTCCGTAAACAAAATATTTGGAGATATTTCAAATCTATATCCAGAAAAGTGTTTCTGCATACATAAATTCCCTTGCAATGGGCTCACTGCGTAAAATGGATGTTTCCTTGATATTTTCTTATGAGATTGCAAGACAACATTCCACTATCGATATCTCAATTTATAAGCATGATGTGAACATCTCAACATTTCTGCGAGGAATTCTTTTTTGTCGATCCAGGAAACCTGTCGTCAGCATCAATCTACTCGTCTTAATGATATGAAATTTTATTAAGTAATATTTTGTTTCTCATTTTTAGTGAAACTTGTCAAGCCGTAGTTGTAAGATTTTGCTTTTTCGTGATCACCTAAGTTTATTTAACCATAGTTTCGTCAAAGTATCTTATTTTTCACGCCATCTTAGAATGAACTTGCTATTTGTTAAAGCAGCCATTGGATTTTAAAATAAAGATTTGGTCTAGCATCATGCAAATAATACATAAGGGGATTGGACATTTTCCTATTTGAGATTTTTCCGAATTTAAGAACACAGCTCCCTTAAAAAACTTTATTAAAAAACTATGAATTTAAATCTAATAAAATTTGTCTGTGAATATAAAAAAATGACGTCTCAAAATCGGGAAATTAATTATTGATAGTTTGAAAGCAATATATATATAAATATATATACACATATATATAAAATACTATGTGCTTTTATTGCGTTTTTTTTCATTTCACATTTTATACTCTTTCATTTTTCGATTTATACTCTATCTACATATATATATATTGCTTTAATTTTAATTAGTGTGCTAAAGAGTTTAATAATAAATAGCTTTTATATTATAACTAGAAGATTTGTGTCCGTCTAAGACGGGCTTTTAGCCTGCAAACCCTATCTCAGAACTGATTGTCACAGATTTACTCACAAAAGAAGTAATACAAAATCTCATGCACATTGGCAGAGTGCTTAAGAAATAAATAAATAGAAAAAAAAATGAAAAACAGGATTGATGAATCACTTGGCACTAACTTTCGTTTTGTGAATAACTTTACTTTTAGCGATTATTTTCGTTTTATCCCAGTAAAAATAATGCAAAATCCACTAACAGAAAAAATTGCATTATCGAATCTCTACTAATAACAAAAGAGAATGTGTGTTGGCGCTCTGCAGGGCAGATCGGTGGACCTAGTGCTACGAAATTTGGCACAAATAAACTTTGGAGAATGGGAATGTGCATCTCCGAACCCTGTTTTCGAAATTTTAATTAGAATTTTATTTAATTAAAAATAAAGCGAAATTTTGACGTTTTCTCAATAACTTCCGAAAATATTACAGCACAAAAATCATTTTCATGCCATCAGAACTTACAAAAAATTACCTTTTGCATGATAGTAATTAAGTTATTCTACACTTTTTATCTGATTTTAATTAATTTAAAAAATATTTTTTGGCATAATTTACAATATTTTTCATTGTTGCAACGCAATTCAAACCGTTTTCATGGTTTAAACAAATATTTAATTGCGTGCTTCTCTTTCATTGTCGACAGCTGAGGTAATATTCTTATACAATTATCCGATTTGCTCGTTCAATAATGACGCAGGCAAAAGGGGTGGGGATATTTTAAGCACCGCGCAGCGTCATAGGCCTCTGAGGGCTTTTCTGTTATACAGGGTGTCCACTAAAGTCTTTCTATCCCACATTAACTTGAGAACGGCGACAACTATTGCCAGAATCTTGGTGTCTAGGTATAGGAAAGCGACCATGCGCTACACGGTGAGATCGGTTACAGCGCTACCTGGCAGCAAACAACGGAGTTAGCGTTTCTATTTCGAAAACCGGACAAGATACGGGAAAAAGTAAATTACAAAATTGTAGAACGTCTTCGATTTAATGTAAAAAGACACTTTGTTCACAGTAATATAAAGAACAGAACGCTTAAAATGAACATTTGTTTGTTCGCATTTTCCGAAACCGTGGCGTCGCAAGACATGGACAAAAGGAGGAAATGTTATTTTTCGATCAAAAAATGACCTCTTATACTTTTTGTAGCATATCTGGTGAAAATAAAGGTATCTTGTGATAACTAATTGTTCTATTTTCTTTCTAACGCTTTTCTGGCGTAAGAGTGTTGGAAATCGTGACCAAACAAATGCGCGTTTTACACGTATTGTTCTAAGCATTATTGCGCTCAAGGTTTCGTTTCGTACTAAATCGAAGACGTTCTACAATTTTGTAATTGAATTTTCCCCCGTATCTTGTACCGTTTTCGAGATAGGAACGCCAACCAAGTTTGTGGCAATATTGGCGCCGTTCTCAAGTTAATGTGGGTAGAAGGACTTTAATGGACACCCTGTAGATAAAATTGCCTTTAGAAATATATGTAGTCATTTTTAGTTAGAAAGTTATTTTATTACTGGCTAAATACTGGCTGCAATACTACAGGGTGTTTCAAAAAAGAAGGGGCAAACTTAAAGAAATGGTAGTGCACCAGAATTTTTTTATTATATGAAGCATCAAGGTTACTCGAGAGTATAAGGTTAGGCTCCCAGAGAGCGGATGCGTTGATGACGTCGCATTGGCACCACACCGCTTTGTCTCAATGTTACGTAACAGAATAAATATCATGTTTGAGAGCTCTTTTAGCAACAAAAAATATTGTTCTAAGAAAGACTTTTTGTAGTAGTTTTTTTTAATAAGTCACACATTACGAAAGAATCAAAATTTAGAGTGTTTAATTGAAAATTTTAATAAAACTCAGTGATCTTTCTGATATCATCTCTATGCCAGAAATAAGGAGTTAGTTACATCTATGGTCCCTAATCTTTAATTTTTAAAACAACTTTAGATGAGAGAGTGGATGATTTTTAAGAAACTGTAGAGTTAAGAATTATTTTACTTGTCATTATAATATACATATTCGTTAAAATAATAGTATTTCACTTACTTCATGTAATAAAAAACGAAATCAAATATCTTTGAAAAATTTCTTAAAACTAATTTGCAATTTTTAATAAATATTAAAAAAATAATTTGTAATTTTTGCCTGATTGCTTTCATCTCACAATTTGCAATTGAATTATACACAATATATTGCAACCTTAATATACATATAGTTAAATATTTAAATTAATGAAAATATGTCTTATATTTTCAATATATACAAATATTAAACTACGAATTAAAATTAATATCTATCTTATCAATAATTATACAAATGAAATAGAAAAAGATTGTTTGAAAAGACTATTAGACTATTAAAAAAGCCAACCTAGAATTGGATTTCCAACAATCAAATGCCCATCAGCCTTGGGAACTGATATGTGTCGCATTAAATCTGGATTTTGTAGCGCAAACCCTCTGCGAAAGCCAATAGTTGGAAAAACGAAAAAATAGGGGAATAAATCCCCCAAATCTTTCAAGATTAGAAACGAGAAAGTATATAAGTTATAACATACCAATTTAATAGTTAAATATTGTTAGGACTTGAGCATTATCCTAAAGACAGTTCCGCATTTATAATGAAAATATTATTTCTAAATTAAGCGTTTAATACTATAATAAAACACTATAAAAATTAACTATAAATTAAATTTAACCTTTTATAATATAGGGGAGACTTGGGAGAGCTGATCCCTGGGGAGACTTGATCCCTAGGTCTAAAACCAGAGAAAAAATGCAATTAAGTCTCTCAAACTGGCAACACTAATAAAGTGATTCCTTATCAACAGATCTGACAACAGAATTTCATTCAGTCATTTTTATTTTTGTTGTAAGAAAGTAATCTCTGATTTCTTATAGTCAAACTTCTTTTGGAGTAGGTAGTTTATGTTTCTTATTTTTTGCTAAATATAACTAAATTACTTAAGTTTATTGATATAATATACTAACATTCTTTACTGCTTAAATGTTGTTATTTACATCCAATACAGTTTCTTTACTTTTGATTTAACAATTCTTTTTCCAACACATGCACATTAGGGACACTTGATCCCCATTGTATGGGGAGACTTGATCCTGGGATCAATTGTCCCCAAAGTTAAGTTAAATTAATATTGACAATTTTATTACCCCCCTACTGGCCATTGTGATTTTCAAGTCACATTTAGATAATATCAATATTATTTAGAATATGGTTACCTTGATTTTGGATGGTTGACAAAGGTAGAAAGTTAATATGTGGCTGCACATGATGGTTAGCAAGAACATGGTGACGGTTTCACGGAATTAGAAAATTAGTCATTCCGTAGGAAAAATTGAAAAGAAGATTTCATCATCTGAATGCGAAATAAATTTTCTAAGAAAAAGAGGACTTCATTCCAACCAATTTATTTATCCAGAAAATGGTGACATTAGTGTTGTGGACAATGGCGACATTGTCAAAAAACTACCTAAACCAGCCATGTTTGGTGGAACTCTTCGAACTGCAAGAATTTTAACATTTATTTTTGATTTTTCAAGCTTTGAAAATGTTATTTGATCATTAATTTCTGCAATAACAATTATTTATATGGGAAACAGTGATTTTCAGTAATGTAGAATTTTCTAAATGTGTTTTTCTCCCTTTTTTACATGTTAGTCAACAATAAATTTGATTTCGACTACTTAATTTGAATCATTTCAATTCATCTGTTTCAAGGATCAAGTCTCCCTGTAATTGGGGAGACTTGATTCCTTTTCTAATTGTTGGAAAACAATTTATCTTTATTTTAAAAATGGATTTTCAAAAATAAAAAAAATACTACAACAAAAAAGACAAATAAGCCTTTAATAATGACTGAAAACATTTTTTAAAAATTTTGTTTTTTCCAAAATAAAAATTAAAAACCGAAAAAGGGATCAAGTCTCCCCTATATATATATATATATATAAGAAATGCACATAAAAATAAATAAATGAATACATGATGCAATCTTATACTTAATCTGGGGGCGCCATCTACCTATGAAGTTATTTACTAAAATCTCAAACATCAAAACACATCAAAAATAAATCTAAAAGACTATTAATTTAATGGTGTTAAATATTTCTTATTAACATAAGCATACATGAAATTTATAGGATATCCATATCTCTTAGCATTTTCAAGAAAAGTATCAATATATGACCTCTGTTTATATCTGTCTGTGACTAAAATAGTGTTTCTATGAATATAATTTAAGACGATATTTCTATAAATTTGACGACTAATGTTGCTATTCCAAAAAGGTAACTTGTTTATACATATATTTGTATATATATAACTCACATTTTCACACACAGAATAATAAGTGTATATTATATAAAATCACTCGAGCAATGTAATAATCTATAATATTTGCTATATTAGAAATAAATAGTTGTCTAATTCCTAATTTTATGTTTTAAACAGAATAAATAATAACAAAACTTTTATTAAATGCATCCTATCTTTGATTATAATATTTCCGCTTCGATGGTGATTACTTAAATAGATTCCAAAGATCATTTTCGTACAATACGAGAAATCAGTCTATAGAACATTTTAGAAGATAATATTCCACTCTAGTTTAGTGTTCCTCTGTAACTGATTAACTTTTTCATTCATCATTTTATTTGATGACAAAAATATCGTTGGAACAGCTTTTGAATTCAGAACTATTATTACTATTTGCAGGAAAAACAGCAATTCAGACTTCAAATCGCAATGAAAATCACTCTCGCTAAAGAGCTGAGAGAAAATTCAAAAATTTGCATCATTAAAGAGATCTTTTCTTTTGTATCTATAAATCCAAAATTTCTGACATCAGGATCTTCCGAAAATGAGTGAAAAGAAACGTTTTTGCCTTTCGAATTTCTCTAATGCATCGAACATCCAACAGCACAACCAGGCATTGTATTAGCTTTAAAATCTTTCACATTTGCTCTGAAAAGAGCCGTTTTTAAATCTTCAGCTTACGAACTAGAGCAAAACTCAAAAATCTTTTCTTAGAAATGAAATCAAGCGACCTCCTCAGCTCTGAATCACATGAGAAGTGTTTATAATAAAAATTTCCCGCCTTTTAGTTTGGAATGTGAGGAGAGAAAAGAAGCAAAACAGAAACTCGGCTCCAGACTAAATATAAATAAGCCCAAAAGATCATATTTATTTTCATTCATCAAAAATTCGCACGAAAAAAAGGAATAGCGTTCTCAGAAAGCGAATCGATTATTTATAGTTGGAGTAAATAGAAAAAGAAGAACCAGGAATCATTTTCATCAAAAATGAAAGTACCTAACGCGGAAATTATAAGCAATAAAAAGTTGTGTTGTGATGTAAAATGATGAATATACAATAATCAACCATTAATCGGGTATTTTCGCCCCTTATAACTTTATTTCTTCAATTCGAAACCATGTGGAATAGTGGGGAGTTTGGAATGTGCTCCCAATTAGACGTCATGTGCTGAAAGACCTTCTGCACATCGCGTTTGTGGACCCTCCCTGATAAAGCATAGCTCTAAAAGGAAATGTGAAGATGCTAGCGAGTTTGGAGGCGTCTGCTCTGCAACTGTTAAAGCTTTGTCTCTGTTGCGAGCTATCAGGAGAAGAACCCCAAGTATACAAATGTCATATCGTAACATGTAAATGCACGTCACATCCAATAAAAGCCACCGGGGCCAGGCTTGTGAAGCTCAGATGTACAACCGTTAAGCCAAATACAAGGTGTCCATAATTAAAGTTGGCCTATTCAGAAGGCTCTAGAACCGGTTCTAAGGCTCCAAACGAAACAAGATTTCACCATAATATTGTAACAAAACTATGATTTAGGGTTGCAGGTGGAATTTAACACAACATTCTTCAACTAGTGTCAACCGTCTGAGGAATGACAATGCTTCCCTGTGCAGGTGTGGTATAACAAAGCGTGGAAGGGCAGAGGCGCCAAAGCGCCCACAGAGACGACGATACTTGCTGGAGACCAGACAGGACAATAGGGTTCTTAAAAAAGCGTTGATTGACAATGTCGCCTACGTGACGGGAACTGGACAATTCAGAGTAACAAAGCGTGGATTTGATGGACGAGGGGCAACATTTACCTTTGTAGGAAGAGAGCTAACGAGGGAGAAATAATGGTGGGAATTTTTGCAGGTGGTGGAAAGGAATACCATCTTACTAATGAGGAGACCCTGATCGTGACATAAAACGGGGGATTTCGGTTGTCTGAGGGGAGTTGAGAGTTGGACTTCACCTACGCTGGTGAGAGTTAGTTTGCTTCGGATCGAAACTCGCAGTGCTGCCTCCAGGGATTGAGGGTTCTGATATTTACGGATAGACCCGGTTCTCGGGCTCATCTCGTAGGAGTTTACATAGAACTCCGGGACTTTATTGAATTTTCCAGCGCAGTGCAGGTTGGTTTCACGAAGTTAATTAATTACTCGACCAGAGTTACAGTTCCTTCCCTTTGAGGTTATTTTTATTGATTTTTGTACATATAAGTATTCTAATCTAGAAAATGTATATTACAAATGTATGTAAATAGAATCTAGCTGTAATAAAATTCGGAAAGACTACTCATTGTCTGCATTCGCCTCGAATTTGCTCAGCCATAAACCCGCGGCCATCGGCCATGTCATTACAATATAGTACAAGTGATGCTCTCTCTGAAAACAAAACAAACAAAAAAACGTGCATAAAAACAATATTTTGAACGAAAAAAGACTTAACGTTAAGAACTAAATTTCGGCAGCGTTTTTAGTTTACCCCCGCCCCCAAATAATCTGAAATGAACTATTCAATTTAGATTCAGTCAATAATCAGTTACAGTAATTAATAAAAAACTACAAAAGTCACCTTAGATACCGACGCAGCGTCACTTTTGACGAAAAATTTTGTTCTTTTTCTTTATTTATTCTTCATTTTTTTTCTTTTCAGTTTTCACAGAAAGCTTCTCTTTTACTATATACTATGGAAGTTTTGTTTCATTTGGAGCCAAAGGATTGACTCTAAAGCCTTCTGAATAATCAAACTTTAATTATAGACACCATGTATATGGGAGGAGGAGGCAATTTACAGAACTTCCTAAGGGCTTTCTTTTTCCGGCGACAGCTGAAGATTCTCGTGTTTAAGATTCCCCTTGAATCTGAAAAGAAATCCCTTTCTAGACTTTCATACGCTGCTTCGGAAGTGCGCGAGGAGCCTGATGCATTACAATATGCAGCAACATTTTAGCATGTGTGCTGCCATTCTCGTTGAATGAAAATATTAAACACATTTTTACAGTTGATAAGATGCGAACATTCGTAAATTCTAATTAGTAAAATATCAACAGTTTTCTCTTACCTGTCAGGAAAGGACTCGAAGGCAACAGTCAGTCATTTTGCATACATTTATTGGCGAAGACCGTGTAACAACTCAAGCAATCACAAGATAACATAGCAAAAGCAAGCTTTAGCCAGAGACTCAAAACAATATATATGAAAAACCCGGAAGTAGCGCGCAGCGTCATCTGGCGACACACTTGGACTTTGAGAGTTTCAACAACTGCCTTCATTTGCCTGCACATTTCCCCTCACTTCCAAGGAAAACATTAAATACATCTTTTCTGTGCTAGTTATCATGGGCAGAATTAAAAATTATGGAAATAATAGAAGGAATATCAATGAAAACAAACTGGCGTTAGTAAAGATACTTTTTTAATTTAAGATTGTGCAAGGAGTTTCTCCCTGCAAAAATATTGCCGAAGATATTTCTAGAAATCCCCAATATTACGAAATCAAAAGTAACTGGGATAAAGTTAGTGGAAAATCCAATTCTACAAACTTTTAAAGGATTCTCATTAACGTCAGGTGAGTTGATGTCAATCGAAAATATTTTTGTATAACACAAAGAAAGCCATTTTTGGCTACAGATTAAAACTAACATCTTTATATGGAATTATACTCGGAAAACAAGAGAGCATTTCCGAATTTTCCTTCTTAACCATATAATACCAGGAAATGTAATTTTAATAGTACATAATTCTGATGAGAAAGTACAAAATTCGAGGAATCAAGCGGATTCATTAACAAACACATCCACTGACCATTGATCATTTTAACTTGATATACAGAAATATAGTATCCTTTCTTTATTGCCACTGATTTTGCTTAACTATAAAGGATTCAAAACATTACCTGCATTCAAACCCGATGATCAGGTTCTTAAAATATTTGAATTCTTTCTCACTTGTCTCTATTTAAGATATCATATTAACATATAGCATTTATTTGGATTAGAGAGTGGAACTGAAAGACAGAAATGCAAAATTGCTTTAATATAGCAAATCATCTTTAGGAGAAATGAAAGGCAATGAGATTCTGCATTTTCCTTTGATTGTTTTTGTTAAATGGTACAAGAGCCCTAGCAGGCATACTGTAATACACATACTGTTAAAAAATACAAGCGATTTTTAAAATACTAAAAAGTCAGAATCTCGAAAAGAAAAACCGAATCGGCTGGACCAATTTTGATGAAACTGAAAATTATGAACTTAAAAAAATAGGACAAGACGTAAGATATATAAAAGATGGATAGATCTATACATAAAACTCAATGTATGTATGTATGAAAGTATATATGTTTGTTCCAGTATCATTTCCGAACGGCTGGACCAATTTTGGTGAAACTTTGCACACGGATTCCTCTTTAGCCGACTCGAAGTACTGTAGGGTTAAATAATCCCTAACACAGTCCCTCAGGGTAGAATGGGGAAAAGTTTCCAAAATACATGTAACAAATAGGCTGACTGACACGCTTCACGATTTAAGTGGCTTGGGCGATTTTGATGAAATTTGGAACACATACTTCTAATTCACTAAATACAAATATTGTAGGGGTAAATAAACGTCAACCTAATCTTTGAGGTTAAGGTGGGACAAAGTCGTTTAAATACATGCTTCAAATGCACGATTGACATGAAATTTGATGAGGCTGGAGCAATTTGATGAAACTTGATACATGCGCTCCTCATAGGTCACTTTAGAAGTAAAAAAATACTCATCCAATACCTCAGGAATGATGGAGCAAAGACATAGGCTGATTGACACGAAACACGATACTGGTGAAGCGATTTTGATGAAACTTGGTATGTATGATCCTGATTGACCGACATGAAGTATTGTTGCGGTAAATAATCCTTAACGTAGTCCTTCAGTGTAGATTGGGAAATATCTCCGAAATGCACGTAAAAATTGGACTGATTGAAATGAAACTTAACTCGCAGGTTTCAACATGTCGAACTAAGAATATGGAGGGGGTTAAATCTTTTTTAATCAGATCTTTAGGATGGTAACTATCGATAAGACATGTAGAAATGTTTATTTATATCGGCTGTAGCTATTTTGGTGAAATATGTTTTATCAGTTGATTTAGACACTTTAATTATTGAAATTTTAGTTCAAAAATGATTCCCACATTGTTCAACAATAACAATAAAAAATACTATATTGAAAAATGAGCCCTATCTCACATTATTCTGGGTTAGGTGGAGGTGAGTCATTGAATGACATTTAACAAATGGACCAATTAGCATGAAACTTGTCTATTTTCTTTTATGAAACTTGTCTAAGATAATAAGATATTCCCCAAAATTGGCTAATAATGCAAGAAATAAATGTAATACTGTTTATTATGATATATGATGAATGAAAAAACTTTCCATACTATTAATTTATGAATAATTCCGCAAAAATATTTGATAAATATTCCCGCAATAAAGTAATATTAATAAACGTTATGTTATTTATAAAATATTGTTCAGTTTCTTGTCTTACGAAAGATTTTGACCTAAGAAAGACCGGACAATTCCGGCTACTCTGCTAGTATAGTAATAAACCTTCGCAGTCAAAAATTAAATAAAATGATAAATAAAGCTATCTGAAATATTTTAAAAAGACTTGGTTGTGGATGCTCACCCATCAGGTCTAGCAAGTTCAATAATGGTGAATTATAATGGGGTAAACGATCATGCTTAAACACTTGGTATTCGTTTAAAGTATTAATAGCAATAAAATCAATGTGGAATACAGAGCAGGTTGCACATCGCCCACCAAATCAAAGGTGTTAATGGATGAAACTGATATGACCAATACAGAGTCGAGCCAATTTGACATACAGCATGCACGCAGGTGTAACCGTCCATGAAGTTACAGTTGATGTAATGAAACACAATTGGTTGCTGATCTGCAGATTCCATGCATTCCTGTCATATAGAATTATATTCATTGCATTGCAGCATAGAATTTCTCGCAAGAGAACAGTAGAGACTGCTTTTGTAGCACACTTAGCCAGCTAATTTCCAATACTTCCAATATGACTTGGAATTTGTAAAAATAAAATTTTAAAACCCCTAAAAGAATCCTTAGAAGACACAGGATTTCCATGGCAACTGGATATATCGAATTTTAGAACGACAAAGTGTTTCCAAAGAAGTCGGGTTAATCCGTTTAAATACAAAATTTACATTGAGTAGAAAGCAAAATCGTTTCATGGGTATGGAAAATCACCACTAACTCAGGAGATAGAAAAGAAAAACAAATATACAGCAGGTAACTTCCTTTCCCATTGCTTCAAATATTATCTGGAGACCGGATTTTTGTTTCGTAAAGTACATATTATTTGGTTTTGAGAAGAGTGGGGTAATACAGAAAATAAGTCTGGTCGTGACACATTTTATGCAAGAAAGTCATCTACTTTTACCCTAAGAATTGGCACCCGCATGAAAGACTCACAAACGCCTGTTGCCATAGAAACCAGAGATGACTCCTTTTCCTCAGGTAACAGTCTGAAAAATTTCATTCATCATTGATGTACTGAAGACAAGTAAAATAAGTTATTTCCGCAATATCACCCTTGCTTGAGATTGCAGAATATTGCTATATTGTAGATTTTATACTTTTTTTATCTAATTCTTGACAAATACTGTATTACAGACGAATGACATAGAAAAGCAGTTTAGTAGGGCTTGTTTTTACCTTCTCGCTCACGAAGTATACAAAGAGAAAGTACTGTAATTGTAAAATATTCGATCTCGACACTTTGATGAATCTCTAAGTTTTAGATTTCTCTGAAACTAAAGGGAAAAAAACGAATTCTGTCGGTGAACACAACAGACAGACAGAAACAACACAATTCCTAAACGGAACAAAATGGATAAATTTTGAACGAAATCAGTCTATGGGAAGTATGTTTATTATCATTATTATCTAATCTTGACCCACGACTTACCAGAACTAATCAGCCTTTATCTCACAGCACTGAAGCCTCTCAGTGTATTTAGCATTTTGTTACCAAACACAAACAGATGCTCTAAATTAGTTTATTTATATATTAACGTCCCGTTTCGAAGGAACACTAAGGCTATTTTGGGACGAACCTCGTAATTTTCAACCGCGGTCAGATAACGAGGACGCCACCTGAGCTGGCACCCCACTCCAAAGATTCAAACCACATCAGCGGGAGGATGTTTGGAAACCTACGTATGAATTAACGTACAACAGGCCCACATATTCGGCGGATCTTCAATGGAATCGGGTTTCCAACTTGGAACCCTCTTGCCCCGAAGTCGCGACCTTACCACTAGGGCATCGCGGCTCTCAGGCGTTCTAGAGCTCTCTAATGAGTCGCATAATCATACGACATGGGTTAGGACGATTCTTACCATCACAGAAATCCACAGACTTTAATTTTTATTCAAAGACACGAACCCGAACAGAAGAGGTCCATGCGATTACCACTAAACTATCCTTCTCTACCAAGTCAAATAATAAAACAACAGAAGCAAAACTGACTGCCGTATAAAATTATTAAAGTTCGGATGTTATTATTGAATCGTAATGTAAATGGTTATATGTATATAAAAAATAGCAACGTCTTTTATATATACTTGCTACTTTTTCTTACATTCTGTAACTTTGATGAGGACAGACAGACACACATAATTTCAAAACTACTTTTTCGGACTCTGGAAAATCTAAAGCGTAGATATTCAACATAATTTCGAGGTCGAAATTTTTGACGATTACGAAACTTTCTTTATGTATATTTCGTATGCGAGAAGGTAAAAAGGAACAAAGCATGCAGTTTTAGGATCTTCTATTTTGAAACGTCAGTTGATAGATTGAATGGCTGAGATGTACATCTGCAACTCGATGCAAATTATCTTAAATCCAATATTGCTGATTTTGATGTTTCTATCTTCAGATGGGTAAGTGTTGTAGCTGTTGGACAAAAAGAACAAAAGATAACCAGTCTCAAAAAATAAAATGCGCAATGCTGTGCATTGGTCTCTGTAACTGCTTATGGCCCTTCTGTAAAATGTAAAAATCGTTACTTAACACATTGTGTGTGGTCTACGAATTAAATTCAAGCTAAAAAAACAAAAAAAAACCTGTAACTGTGCACGAGCTAGACAATGCATACACCATAAAAGAAAAAGTGAACGCATTCTGGAGACATGCATTAACATGCACAATTTATCTAAACTGGTATGTAAGACAAATTCTTGAATTAAAATATTGATGTTGGTAATTTGGAAAAAACGTATTTTTTCGTTCCCTCTTCCAAATGTTAAGATAGTTTACCTCTGACGTACAGATTTAGAAAAATGATTTTTTCGTCAAGAAATACTGAAATATATCAAAATTGGTACTAATATGTAAAAACTGTCAACGAAGTCAATTCATTTGATGCCATAATCATATGACAACAAAGCTGTGCATGCCATCTAACATTTAACTGTACTTTGTGTTATCCTGTGTTATGATGGCACGTTATTTTATGTCTCAAAATTCTAGTGGATTCATTCCTACACGTCACAATTAAATTGCATCACGTGAGGATGGATTGATTCAATCAGTTATAGAGTTAATACGAATTAATGAAGTGGTAAACAAAAACTTTTACTCATGCTTTCTTTTCAGGATTGAAATACTGATCGTATTATAAACAATAACAATTACTTTTTTTTAAACAGTGTTTGCTTTCACTTTTAATATGTTAAAACATCTGAGGAGAATTCCTCTCAATACCTAAATGTTTTAATTTACGTGTAAAAATTATCAGTTATTATTTTCATTTCTGGTTTCTCTAGTACATTCGTTTTAGTGTCTTGAACCATGAAATAACGTATCCGTTTTATTCACTGCTCTAAATGTAAACCTTTACTGTGTTCCCCTTTAATAATTAGATTTCTTCTGTTATTGAATTAATAAGACACTGCATTAAATAATTAGCAAGCCTATTTAAGTGAGTTTTCCCGAGTCGAGAGAGAAAGGGCTTGAATGAGAATGTTTCCTGAACATAATTACAACATTTTGAGTAGCCCCAAAAGTTCGAAATATTCAAATTTAACTCCTGGTTTTCAATGATTGTTAAAACAAAGGTTGCTTTGTATTTTATGTTTGATTTTACTTATAATGAAGGCTTATTAAACATATATTGCCCGAATATTTGTTTATAAATGACAGTTAAGACTTATTAAGTGATGCAAATAATATTTATAAACCTACTAAATCTTATTTATGTGCATATTTATCACATTTTATTTTTATAAAGGCTTTTTTATAATATTCATTCATATATAAAATAAGGCATACCTTGTTTTTCTATGTCTGAAGTTTAGCTTAATTTAGTTATATTAACGTCCCGTTTAGAAGCAACACGAGGGCTATTTTGGGATGGGCCTAGTAGTTTTGAACCGTGGTCAGGGGACAAGGACGACGCCTGAGCTGGACCCCCTCTCCAGACTTCCACACCACACCAGTGGAAGAATGCTTGGCCCCATACGTATGATTTAACGTGCAACAGGCCCACATATACGGCAGATCGTGAGTGGAATCAGGTTTCGAACCTGGAACCTTCAGACTCCGAGACCTTACCTCTAAACCACTTCTATGCTTAAAAGGCGCAATATAGAGGGTGTCCGGGCTAAAAGTTTCGACCTATAATTACTGAATTATTCATTAGAACAACACTTCTTGAGATGCACTTAAGTTCATTATATGCAAATTAATGTTATACCGATGGGTAAAGAGTCAATTTACGTGATATCACAATTTAATGACGAGGATAATTACACATGTTGTCTAAAATCTTAATGTACGTTGAATTACGTTGCAGTGCGCTGTTTATTTTTCCACCTTTAAATGCACAATGGATTCAACAATTAGATTGGAGCAGCGGTGGTACGTGAGCATGATATGAATACGTAAAGTAAAATTTAGATTTTTTTTACATTAAACTACATGTTAAATAAGTTACGCCACGTTATATTTTTATTGTGGTGCCTCTTAATGCGAAATGAATTTTATGAGAAATTATTAGATATTTAAAAAATTTAATTCAATTATAAGAAATTTATCTTACAGGTTATTTAAGTTGATTAACAACAAAAACATCCTATATCATTACTTTTTCAAACCATGAAGTTAAATTAAAATTTTGAAGTTATGACAAAATAATTAACATTAAATAATTAATTGACAGTAATTACAGTGAAAAATAATAAACATTATTGCAGTAATGACAAAATAATAATAAAAAAACTGATAAAGGTCACTGTTTCTTTTCTATTCAAAACTTTTCATTGCCATTGTGAAAAAAAATCTTCTGAGAAGTTCTGATAAAAAAATCAATATATTTTACAGTCTGCCCCCACCATTCTATTTTCTAACTTCTTCTCATTTATAAAAGTAAGAATTAATTTTAAAATGTAACAAAGCTGAGCAGCGCATAAGTAACAGCTAACTTCTAAGATACTTTACTGGTATCTTATTTAATATAAGCCAAAATAATCTTTCGCGTATAATTATAACAAGAACGTAAAACCACGCAAAACAACAACTATGGCATCAATCGATAACTTATCAACGACAAAGTTCTAGAAGTTTCTTTTCCTTTAATTTAAAACTCATAGAAACTATTATTTTTCTGGGAAGTTTCTTTCTTGACGAAGCCTGGTATATTCTATTGCATCAATAAATGCAATAGAATACCTGGTTTCAATTTAAATGCGAAAGGCTTTTCTAAAGTTTTAATTTGGCATGCTTCAATAAATTTCAAAGCTTTTCTTTGAGTCCTTTGTAATTGGTGGTATCTGAATCCTGATGAATCTCGCAACTTTTTGCAAGAGTCATGAAATTTCATCAAAATTAAGAAAGGAAATAAATTTAGTGTCGAAATATAAATCTAATTCAAGTTATTGAAAAGTGGGAAAAATTTCAAATGAAATGAAGCGAAAAAAGTCATGGTTTCAATTCTAAGTTCGCATCTTTTATTGGCTCTGTGTGCAAGAATTTACTGGCAAGGAAATTTTTATCTACTGTTTCGGAAAAAAAGTCCTTTAAGTTGTCTAGGGAAGTTGCAAAACGTTAAAAGTATCAGTGGAAATATATTTTTGTTCATTTATTGACATTTAAAGTTAGGTAAATTCTAGCACAAAAAAAGAAAAAAAAATCAGCAGTTCAGCAATCAGTAATTGCTACATTTTGACAGTTACAATTTCAGGAAAAACGTCTAGTCTAATAAATAGACAATTATCTCTTGTGCAACTTTAGCATAGTTATGAAGTTTATCATCAATCATATTAAATAAAATTCAAATTTAAAAAAAAACTCATATCGCTTTATTTGATATAAAACTTTAAATAATGCAGTTTAATGACCGTTATCCATGAAATGACTTTCACAGAATTCCAAAAATTCTTACATAAGTTTTAAGGAAATAACCTTATCTTTTATATGATTGTTAGTTAAATATAATAAAGTGATTCAAGCAATTATCGATTCCTCATATTTGACAAAGCATTTGTGAACGTGTTTTTCTTAAATAGAGTGTTGGACTTTCTGTATCTATACTTACTTTTTACTCTAATTTCTCCATACATACGATTTTTTCTGTGCCACCTCTTTTGTTAACCAGTTTTTCATATAAAATTACCAATTTTTATTTTTTAATTTTTATTTCTTTAGCGAAAATAATATAAAAATGTATGCAAAGGATTTTACCTTTTGAACAACAATCTCCACAGTAATGCCCAAAAACAAACAATAACGAAAAAATTTATCACTGGACAAGAACAAACATAAGTACAAAACGAAAAACCGAAACAATATGAAAAATGACACGAAATAAAAGAGATAAAGATTAAAATAAAAGTTATAAGTTGTCGGATTTGTGTGTCAGTCCAAGAGGATGCTTGCTCAATGACGTTCCTCTACAATGAGATCGTTCTCGTCACACATAAAGAGCATTAAGAGTCGAAGTCGGGTTCTTGACAAGTTATTTTTGAGAATGTTTTTTAACCACTATAGTTTATTTTGCACTGTAGGAGTTTGGAAATGCCAGGAGGGGGTTAGCGGACTTTTTTAGGCCTAATGCATTGGATCTCCGCACGAGCAGTTATCACGTGTGCGAAGATTGAAGTGAAGAAGGTATGAAGGGAAAGGCCCGTGTCCTAAAACGAACATTAGCTCATCTCCATTCCATCCTACTGGCTTTACAAGGATTTACTGTAATCAATGGTATTATTATGTCGAGTATCATAAAGAATCATTCCACCCTATTGGGCACACAGTGAATATAGACGACCGGACAGCTGTTAGTAATAACACGGGTGCTGAGAACCATGCAAAATAAATCCCACTGGGAGCGTCACATGCACGAAGCCTCACAAGAATGTACGCTCCGTCTTCAGTGATGAGGCCGTTAACCAGCCACACCATCATGAATGTGCCACCAAAGGGAGTTGAGAACCTGCTTATTTATATGATAGCTTCACATCCTCGCCGGATCATCATATCGGGTATGATTTACTTCTATTTGCAGTGAAAATTCAACAATGAATTGATAATACAAATATTGACTCTTGACTGAGAATATATCTTAAAATACCCATTAAAAATTAATGATAAAATTATAACTAAAAGAGACAGCAATAAGTCCTACTCCATTTGCAAAAATTAAAACTAACATTAAAAGTTGACAGTGTCACTGAAAATGACCCCAGTATACAAAGCAAAGTTCTAGCATGTCTTGCTCTCACCTGTGCACTGAAATTTGAGAACCTCAAACTCTGTCGTAGTCTACCCCCTTTTGCGGCTTATAATCTTTTTTATAATTCTAGGAAGAATGCTAATCACCTTTTCCTCCTTACCATTCACATTTAAAGAAAATATGACCTCAAAAAGAGGGCCCATGCTCCTTAAATGGTAAAACATGTCCACACAAAAAAAACCACATGTCCACATACAAAAGAAAGCAGATAATACAATGACTGCCAGACTTCATCATGACTATTGTCCAATGAAAAGAAATAGTGACACATCCATCTCTGGCTATAGGTATAAAAATATAAAACCGAATTAACATTACAAACAAGCATGTAAGTAGATGATATTGTAGCACAATATTTTAATTTTCTGAAAGTTCAATATTTAAAAGCAATTTCTTAAAAAATTCCAATTGACCAGCTGGGCTAAAAGTTCATTCGTTTCTCACAGTTGTTTTGTTAGTTTAACTTAGAAATGCGTGTATTAAGTTTCTATGAAGGTTTAAATTTTAATTTGTTTTTTAAGAATTTATACTATTCCCTCTAATTATTGAGCTTATTTATTCTGTTAATCTTCTTTTTCATGCCAAAGTAAAAACAGAGTCTCAACTATTTCATACAATTTGATGGGTTAGATTTAATTTAGATTTATTTCATGAACATCCCTTTTTGAAGCAACTTGAGGCCTATTTTGGGATCTGAATTTTAAACATTGTTCAGATAACGAGGATAGCATCTGAGCTGGTACACATCACTCCATGCTTCGACATCGCACTTGATCGATACTTTGGCGGGCTACATATAGATTTAACTATAAAAAACAATGCTCTTTGTTGTAAAAAGTATTTGGATTTATCTGCAAGCTTTTCATGTAAATAGTATTGACCTATTACCTTTCTCTTTTTGCTTGGATGGCCTGAAATTTTATAAAAACAGAATAAAAAATCGCCCACGGTTGGAAGGTAAAAAAAGTTGATGTAGGCAGGCATTCTATATCTAAAAGTTCAAATTAAGGAACAAAATCAGAGTAATAACAATATTAAATTGCACCAGCGCTGAAATATTTGATATGAAGTGTATTGTTGTGAGAGAAAATAATAGCAAAATGTTTCTAAAGGCTTAGAAATATCTTGGAAACTGGAAAAGTAGAAATGAAACAACATCCTTTAGTTACACTTTTTATAGGAACAGACCGTATTTTTTTCTACGTTATTTCTCAGAATGCGGAAAGAAACCCATCGAAACTGCATTCTGAGAAATGTTATTTTCGATGGTTACTCTAGTTAATATTTAAAAGCGAGGGGTTCAGTTTTTATTCTGATTCTAAGGGAAAAACAACATTATTTTAATGACTTTATTTATTTTTAAAATCGTTTTTATCATTTTTGAATTTTCATATTAATAATAAGTTCACGAGCAACTTCTTATAGAAATAAGAAATTTATGGGAAAAGCAAGTTTTGATTTAGTGACATGTTCTACCACATAAAAGATCAACATTAAATCCGCTTGGAAAAACTGAAAATAAATATTTATTCTATCTAGCAAAATTAGGTACAATATACTAATTTAAACATAATTGATCGAACAATAAATCTTGGATTCACGGAAATGTAAGAATGAAATACATCTAAATTTCATAATATTTTAAGTTCGATCGTAGTGCTTAAGGAGAATATATTAACTCCTTTCAATATCACGATTGCTTTATTTAAATAATGGCTTAGATCCATTCCATTGTTACAATTTTTTATCACTATTTTTTCCCCTATTGATAGACGTAATTTAAATAAGATTGGTTACATGATGAAGACTTTATTAAAATACATGAATATATATTGACAATTAGAAGCGAGGAATAGCAGAACCAAAATCTTATTAAATAAAATCATAACACAGAAATACATTTAATTTAAAAAATGTCTCCTTTTTGTATCAGGCTTTACGTTACCATATCATATGCAATCTTTTATAAGAATGTATGCTCGTTTTTTCTTAATAAAGTTTGTGGAAATCTATATAAATGGCTGTAATGAAAGTGAGCAAAATAAATAAAAAATGAAGTTTGAGCTTAAAACCTTTTCTATTATGGTTAATTAACTAGAACATTAATTGTTTAGTGAAAACTTCTTTACTAAAAGAAGCCTCTTTCTTCTAGTAAAAAATGTACTTATTAAATAGTTATTAAACAGAATTTAAATCATTTAAAAATAGTTGAATAGAAGAAAAAATGGCAGTGATCAGTTATGATTAACTGAGCTTATAGGTTTAAAGGGCATGAACATCTAAATCAGACTCGTTTCTTTCCAAAGTATAAATTTTAAAGATTTTTATTTCATTTCAACATAATGGATTATTGGGATACTAAATCTTCTTGACTTTTTTCCTTAATTTCTCCGTAAAAGAAGTTGCAAGCAGATATTTCTGCCAAAATCATAAAAATTTGTTTCTAATTTCTAATAGGGTTTTTCTGAGTTTGAGGCTTTTGCTCATTTTCAGCTAGTAAAAAGTCGTGACAATACAAAAAGTTCAGTTCGATTTCCTTGACATTATCTGTACATGTTTTCAAAAGAGAAGTAAAGAAAGTAGATTTTTATTATAATTCTATATTTCTATAATTCTATTTTTTTTAATTTCTTAAAATTATTCTTAAAAAAATAAAGGAAGAAGAGAACTTCATTATAGATAGCAGCACTAAAATTTTAAACTTTATCAAAGAAAATAAAATTTATAACATTAACACATTTGATTTTGAAAATCTATTTACTAGCCTCCCACACAATAAACTTTTTGATGTATGCTCTAATATTTATCATTTATACCTTAACACTGATCTAATTGACAAAAATAAATGGCTTGAAATTTGCTAGGTTAATATATGTGAAAATTATCTATTTAATGGAGTTGACTACTATAAGAAAGTACTTGGTATTCCTATGGGATGTAGTTATTCTAGTGCATTGGAAAATTTATTTCTTCACTCATATGAGAGGGACTTAATTAAAAATGAACTTATCTGTGGTTTCCGTTACATTGATGACCTTCTGGTTTTTAATTATGATAATTTTAATTCCATTTATAACTGCTATCCAGAAGAGCTTAAATTAAATAAGACTAATAATGAAATAAACAAATGCAATTTTTTAGATATGGAAATAGAAATATTAAATTCAGGAGTATCTGTGGGCATTTTTGACAAAAGAAAAGAATTTAAATTTAAGGCTATTACACTTTGCAATTTTAATACAAATCTTCATTTTAAAATTTTAAGGAATTCCATTTTTTCTCAAATTAATAGAATAAATAGAATTTGTAATAACAATTCAAACCTTGTTAAAGCTTTAGATAATTTAAAGAATATTCTCATAGACAACGGATTCCCAGATTCTTTCATTAATGTTAATGGCTTTTTCAAATATAGTGAAAAAGGTTTATAGTTTTTTCTCTATTAATGGCTTATTTTAATTCTATTTGCTATAACTTTCTTAACATTTTTCTTCTAATCTATTAGTTGGAATTTTTCTTCATAGATGGAGTTAGTTATGCTAGTTTTCCAGTATGTTCTAATTCTGTAATCTTCACATCTGGCGTCCTTTGTTCTATCATCAAGATTTCGGAAGAGAGGGTAAACATTTTTACTTGATCTAGACTCTTTTGGATTTTAATTCAGGATTTTTGCCTATGGTTTTTCATAATGTTTCTCGTTCTTGCGGTTGGACAGAATTCAGGCCACATAAGGGAATAATTTTGGACTATTGTCATTCCCTTATACAGAAAATTCGTCCAATTTAGAACTACAATGGCGTGTGGCTTCTGATGAAATACGCTATTCTGGTACTTTTTCATTTATTTTTCCAATTTGATTTCATTTTAATTGTAGCTCTTTCTTTCTACTTTTCCTTGTTTTATTTTTATATTTTGGATAATTTTGTGTTTTAAATATTTGATCCTATATGTTGTTTAATACTTTTTTTTAAAATTCTGATTAATCTTAAGAAAATTCTGAGAATGATATCACCTAATGCTGCTGCGTTAGCGCGCATAAAAAGTGTATTATTGTCATTTTATTATTGTTTACTTCTTCTATTATTATTTTTTTCAACTTAAATTTCGAATCAATAATTTTGTTTCTTGTATTTTATTTGAAATAGCCGCATATGCGCCTTTCAGTTTAATGCAAAAAATCTTTTAAATTAAATTAATTTTAATTTAATCTATTAATATTTAAATTATAATTTTGTTAATTTATATCAAATACTAGTGTTATAATTCTATAAAGGCTTTCTTAGAAAATATTAAAGTACAAATGTGTGGACTTGTATATGATTTCTTAAAAATTTTATAAATTTTAATTTATGATTACTATAAAACATTTTCAAATTGAGTTTAAGTGTTGCAATTGAATTTCAAGAATTGTCTGTCTTCTAGATAACATTTCCTTGTACAAATTATAACTGACAGAATACAGATTTTATTAGTTCACAGTTTAAACATATTTTGTGATTCAATTGGAAGTAACATTTCTGTCATTTTTTAGTACCATTTAAAAATACTAATGAAAAACATTAGCAAAGATTCTTTTTATTGAAATTTTTAATGCTTTAGAAGCAGTTCGTTAAAATAAATCAAACCATTTGCTTTATGACCATTTTTTCGAAACAAGTCATGTAATTATGTAATTGGAGAAACTTCGACGAGTTTGATGTTCATACTTAGGAGATTGAACGCTCAATTTCGATTTGCTTGTTTAACGTTCCTTCTCGTAGCTTAATATTTCAGTTTCGGACCTCGTTACTTTGAGTCGTGTTCAGACAAAGCTGTCAACACCTTAGCTGGCACACTGATTTCTATTCTTCCACGTCACAGTGAAGTGTGAACCACGGATACAACGTGCACCAAGATCAAATCTCCGGAGGAATTGGGCCTGGATCCTGTGATCCCAAAACCGAGACTCTGCCAGTAGATCAGAATTAATGGGCTTTCTAATGCTTGCCTATGAATAATCATCTGACTAAGAAAAGATTAAAAAGCTTCTATCAGGATGACTTTCTTGTCAGATAAGACGATTCATTAGTCGAAATTCTGTAATGATGTTTAATGACATTCTAAGGGATGATCTCAGGCGGAATCGGGGAATTGGGCCTGGATCCTGCGATCCCAATACCGAGACTCTGCCAGTAGATCAGGATGAATTGGCTTTCTAATGGCTTCCCTGTGAATAATCATCTGACTAAAAATAGATTAAAATTTACTAGCATTATGACTTTCTTGTCAGAAGTAGATTCATTAGTCGAAATTCTGTATTGATGTTTAATGACATTCTAAGTGTCCTCCAGAACGGATTATTAATATTATTATTAATCCATCGGGAGGGAACCAACCAGATAAGGTTTACGGTTTTACAAGACCCTCTCAGCGTAAAGATTAATCCCATATGGAAGGGAAAAAAGGAAAAAAAGAAAGAAAAAAACAGTTAACACACAAAATATACTGGAAAAGTCTGAAATTAAAGTCTTAATGGCTGGTGGATGCTAGAAAAGTCATCCTTAATCAATGATGATATCACTCCTTCGTTCATGTAGGATCTTCATAATATTCATGAGTCGTGCCAGAGATCTTTTGTTTTGAACATTATTTTCTTACAAGGTCGATAGGTTTTCAACAATGGGCTTGATGAAATGAAAGTCAAGGCAGTCTGTTGCGTAGTGGTCTGAATCAACTTTATCTTCTCAAACGCAACGATCGAGTGAACATAAACCGAACCTGTGGAGATAGGTCACAAAGGGCCCATGTCCTGTGATGAACTGATTAATTTTTGAAAAGAATGAGGCTCAGTTAATGTTAACGTAAGGTACGAAAATGAAAGTTCGACTACCGGTTTCCGAAAGGTTCTATCTATCCCTTAAAAAGGCCAGATTTGCTAGTTTGACTGAACTATGAATCTTACCGAAATCACGGAGACCAAATTACCGAAAGAAGAAGACCAATACCAAATATTTATTGCTTGAAGAGTCAGCCGATGTTTCTTAAAATGAAAGAAAACCCAACAAGTTAGCATTCCTGTGCTTTGAGGATGCCACAGAAGACCAGGAAGGAAAACAGCCTTCCAAATAAGTTGACATTTTAAATTATTACACTCATTTGTTTAGAAATGACATGTGGCAATACGAGCGGGATCTGCAGAATTTTCAGGAAGTTCCAGACTAATCTTTTCCTCCTTTAGGATTGATTTTCAAACGAAGCACAGTGCACGACCAGTTTATCTACAGTCACAAAGCTTTCACTTTCGCCAGATGCTTTATCATCGTTCTTTGCAGCAGTCAGTGTTATTTGACATGCTGCATGTGTTGACATGAGCTATGTTCAAATCTTCGCTCCTAGTTAACAACTGCGAATTATCTACAAGGTGATAATTCGTAACTTGTAAACTCAATTGATAGTTAGTGATGACAAGTGAGGTGCTCTGGTAGTCTCTTCATCTTCCAATTCTGTAGTGTTCCATTGGAGCGCACCTCCGATATGGGGATTAGAAGTTCTTGTGTAAGTAAGCAGGCTCTCGCTTTTCAGGTGGGTACAATAATTGACGAGACGTACCTCCTACGGGAAGGGTCGGACCGTGATGGATATTAGGTCTCCACTCTCAGTTCCCGATTGTTGTAACAACCTTCATTCAGATGACTCCGGATGCTTAGGCAGGGCGGAGTAACTCTTTTTCGATTCCCATTTTGGCGTTCATGCCTATGCGAGTACCTCCAGTACTGTGATGGGAAGTGGGAGCATAAGTTATAAGGTTTTAGGCAACCTTATAGGCAGACCTTCCCTAATCCCCGCCCTTCTCCCTAAGACGGTTCATGCCACATGATGACGGGTGAATTACTTGCATGGAGCATGTCTAATTGGGGCCTATTTTGCAGGGGAACAGAACAGGGGCCTAAAACTTGAGATAATTCGAAACGAGGTCGAGATCACCATTAGGTCATTGGGCTCTTGCTTCAAGCATTCTGTATGAAACGCAGAAATTGTAGTATCACAAGCTACCAATAATATATACACAGATTATTTCACTAATCCACAGGGGAAAAAAGAATTCGGAGAACCAGCTCACTAGACTTAAATTAAAATTCTCCGTATAGATTGATATAAATGGGAAGTTACTATATTCTTTTTAGAGAAACTACTAAGAGCTTCGAATTAAAAGGAATCCTGTTTCGGTTCTCATTGTAAAGTCATTAAATACACAGAAGTTATCAGCTTAGATAAGAACTTATTTTATAAATGATACACAGGGAGAACAACGAGAAATCTAGAGAACTAGAATATTGGACTGCAAATGATCTTTTGATTGCCAGGAAGAAGGAACTACAAATATTCTTTTTAAAACGACGGTTCTGGGAACAGAAAAGAGTTTTACACCCTTTTCAAGCCAATCTTATACGAGATTTTTCTCCTTTTCGACTGACCATAGATTTAATATTCTTGTCGTCGTCCCACATGAAGTGATACATTGGAAAGGGTAAGTAAAACTATCTACATGACGATTAGAAAGCCCTCACAGATTAGCTGCATGAAGGGAGTGAAACTTCGGTATCTTAGCGGTGATTCGGCTGTAGCATCTGGTACGCAGAGGAGAAAAATTTGCTAGTATTTTATATGCATAGCCCGTAACGAAAAGGTTAATTTTTTGTATCGTTTGGGGAGGTGCTATATTCTTAGTATAAAAATTGCTTCCAACTTAGGATTCAAAAGAAACCTTATCTAACCCTAAGAGAAGAAAAGAAAAGATATCCATGTCTTAGAGGTACAACTGTTGTACCATCTCTTGCGCAGAGAATAATATTCTACTAGTATGGTATCCTTGGTACCCTTAAGATAAAGGTTAAATTTCTTTGTTTCGATTGATGATAAAGCAGCAGGAAAGGATTTTTGTAAAGAAATTGCTTCCAACTAGAGTTTCAAAAGAAACGTGTTTCGCTTCTCACTGTGAAAGGAATTGGCGAAAATCTGGTGTAAAAGAGGAGGAGAGGATCTGAGGAAAATGGCACGCTGGTGGATAGCGGCAACGTTAAAATATTTCTCCTCCTCGCTTAAAAAAAACCCCTCTTTACTCGGATGCCTAAGCAATCAGCAACATGGAGATGGAATTCCTCTGAGATCAACTCCCCTCTTTTTTCCTCTCAGAATGCGATGAAAAAAAAGTCATTTTATATTGCACTAGAGTGATGTTGACAGTTCATTATAGAAAATAACAACACAAAAATTACTTTCACTTTACACGTTTTTTAAGTCTCCACTTTATTTCGGGCTCAATTAATAGCGTTCATTTTCTTCCTTCCGACTAAAGCTCGGAAGATGAGAGATTCTTTAGGCGGCTACATTCTCACCTCTTCCAGAATCATCATTTACAGTGACATCCCTTAGGTGCCTGAAAGGAAAAAAAAAGTGATAACAGCGAAAACTTTTGTGGCTGGCGATATTAATAATTGTTTACAGATAAATATTTCGTCAAAGAAATGTTACTTAAAATTTTTAGGTTGTTGCTTTTTTTTCATAGCGTGTTGTTTTCGAGATTGGGGGGTAAAGTATTAAATTATTTTTCATCGTCTTATGGAAGGAACCTATTTTTCGTCGCACAAGGCGATTTTTATGTGGATTAGTTAATCACGTAGCGCTGCAACGAACTGAGAGAGATAACGGCAGTTCCATTCTTTTAGAAAAAGGATGCTGGATAAGTGCGGACTTAAAAATTCTTTTTGTAAAGTTAACTTTGGAACCATTTTACTAAAGAATAATTGTTGTTGTTATACTTATAAGACTTCAAGACTACGAAGCCTCTTTAAAAAGATTATATATTTTTTTAACTTAACTTGAAAACTTAAAGTGCATGCAACATTTTTAAGATGCATTGTGAATAAAGACGATTCTTTAATCACCTAAAGTAGTTCTATAGTATTTAAAAAAATTAATGAAAATATAAAACTGTTTATTTGTTTTAAAGAGCAGAAAGAGGGTATTGATGTTATTGGGATATTATAGTTATAAAATTTTTTAAAACATTCAAGAAGTTACTTGATCTAAATTCTTAAATCCAAGTGGTGAAACGTACACTTTTAAAACTCTTACAACAGATAACAATTAGATAACAATACCATTGCAACCTAATTAGAATTGTTTAACGCTTAAAACTTTCCCAAAGTGCAAATGCTTTAAAAGACATCACATTTAAAATAAAAATAATTAAATTTTTTTCTGCTTATCAATGAATATCTTTCAACACCAGAAGAAGGAGATATTTGAATGGAGTTATTTCATGCTGACGTGACTCAAATGAAGTGCTCTACGCCAACTTAGCTTACAATCCATTGCGCATCTTGTAATAGGAAAAAGCATGTGACGCCACAGCATAATATGAGGCAACATGGAGTTAAATGTGCAGTTCCATTTGCCATGTAACAATCACATCAAGTGTATTGACTCCATTGCATTCGAAATGCAATCAAATTTCGATCCACGAATGTCTCATTCATAAATGATTGCGAGCAAATTTCCCAAACATCTTGAATGAAGATAATTGTATTTAGAGTAATATGCACCAAACTTGATTTTTTATCATAAAAATAAAATAAAAGGTTTAAAACTAGGCTTTTATCAGAACACTAAAAAGTAGATAACACGCTGTTAGAGGAATATGTAAGATGTAGCCTGTAAAAATTACCCACATCAACATACGCGTCAGAAAATTATTTATGGCTCAGATGGACAGATTCTAAATTCCGTAGGAACGACCAAAGCTGATTTATAATAATAAAAATAAAAAAGTTTTAAAAACTAAGCTTTAAAAATGTTGCCTCTCCATGTTACTGATTTTAAATACTATAAAGAAGTTAAACCATACTGAATATCATAAGAAAGAAAATTTCAAAATATTTATTAAAATTATATTACAAATGTGATTGAAATTCAAATTTATTTCGATTATTACTACCAGCATCTCTTGTTTTTACTATTTTGTGTTGTCATCCTGATTCTCGACAAAAAAGATTTTCTTCTTTTTAGTACAATAATATAAGCGTGCTATTAAAAATTTTTTAATTTTCATTATTTCGTACTTTTTAGACTTTGATATATTTCAAAATTCATTATTGAAAATATTACGGAATCTTTTAAAAATAAATTTTTTCCTTAAATTCTCTACCAGATGGCGCCACTCGTGTGGAATCAAAATTTGATTAAAGTTCATCAATTAACTGGTTATTAAATTCTCTAAAATATTAAAATATTGTATTGTCATTTATAACTCACTTCTGTACAAAATTTCAGAGCTCCATAGAAAAAGGGAAAATGGGTCAAAAATCGGTTATAAAATTTCATCCTTACAAATACGAAATTCAGAAATATGACAGAAGTCAAGTTAAATAAAAGCGTGTAAAATTTAATTATGATATACATATATTGAAGTGTTGTTCAAATAATAACATTTCACTTCCTCAGTATCTTCCATCTACACCGTAAATTCTTTTCTATTCATGTACTGTAAAACAAAACTAGCTTATTCGATCCGATTAGTTTTGTGATAGATTTAAAACCATCCATTGTTGTTATAGTATAATATTTTATACGAGGAACTGTTGTAAAAGTTTCAATAAGCAGCCACCTGTATCTAGGATAGGGTTAATCCCTTTTACATTAATTTCTATGGAGACTACACGACTCAGTCTACTAACGACCCTTCGGAAACGAAATTAAGTTCGCGAATCGAAATTTGACTGTTTCTTAGGAGAATAAAGGACACTGTCCAAATTTATCGATTTTGAAATTTCATTACCTGTTACTTCAAAACAGCAATAAGGAGAGGTGCCAATGTTCTTATTTTAGTAGATTGATTTTTTTCCAAATTTGAGATTCTTTTTGTAGCCTGTTACAATGAATTGGAAAAAATGAGAATCAGCTTTAAGTCATAACAAAGCAAAACGAACATTTTCCCTTGTCTACCAAGTTACAGAAATAAGTTCAAAATATATGAAACAGTTCTAAACTATTTGAGTCATATCGAGCGAGATAAGGAAAAAGTAATTGTGATTCTGCTTCGTATTGTGAACAACGACATTATGCAGTATGTCCACATTTTAGCATATAAGGAAAAAGTTATTATGATGTTGCTTGATATTGTCAACAACGACATTACGCAATATGTTTATTTATGTTATCCCATTTTAGCATATATCAATTAAATTCTTCAGCATTCAGACTTATTTATTTATTTTTATTTGAAAAAAGTCAATGATCAGTGGAAAACAATTGCTTTACTTCGATAAATTGTGTATTATAAAATGAATGTGCAATAAAAATTCACAGTTTGAATTGTTTTTCACAGACGCTGAACTATTGCAATTACTTTTCTTTCAAGATGGCACGGTATTGCGAAGTACTTCGGAAACAGGATTAAAGTCTATTTTCAGTGGAATGAAAGATTCTTTTTCTAGATTACGGATGATAAACAACGTTTCGTCTTCATATCGGTTAGAACACTCGTTTTGGAAGACTTAAAACTTTTGTCTTCTGTATTTTATTTCCGAAAACCGAATAAAACTTGTATACACAAGCTGGCTGCGGACAAACACATTTCTGTAAAATTGGATGCAGGAAAAAGCACGAAAAGATTCTATAAAAATTCAACGAAGAGCGAAAAGACACCATTTTTGCATAGTCAAACAAATAAACATCTCCCCACCTTCTTAATATATTGTAGTTGTCTTTTTGGCCAAAAGAGGGAGACAAGTTTAGTTTCGAAAGTTGTCCACGTGACTGACGTAAGCGGATAAAGGCTTGAGTTATGAAGGCTATCCTATCCTCGCTTCCAGCACCGAGAGAATGAAAAAGTGTTGCCTTTGTCTCTTTCTTTGACAGCCATAATTTTCATTTTGTGCTTTTTGTTTAACTAACTCCTGAAGCGCCAAGACAGCTGCATCATAAATTAAGATGTAACAGTAGATATTTCGCCAAATGAACTAAATGGATAAAATTAATTTAAGTGAAGTGTCCATAGGGTACAAAAATAAATTATGTTTTAATAAAACAAGAAAGAAATTTCATCGCATCTTACGAAAATGTAGGTCAGAGTTAGTCTTTTTAAATGCTGACTTTGTTTTATGGGCTTATATATATAATATATAACGTTATAAAAGATAAGATATAATAAAAGATATATAACTGTATAACGCTATGAATATCTTTAGTATTTGAATAGCATGCAATAAAATGGTAAGGATTCTTCTGAAGCGAACATATTGTTTATAGTAATGCAAGGTATCTAAAACATCTTTAATCTTATTTCCTTTTCAGAAAAAAAAATTTCGTGACACTATTTTTAAACAAAAAAAATCTAAGTAAAATTATATACAAAACTGGAAAATAACCAAGAAAACGAAGCACTGGTTTCTGAAAAATGAAAAGAGATTTAATTGAAAATCATTATTCTATAACATTTTTTGAAGTGTTTCATGTAAAAATGGTATTCATAATAATTATTGCTTACGAATAATAAATAATTTCAAAGACGAAGAAGTGAAGATACGACCCCAGTATTGTTCTATATGATCCTACTTGGAGTCGCAAACAACAGTATAATAATTCCTTCTATAAAGCACTGCTTTATTCATTTGAATAACATCTACAATCATTAAATGTGAATAAGCTGCTTACGTTTTCTTGTGCTTTTTGAAATGAGATATAATTTGGTGTTAAGTAATTAATTTTTCGCTATTATAAAATTATTGGTTATATCTGCTGTTGCATGATTCTCATGATATTTATAATGTACTAGAAGATTTGTGCCCGTCTAAGACGGGCTTTTAGCCTGCCAAAAATATCTCAGATCTGACTAACAAAAAATATCTCAGATTTTATTAACAGTAGGTGCAGTAGAAAATCTAATACACATTGGCGGAGTGCGTAAAAAATGAAAAAATAATAATTTGTAGTAAAATTAAAAGTAAACAATATTGGTTAGCACTACACAAGACATAGCTCAGAAAGGACATATCACACACAAGCCTCATGGAGTGTACTAATTTATTGAATCAAGATCACTATATATATATATATATATAATAAAGAACAGTGGCGCCATCTGACGCTGATACCAAAGCACAAGAAACAGGGCGTGAACATTCTCCCCCCCCCCCCGTTGACATGTCACATACATTCAACATTAAAGGCATTACAATTAAATAAATTTTTAAGTTGTCGCACACAAAGAAAACGCAAGTACACTCCAGTATTCAGATTCACAACCACTATACAATTAAAACTCACAAATATACACTCAATAAAATATTAATAAATATGAATCTCTAAAAGCTCACGATAAAATTGTACTATATCATTTTCAATTAATCTTCCACAGAACTAAATGTTTCACATTCAATAAGATGGAAAAAAGACAAAATATTACACAATTAAATGAAATTCAAACTGGCTTAGGCAATAGGCACACTCGCGAAATGGCAGTTTTATACTCACCATTTTGGGTTTTAATCTTCACGACCCTAATTAGAGTATCATTTCCACTATATATTTTTGTAACTCTGCCAAAAGGCCATTTAAAGGTAGGCATATTGTCTTCGATCAAGACAACCAGATCACCCACCCTTACATTTTTCTTTTGAAATTGCCACTTGTTACGTTGTTGCAATTCACTTAGATAGCCTTGATACCACTTATTCCAAATAAGCTGCATCAATCTGGTCACCCGTTGCCATCTCTTAAGGACACTCTCATTCAAATCAGTGAAATTGGGTTCAATTATAGAGTTCATTGACCTGCCTATTAAAAAATGAGCGTGTGTCAAGGCATTTAAATCATCAGCACTGCTCGATAAGGGGCACAGAGGTCTGGAATTTAAATTCCCTCAATTTGGATGCACACAGTCAAAAACTCCTCGTATGTTAAATTTGACCTTCCCACGATTCTCTTAAGATGGTATTTGGCAGACTTTACTGCAGCTTCCCAAAAGCCACCAAAGGAAGGCGCTCTCGGCGGAATGAACTTCCATTCAATTCCTTCAACTGACAAGAAACCCGAAAGCTTCTCATCTGGTTCTTTAACCAATTTCAAAAGTCCCTTAGTTTCCAGATTTGAACCAACAAAGGTTTTTCCATTGTCGGAGTACAATTTTGCACACTTACCTCTGCGACCAAAAAATCTCTTAAGGGTAGCAATAAAAGCCTCAGATGTGAGGACCGATATAATTTGTATATGAACTGCTTTAGATACAAAACACACAAATATACATATATACATTTTATGCAGGACTCCTTTTCTTTGATTACGATATCTGATCATAAATGGGCCACAAAAATCTACACCAGAGCAATTAAAAGGATAGTCAGGAACTACTCTATCCCGCGGCAGATTACCCATTAGTTGAGACGTAACCACTGGCTTGGCCTTAAAACAAACAATACATTCATATACAATTTTTCTGCACAAAGAACGACCATTTAGGGGCCAAAACCTTTCTCTTACACAGTGAAGAAGGGAGGAAGCACCGATATGAAGATTTTTTAAAATGAAAATATGCAATTATTTGATTTGTCATTTTATGTTTATTAGGCAAAATTGCCGGGTATTTAGAAACATAAGGTAAATCTGAATTACTCAAGCGTCCACCCACTCTCAATACTCCATAACTATCAAGAAAGGGATTTAAATTCTTTAGCTTACTATTTGGTAAGACACCTTTCTGGCACTGGAGGTCCCGAATCTCACCGAAACCTCCCCTTGGACCATCCTGACCAACCTATTTTCAGCCTGATTCAACTCTGAGGCACAAAGAGGCCCAGACACTATCACATTAGATTTTTTCACATTTACAAATCTTAATACATAACTAAATATGCGAAGAATTTTCACATAACTATTACTCATACACAATAAATCAGATGAAAAAGACAAATCAATTTGTTGAAACACAAACACTGGATATAGGCATCTCAGGAACTACACCAGTCTTGAACTCACAAGAGTACTCGGATTCATTCATCAGGGGTGGTCCTGGTCCACTTGACAATTCACCTCGTTCAAGAAATGATGGGCCATTCCACCATAACTTCAATTCGGGAAAATCACGAGGGCTCAGCCCACGCGAAACAAGATCCGCAGGATTAAGATGCGATGGCACATGGGTCCAACAACAGTTCTCCGTCAATCCTTGCACCTTTGAAACGCGGTTGGCGATAAAGGTCTTCAAATGATTCGCAGGTGTGTTCAACCATGCCAGGGCGATAGTCGAATCGGTATGAAACACAATGTTACTAATCTCAGAGGAGCGTATCTTCTGCACAAGCTGAGCCAGAAGAACACAGGCACAGAGCTCCAACCGGGGTATTGAAATGACTCGAATGGGCGCAACACGCGATTTGCTTGCCAGAATGGTCACCTTCGCACTATTGTTTTGATAGAAACACTGCAGGTAGACGACAGCTCCGTATGCTGCCTCAGACGCAACTGCAAAGCCTTGAAGGACGATTCTTAACCAAGTTTCGATGTCGGTCAGAATAAATCTGATTATTTTTACTTTTTCGATGCACTTCATGGTTGTCACAAATTCCTTCCACTCATCGGCGATTGGATTGGGCAGCACATCATCCCAATCCAGCCTCTGCTGCCATAATCGCTGCAGAAGGACCTTTGCTCTTGTTAACATAGGGCCCAAAATACCCAGAGGGTCATACAGTCTAGCAATAACACTTAGCACCTCACGCTTGGTACATGATGGTTTAATTGAAATGGACACCTTAAACACAAAACGATCCTGGAAAGGCTTCCAACTCATTCCCAACGTCTTCACAGACAAGTCAGTGTCAACAGAGAACGAATGCTCGACGTCTGTTGACAACGAACTGTTCAACAACTCAGGAGAATTAGAAGACCACTTGTGAAGGATCATTCCACACGATTTCAGGGCATCTCGTAGTTGTGATTGTAGCCGACGGGCAGTATCTAGATCAGGTGCTTCACTCACAATATCATCCATGTAGGTGTCGTGCAATAGAACTTTAGATGCCAGAGGAAATCGCGATTTTTCATCTTCGGCCAGCTGCTGCAGGGTCCTTATGGCAAGAAAGGGTGCGTTGGACATCCCATAAGTTACCGGTTTCAACCGATAAGCTGAAACCTCTGCATTGGGTCCTGTTTTCCACACGATACGCTGGAGGTCTTCTTGATCTGGGTCCTAATATGTCGTTCAAACTTATGCCCGTTGTAGTGGGGGATGAGGCATTAAAGACAACTCTCAACTTGGTTGTTAATTTATCAGGGCGTAGAACACCATGATGGGGTATGCAGTATTGTGTGGGCGGTTCACTCGACTCAACAACCCTCTCCAAATGACCCAAATCTTTATACTCTCTCAAAAAGTCCGTATACAATGAGAAGTACTCCGAATCTCTAGACAAACGCTTCCACAACGAATTAAGTTGCCTAACAGCCCCGTCTTTAGAATTTCCCAAACACGACGGATCCCTACTCAAGGCCATTGTTACTACATATCTACCATCCTTATTTCTCTTATGGGTATGCACAAAATGATCCTCACACAAAGATGCCTCCGTATTTCCCGTACATTCCACATCAACACTCTCAATTTCCCAAAATTGTTTCAAGGTTTTATTTAAATCATCGTCAAGAATCAACCCACAATGAACGCGATCTTCCGCCACCTGATCGACACTCCCACTAACAACATAACCAAACACAGTATTCTGCAACAATTGCGAATTTTGAGCATAGATCTGTCTCGGCCTCAACAATTCATAAAAAATCTCGTCACCTAATAACATATCAATTTTATCAGGAACATTGAAACTATGATCAGCCAATGACACGAACTCCGAAACAGCAACATCCACATTAATTACTTTATTTGGAATGAAATCGGTAATTTTGTTAACCACCAACATCAATAATTCTCTCTCGAAACTTTTATCCCTATTTGCCACTGAGGTCTTAACACAGTTCCTCACAATCATACTTGCATCATTAACACACGAAACAACAGTATTTACCTTTTCCATTTTCAATTGCAATCTTTCCGCACACGCCTTAGTACACAAGCAAGATTGAGATCCGACATCCAGCAGACATTTAATCTCAACCCATTGCGAGAACTTATTTTTAACAAGCGCGCGAATAGTACTCAAAAGCACGTTTTTAGGTTTGCCCTTCTCAATTCCAGTCGCCACAAATTGGGATTGCGAATTTGCTTCCGCAGTTTCCTCGCTCTACTTTGGAACGAAAGCGGGTGCATCCAATTTCAAATGAGAAGCGGGATTGCCAGAATTCTCACGCGGGAAATGAATCATTCTATGATGAGGTTTAAGGCAAAAACAGTTCTTTACCGAACGACACTCGTTCATTTTATGGGGGGAAAACAACGAAAACAAAGATTATTTCGTTCTACCACCTCCGCTCTATCCCATACTGATAGCCGTCTAAATTGGGAACAGGCAGAAAGAGAGTGAGACGCTCCTTTACAAAGAACACAATTTATATTTCTAGTTTCAGACACAAAGATTTTGGATACATTTTTATCCGCTCGCCAATTAGAAGCTGGACATTTATTTCCTACCACTCGCTTTGCTTCACTCGCGGCATTCCTATTGATTAGTTCTCTTGTACTCCTACCTCTCGATGACAAGTAAACATCACACTCCCGACCGAGCTGTTGAGGTTTAAAAAAAGATTCACCCTGTTTGACCGCAATATGAGTGATCAATTCTCGATCAAGCGTTTCGAAAATTCTATCAGATCACACAGAGATCTAAAATCAGGCACCTTTCGTAACTGACAATAATAGTCAAAGGATGCACATGAACGAGAAGCGAATTGAACGCAAGTCTCCGATGGCAACCTCCGAGCCTTTTTAAAATTACTCAGGCATTCTTGGGGGGTGGGTTCAAATTCCTTTAACAACAATTGCTTTATCTTTTCATAATCACACAAGTCCTCCTGACTAACATACACTAGTAAATTATTTACTTTTTCTCCCAAAATATTTAAAAGAATCTCGGCTTTTAATTCATTAGGTACAGATTTATTCTGGAATGCTTTTTCCAAAGAATGGAAAAACAAATTAAACGACTCTGACGTAACAGGCACTGGGATTGTTAGGGTTTTAACACTTTTAATTAAACTTTCCAAATTATCAGTTAGGGAACCTGGTTCTACGATTTCGGTAGCCTGTGATGCGTTAGCCAAATCCCTTGTAGCATTCGAAATTTGTAGCTGTTTTTCAATTTGGGCTAACCTTATTTTCTCCAATTCTATCTCACACTCTCGCTTGTCCCTTTCCGATTTTTCCCTCTTTTCTTCTAAAATATTATCAATAAGATTACGTACCAACTCAATATCGTCCCTATACACATCACTAGATTCGATCAAGGCCTTCAAATCCACCACTTTCGCCTTGTCTGGAACCGTCAAACCCATTTCTTTCGCAATAGCGATTAGCTCATCTTTTTTAAGATTCAATTTAACAGACATTACTCTATTCCTATGCTATTCACAAAAACTAAAATACGCGTAATGCACTCTAAAAACTCGACAATGCTATTCACTAGATTATCATTACTATTTGACAGAAGTCTACATTAAAAATTCGAACCCAATTCTAAAACAACCCAAACCACCGACAACGCAATTGAAAGTAACTCATGAATAAAGCAATTAACATTAAAACCAACAGCAATAAAACCCCAACACCAACTAGTCCATTTCTCATCTCAATCTACAATTAAACCAATTATTTCACTCACCAAAACAGCACCGTCCAAAATGCCGAATTCGCCCAATCAACACAAATCACGTTTCATAAATCGCCACATCACAACTCCGCAAACACGCTCACAAACGCCAATTTCCAAAGGTCGCTGTCCACTGGCTTCGCTCGACTGACCAAAATGGTTAGCACTACACAAGACATAGCTCAGAAAGGACACATCACACACAAGCCTCATGGACTGCAATAATTTATTGAATCAAGATCACTATATATATATATATATATATATATATATATATAAAATAAAGAACAGTAGCGCCATCTGACGCTGATACCAAAGCACAAGAAACGGGGCGTGAACAAATATAAAGGCCTGAAATTCTATCAACTGAAGAACTTCATTATAAACAGCATTCTTTGGGAAATATCTGTTGTCGTTTAACAATACTCCATGATGTGCGGATTTTTTCATTTGAACTTTAACATGGCTGGGATTCCGGTATCTTTATAATGCAGCATTTAATGTTACAACACGCCATGTGAAATAACAGGCTCATCCAAGTGAATCCTACTTTTAACACTGATGAAACAACAATGTTAAAAGTTTCATTAATGAAACCTGAATGAAACAACAATGTTAAACACACAGTCTCTTTGGTACGTAGCAAAATTCATGAGCGTTACGGAGATTTTTGGACAACTCTATTATAGATAATTTATAACAGTTATAATATAAAATGATTAATATTTATAATAAGTAATCTTGTTTATTTTTATTAAAGTAATTTTTTACACTTCATTTATCAGAATTTTTACAAACACTCGAATGCATGATTACGGACTTTTTAAAAGTGCGCGCTCATTACACTCTATTCCAAAATGATGCAACTTATTGGAGATTTAATAATTATTTGTAATTGGAGATTTAATGAATAGTTCAGAAGCACATTTGGCCAAATTAATTTTCAATATACTATGTGAGTTATTGGAACGTTTGGTCTTCGTAGTTTTAAAATTTAGTAGTATGAAGAAGATAGCGTCGAATATGGCACACGAAATTGAAAACAATTCACACCATACCCATATGAAGACTTTTAAGATGCGACTAAAATTAAAAATAATTAAGTAATTGACCTCTATTCAGCCATCTACTACTACTTCTTGAGCTCGGTCTGATCAGATTGCACTGGTATTTAAAATTCACATGAAGTAAATATCAAAGAATATTCAAATGATATATTGGAACTAAATATATTATTTAAAACCTTTAAAAAATTAAAATTATTAAGGAAGAAGTTTCCGTAAGTTTTTGTGCCTAAAAATTGTGAATTAATCTGACGATAAGAAATGTAGTCAATTCACTTGACGTCAACGTCACATGACAAATGTAACTGCGCATGTCATTTAGCTTCTAACTGCATGTTAGATGTGACATCTCTTTTTCTATCCATCTGCGAGATGTACAATAGACCTGAAATTTAAATCGGCACAACGCACAGTGATGAAATATACGAAAAAGTTGACCAAAATTGTTAAATATTAAAATTATACAATTATTTGTACTAAGAACTTCAGGATATGTTGGGTAGACATAAATATTAAGAAATTCTCAATTAATGAAGAGATTCATGGACAATTAAACAGTTATTACACCATAATCAGTAGAAAAATGAATAAAATAGCATCAGCTGACTTCCGCGCGCATGTAGTATTCCCTTCATTCATGGTTCAACTTATCAACCACGATACCTATTTGCTATTTAAATTTATCTTGGATTCTTTTTTTAATATTTCAGTATTGTTTTTAATCTCCCCCACTGCGTTTGTCATTTGCATAACTTAAGTCTATATGGAAAATATAATAAGTACTAGAAGAATATAATCCGGCGATCTAGAGTGGACAGTCCTAACTGTAGATGGTTCTCAAAAACTGCTTTAAACAAAACTTTAATCTATGTTTAAACTGTTTGCCTGTGGTTGGACACAAATTACATCTTTGGTTCGTTGAGTATTCGTAATATCGTCGGCCGTTATGACTAATTAAAAATTTTGTCACCAGTTTTCACGTCTGTCGGATTCAAACCAGTTTTCACGTCTGTCGGATTCAAATCAGTTTTCTAGGTTGTGACATATACAGCTTTTTGTTTTTTAAAATTTGTATCAATTCCTGAAAGAACTCTAGTCGTACTGGTCTACAATATCGAAAAGATGGTCGTGAATAATCTATAATACAGTATGCTGTTTTTCATCTCGTTTCCGCAAAAAATTAATTTACTGGAACAAGAGTTATTCAAATTGTTTCGAGGAACTGTCACAACCTCATTTATTAATTAAAAATATTATTAATATTGTCCTCGAAGAATAAAAAATTCTCTTATAGAGATTTAATCAGACGCTTTGCAGTTTGATTCAACAAGTTTTGTAAAGCCACTAGTGCTGAAGCTTCTGTTACAGAAATATTTTCCGCACAACTCATCTTTTTAGCTTTTATTATGACTTCAAAATTAGAGCACTAAGAGGAACTTTCTTCAAGAGCACTATTTCATATATTGTATTGATTTTTTAAAAATGTGCAATGAATCAGTAGCGGTAAGACCTTGTCTTCCGATATTGTATCTATTTTTGACTCTCAAATAGCAAGATTTTTGACATTTCAGTGTGTCCCTTTATTCTCCATTTCATTTGAGCGGCATGCATTAGACTCTTTATGTATCTGTTTTCTCTCGCCTGCTCTCTCTCTCTATTCTTCAGTTTCCCTTCCTACAGTGACTCAAAAAAGTATTGGGGCAGAAGAAACGCTCAAGCTTTCATTTCGTAAATCCTAATATTACATAAAAACAAAAGATAATTTTAATTGTTTTTTGTATCTAAACACTCTGAGAAATCTATTACAACCATTACAATTAAATACAACTAATATAGAAATTAGCTATTTTAAATGGTTCGTCTGCAACTACGAAATTAAGGTCAAAAAAGTATTGGGGCATTCAGGAAAACCAGCTCGATAAGAAGCCAATTCTGGCAGAATATCTGATACAACTGCAAATAGAATTGCAAACCTAGAAAACACTAGTTAAGAAGCAAAATGCAGGAGCTACTACGTTAGTCCATCATTTGCATGGTAGCATGGGTCGAAAAAAATCAGAGATATCCATTGGCATCAGAAAACTTACCATTTGTCATTGGAAACGTGGAAGCTCCGAGAGAAAAATTGGTGAAATTGTAAGTGAAGTAAATCTACTGTACATAATATAATTTCGAAATATAAGAAGACAAAATCAGTTAAAAACAGACCAAGAACAGGTCGCCCAAGGTGTTTCACTGAGCTTGAAGAAAGGTGGATTGTTAGAAAAGTTATTTGCAACCCTAAAACCAGTGCAGTCAAATTAACTTTAAAAGCGCAACAAAGGTTTAACAAGTCTGTTAGCCCAGAAATGGTCCGGAATATCTTGAGAAAATACAATTTTCATGGCCGAGTAGCTAGAAGAAAACCATTCCTAAGCAAAGCACATCGAAGAGCTCGTTTAGAATTTGCTAAATCCTATATTAAAAAGCCTCCGGAGTTTTGGAATTCAGTTTTATTTGTATATGAAAGTAAATACAATGTTTTTGGAAGCGATGGAAAGCAAATGGTATGGCAAAAACCCAATAGTGAACTGGAAATGAAGACTCTGACTCCTTCTGTAAAACATGGTGGTGGTAGCCAGATGGTCTGGGGCTGTATGAGTGCCGTGGGTGTTGGGAATTTACATTTTATTGATGGAATTATGGACAAATATATGTATTTAGACATTTTAAAACAAAATTTGAAACAGAGTGCTGAAAAAATGGGCATATTTCCACATCACAAGCTCTATCAGGATAATGACCCAAAGCACAATGCTCATATCTGCAGACTCTGGGCTTTATATCACTGTCCCCAAGTAATTAGAACTCCTGCACAGAGTCCGGACCTCAATCCCATTGAGAATATTTTGGACCATTTGAATAACAGAATTCGTAAATTTAAAATTTCCAGCAAAAATGAACTTAGAGAAAAACTCATGTCTGAATGGGATAAAATAGAAGGAAATGTTTGTGCAATTCTTGTGAAATCCATGCCTAAACGACTGAATGAAGTCATAAAATGTAAAGGAGGACCAACACATTATTGAGAAATAATGTTTGAGTGATATAGAACAATTTTGCTTGCGTGCCCCAAAACTTCTTTGGCCATTAATTTCAGTTATGCAACAAGAAATGTTCATTCCAGTATTACTGCAATAATATTGTAAATTAATTTTCATGTTTTTGGATTTTATTTAGTCTACAGATATGACATGTACAAAAAGCATTTGGTTGAAATAAAAAAATTGATTTATTCTTTCACAAAATGTTTGATAGCTTATTGTGCCCCAATACTTTTTTGAGTCACTGTATAATTCGTTCATTGCTGTCTTCAAAAGCTTTTAATGGCACATTTTAAGGACGCATGTTTAAAAAAACATTTTTTTTAAAAATCTTGATTGGTAATCAGAAATTAGCTTCGATCATTTTCTTTTTTCGGAGTCTAGTAGTTCGCTATAAGCGTATAAAACCACGCAAAATTTAAAAAGAAAATGTTTGTTCTGGACAATTTTGTTCTTAGAAGAATTATTTTTATAAAATGTATCAATTCTCGTCGAATAATTGATCGCGGTGCAACTTAGAAAAATTTGTATAGTTACTAATGCAATAAAACAACAAAAAATTAGAAGTAGCAGGAAAATTTGTTTTAAATCGAGAGATACCAATATAAGCTTTATTAAAAATTATTTATAATGCCAGAATTCTTTGGAATCTTACACTTTTTCCTCAAATGATTCTATTAGAACACATAAAAAATTCTTTTACATTTTAAAAAAAACGAGTTTTTATTTAAAAAAAAAACTGTTCGTTTCCCATTAATAGGGGATAAAAAGTTCCTTATTGACTAAGTTACATGTCGAAAACAAGCCACTAGATGAAACCGAACAAAAATCAAATATAGAAAACTTTATTACGAATGTAGAAACACCTGCAGCTTTGAAAAGAATTCAGAAATTTACCGAAGTGACATTGCAACTTACATATCGTTAACATATCGAAAAGTACACAAAAAGTAGCGCAATATGTTAGACTATCAATATAATTAAGTTTTACTGCTTTACCAATAAGTTTTTAAAAATCCAATTTGGCCAGCTTTTTCGCATATTTCACCACTGTGTAACGCATTGATCGTGTACGATGTGTCATCATTGACTCCATTGCAGTTTCTAACCACCTGCAAGATGCACATTAGATTCGAAATTTAAATTGCCACAGCGCATTGGTCGTGTATCACGTGACATCAGTGAATCCATTACATTTTCTACCCACCTGAACCATGTGCAGTAGATTTGAAATTTAAATTGGTACAGTGCGTTTGTCGTGTTACACGTGACCGTCATTGACTCCATTACAAATCATTATATGTTTGCACTGAAAAACTACATCACGCATTTAGACTTCTCTCTTGTATTTGTAAAATTTTGTAAACTTTTACTTACTGAAAACTTTAATTTCTCTTTCAAAATTCTTCGGCCAGAAATTCAGAAATATGCACAAAAGAAAATGGAGAATAACAATAAAATAGAATGAATGCTTCCATTGTCAAAGCATTTCATTTAATAGATTAAACATTCTTTTTATTTAATACTTTCACAAATTGAGGAAATCATTTCACCGGAATTGAAATTTATTATTCTTTCAAGAAAAGGACAATGTTTTCTAATTGAACTTAATATTTGACTTAAGGGATCGTTGAAAAATCTTGAAGAAATATTTTGTGTAAACTTCTTTCGTCAAAACATATTGAGTGATTTTATTCGAAATACTCATGAAAAACTGAAATTAATGAAATAAATGCATTAAAAAATTTAGTTAGTAACTATCATAACTGAAAACTTTTAGAATGTATTTTTAATTGCCTCCGTTTTTATACATTGTTTATACATAAGAAAAACTCTTCTTGATTTACCCAAAAAGAGGTTCATCAAGAAGGCTGAAATTATATAGTCGCTTAACAAGCGAAGCCACTAATCGCAATTTTTTGAAATTTTAGAGAGGAAGAAAAAACTGTATTTTTCGCAACCAATAACGAATATTTTTGATTTTTTTTAACATCTGATATAAACATGAGACAAGCATGCTCCTAGCAGATGTAAAAAAATCAGAAGTACTCGTTATTGGTTGCGAAAAATACAGTTTCTTCCTCCTCTTTGAAATTTCAAGAAAATGAGATAGGTGGTGTCGCTTTTTCGACGATATGTGTATATACAAACATATACGTCATAAAAACACCAAATAAATTAAGAATATCTAACTAAAATTGGCTCATGAATTAGAAAATGTTAGTCACGGAATTTCTCTCATTATTACTGTGTTGCTGAAAACAGGTCCAGGAAAGTTTTCACGTTCTTTCCTACCATAGTGATCTTCCATTCCATTTTCTTCAAACTTATACCGAAAGGGTTATTCCCATTTTAGATCTGAGAAGTGAGGACCCTGTCAACAGGAGTTTTCTCTGAATGTTTTTGTAAAATTTAGATTTTCTGTGATGATTTCATTTAGAAATTATTTTTAAAAATTATTATTTATATATTAACTCATAAATGTTTAAGCTTTAGCTGTTATATTTTTACTAGAATTTTATCATCAAGGCACGGCTAAAATATGAATGAAATTTACCTTTCCTAAATTACCAGCCCTTTTAGTGAAATGATTTCTTTTAGCATTCAATTAATGTCTTTTTCCTACTCGTCACTCAGTTCATTACTTAGATCACATAGCTCATATATTAACCAAACAAGCTTATTTCAAAATATTATAAAAATAGCTTTTGTTTGCTGAATTGGCAATTATTGTTAATACAGGAGAAGTCGAGATGAAATTCATTTTGTCTGAAAACTTTTAACGCCGAATATTTACGGTATTTGTTCATAAAGTATTTCCAACAAAACTGAAAAAAGAATATCGTTGTATAAATTGTTATCTGCAATTTAAATTCAGACGTAATGATGCAATTAGAGGTTAATTCAGGTATAATGATGTAATCAGATTGTAATTCTCATGCAATGATGTAATTAGAACGCAATTTAAATTAAGATGTAATGATGCAATCATAATGCAATTTAAATTCAGATGTAATGATTCAATTAGCTTCTAATTTACATTCAGATGTAATGATTTAATTCAGATTAAGATGCAAATATGCAATTCAAATTCAGTAACTAACATATGATTATCCATATTTCAAATTCAGTGTCGCATATATCAATATATGTAATTAAAATTTTAAATTCATTATTTAATTATTAGTATTTTTCTGGCTTACCTAAAAAAGAATGAGAACAGCTACTCCAGCCACATGATTTATATAATCTATTTAGAAAAAAAATGATCTGAATATTTTATCATCTCATATATTAGAAAGGAACTAGAAAGTTTTAATATGAACTATAGAAACTTTCCCCGATTTAAACTTTCATCTGTCAAGTATAGAGGAAGCCTTATAAAAGTGCAGGAATTAGCAGAGATTTATCAATGGAGCAATCCGACTTTTTTTAACTACCTAAAATTAGAAATCGAATTCCATTTCAGAGATGAACTCCCTTTCCTTCACAAAATACCATCTTAAAGACTGTCGGAAATTGAATTCTTCAGAACCCAATATCGACTTTAAATGAAGTTAGCGAATTTTGCTGACAATAGAAAATCTGAAAGAAAAATCTGAGAGCGTAGCGGTTTTGGCAACAGAAACAAAACCCTAGTTAAAGATGCCATTGATAGCCTTCCTTTCCCCTCGCTAAAATAAAATTGCGGTGCGACGCTGTCTTATTGTTTGTGTTTCTTGGGGATTTAATTTCTGTCCAAGCCCCTGAGGATGTAAGTACAACAATGACCGAAAGTAAGCTTGCTTTCTCATTTTTCGGGACGAAAGGTTTTCGTTTCTCTTCCAGAAAATTGCAGAAATGGTGTCACAGTAAGTCATCATATATCGAAGTGGATCTTCGAGATCAAATCCGATTTATTTTTCCCTTACTAGAAACAGTTTAATGCAGTATTAAGGTTTCGTATGGAGGAAGAATAGTGAAGCTGGTGCCCATTTTTAGAAAGAAAACTAAGCCATTCTGTTGTAGAATTTATTGATGGATAGACTTGATTTTTTTTTCAAGACTCAAGTTAGCGAGGTATTAATTTTTATTTATTAAAAGCATAAGAACGCGTGAGGGAGGAATAGATAGTATCTGTTTTTAAAAGCGGAAAAATTGAAGAAGGATTCAGAACCGAGGACCCATGTAAAATCGTTATTCAGAGTAATATTACTCTTACTAGAAAATCTTGACATGATATTAAAATTTCTGACGGAAGATGAACAGTGAAGTTAAGAGCCATTTTTAGAGACTCTAAGTCATTCACTTGCAGAATTTATCGATGGATAGACTTTATTTTTGAAAAGATTCCAGTTTAAATAATTTTTAAATTTAATATAATAAAAGTATTGATATAATGATGAAAAATGTTGAATTTGGTTATTTTTTGAAACTAAAGAATGATTCAGAAAGAAAAATGAAAATAAGTTTTTTTAAAGCGGTTATAACATTTCGTGAATAAAGTGGATTTCATTTTATCGAAGGGTAATAGAGTTGCAGGAATGAAACTGATGAATGAACTTTACAGACTTTTATTTTTCACTATAAAAGACCACTGATGGTTATCTAAGTTATCCTATATTGAAGTAAATCTCAGTAATTTTTTCCTTATTTAAAGGTTTCTATATAACATTTATAATAGAAAAGCCCAGAGATGTCTCTAACGCTGGGCGGAGCTTAAAATAACCCCACCCCTTTTGTCTGCGTCATTATTGAACGAGCCAATCGGATGATTGTATAATAATATTACCTCAGCTTTCAACAATGAAAGAGAAACACGGAATTAAGTATTTGTTTAAACAATGAAAACGAATTGAATTGCGTTTCAACAGTGAAAAGTATTGTTGTAAGTTATGCCAAAAATATTTTTATATATAACGCTGGGTTGAGCTTAAAATACCCTCCTTTAGTCTACGTCATTATTGAACGAGACAATCGGATGATTGCACAATTTATTATATTGTTGTTTCATAAATGTTAAGTTTCATTAATGAAACCTGAATGAATCAACAATGTTACAACACACAAAACAAAGTTAAACACATAGTTATCGATCATATATATAGTATTGTAGATTATAGTAAAACGTGTACGAAACGCATAACATTGTTGTTTAAAGTAGAAACTTCGCTTCTGTCGTGCGTCCAGTTTCCCATTATTCTAGCATAAGCGATGACCACCAACAAATCACAGGGATAGACTTTTGAGAGAGTAGGAATTCACTTGGATGAGTCCGTTTTCTCACATGGGCAACTTTATGTTGCGTTATCAAGATGCCGGAATCCCATCCATGTTAAAGTTCAGATGAAAAAGTTCACACAACAAGGGGTGTTGTGAAACGACAGCAGATATTTCACAGAGAATGTTGTTTATAATGAATTTTTTTAGTGGATACATTTAGTGTTTATTTTTAATGTTCATTTAACAAAGAATGTTGTTTATAATGAAGTTTTTAAATTGATACATTTATTTTCTTATTATCTTTTTGTTGAATTATGATGTATCGGTCGTTTTTATTCTTTTTATGAGCTTTTATTCAACTTGACTGTCTTGTACTCAAATCTTGAGATCGATTTCTTACCCACTTCCAAGCGAGCTACAGCTTTGAAATTTAACACAGTGGTGGGTTTCCGGTAACAATACAATATTATGCAAAAAAATTTGCAATCTATACCTATTTTAAACCTAACAAAATGAAATTAAAATTTTAGCCCTATATTTGGGCGATAAAGTTTGGAAGGTGGTAACCTCACGTTACGTAGGGTTTTAACAACACCACGAAGCTAACAGAGAATACGCTATACTTCCGGCACTTCACCGATGAATGACGTAATAGCTCGTGTTTCTACTCAGCTTGGGTTTACTTTCAATTAGAATTCGCCAACAACCAGATTTTTTTTACTTGGTGTGAGCCAAACGTTTCGCACTCGTAGCAAAAAGAGAAAGTTATGTAGATCGTTTCTCTTTTTTTCTATTACATTATTGATAATAATTGTAAATTATCACATAATATATTACGGATTTTTATATCGGAAAGTTAATGTAATTAAATCATTTTAAAAATGCAATTGTACATATGTATATAATAATTTTAATACGTGTTTTATATGGGATATTTCAATAATTGAATTTGGTTTACTATGCCTAACATGTCGTGTGTATTTGTGTCAGCCGTCACTAAAAATTAGAAAATAAAATAAATAAAAAAAAAATTAAGGTATAAGCTTTTATTCATGCGAAAAAATGAACGCAAAAGTTGAAAATAATTTTTTTAAAAAATAAAATGCATGGTTCGAATAAAAGCGTGGGCGCCTTATATAGCACCTTATATTTTGTGTATATTTTCTTAAACAAATGGAATATTCTTAGAAAGTAAAGGTACTCACGCTTTTATTCGAACCATGTATTTTATTGTAATCAGAAAAAATATTTTCAACTTTTGCGTTCATTTTTTCGCATGAATAAAAGCTTGTACATTAAAATTTTTTATTTATTTATTATTTAATTCATGCACACAGAATTATTTAGAATATTTTAGTTTCTATTAAAAGGGTTCTTTCTTTTTCGCACTTAATCTTGGAATTGAATATTTAGATATTTTATATTTTTTCCTTAACTGTATTTACACTGAAAGTTTTACTTAAAGATTTGCATTCATCATTTTTTAATTTTGTATTTGGAAAAGCAATTTTTTTCTGTTAATGGATTTTACATCATTTTTACTCTGACAAAACAAAAGTTAATTGTTACGAATAAAATTATTAATAAAACGAAAATTAGTGTCAGTTGATTCATCAGTTCTGTTTTTCATGCTTTTTTTATTTCTTAATCACTCTAGCAATCTAGAGATTTTCTTCAACAACTTTCGTTAGTAAATCTGTGATAATCAAATCTGAGATATTGTTGGCAAGCTAAAAGCCCGTCTTAGAGGGGCACAAATCGTCAAGTATTTACTAATGCTTTATAATATTATTTATTTTAGTTATCATTTAACAAAGTAATATTAATTATTGATAATTTAATTGAACCTTAATCATATTATATAACAATTACATACATCGGTTTTGTTTTTCCTTGGATTTACTAAATGTATCCATCAGTCTGCCAATGTTAATTGGAACATACTCGTGAACTAAAACATATATTACGTGGACATAGAAAACTAATAAAGGTTTATATATAAGTTAAACTTACTTTAAAGATGAAAGTTGAGATAATCTTGGATATATATATATAAAGAAAATATTTACAATAATTCTTATATTATATATAGGTATATTGATGATTTATTAATATGTTCAACAGTAGAAGACTACATACCAAATATTGACTTTTATCCAGAGTATTTGATATTACTAAAAACTAATGAAGGTTTTTCTTCTGCAGATTTTCTAGATCTTGAAATTAAAATAGTTGAAAGTAAATTAAGCACTGAGATTTATGATAAAAGAAAAACGTTTCAGTTCAATATAAACAAGCTACCTTTTTGAAATAGCAACATCAGTCGTCAAATTTATAGAAATATCGTCTTAAATTATATTCATAGAAGCACTATTTTAGTCACAGACAGATATAAACATAGGACATATATTGATACTTTTCTTGAAAATGCTAAGAGATATGGATATCCTATAAATTTCATGTATACTTATGTTAATAAGAAATATTTAACACCATTAAATTAATAGTCTTTTAGATTTATTTTTGATGTGATCATATATAATGGAATTCACAAAGATATTAGTATTTCAATACATAGGTAGATGACGCCACTAGATTAAGAATAAGATTGCATCATATTTTTATTCTTATGTACATTTCCAAAATAATATATATTATTATAAAAGGTTAAATTTAAATTTATAGTTAATTTATTGAGGATGTTTATAGTTAGTTTATAAGATGTTTATTGAGGATGTATTAATAGCCTAATTTAGAAATAATATTTTCACTTTAAATGGGGAAATGTCTTTAGGATAACGCTCAAGTCCTAACAATACTGAAGACTATTCAATTGGTATGCTTTAAGTTATATACTTTCTCGTTTCTAATCGTGAAAGTTTCTGGAGATTTATTCCACTACTTTTTTGTTTTTCCAACAATTGGCTTTCGCAGAGGGTTGGTGCCACAAATATATATTAATGCGACAAATCTGTTCCCAAGTCCGATTGGCATTTGATTGTTGGAATTCCATTTCTGTATTGTCTTTTTCATATTAGTAATAGTATATAATCAAACTTTCTTTTGTATTACATTTGTATGATTATTGATAAGGTAACTTTATTTTACTTTAATTTTTAGAGTAATATATGTATATGAAAATATAACACAAGTTTTGACTATTTAAAATATTTAACTAAATATATATATATATATATATATATATATATATATATGGCAGTGTCCTCTTCTTAAGTCATAGGAAGGTAAATCCTGTGGCTCCTTTCGTCTGTCATTGCAGCTAACTATTCTTACATTCTTTCATTAACTATAAATCGAGCCATCATACATGGGATGATACAATAAGACAAGGAATTAAAACTGTCAATAAGGTGACTAGAGGGCAGACAGATAAGCTTCACAAGGAGAGAGATGGGGTAATAGTATAGTGGTGCATTTGTTCCAGGCCCTTATGTTCAAGAAAAAATTCTGCACCGAATATCTATCAATTTTAATATAGAATTTGTACCTCCCATAAGATAAAGAAAATTTTTGTAGAAAGAATATCAGAGTTGTAATAATGAAAATATGAAAATTAATTTTTCTTAATAAAAGTTTGCTTTTTTTACTTGAAAGGCATGCCGAATGGTATCAGTTTAAGCCATCATATATCGAAATTGATCTTCTAGATCGAATTCGATTTATTTTTGTCTAGAAGCGACTTAATGCATGACTACAGTTTTCATATAAAAGAAGAAGAGTGGATTTTTGATTCATCTTTTAGAAGGATATTAATCCATTATTGGAATGCATTTATGTATGGATTTTATTCTTCCCTACAAGATACAAATAAATGAAATATTAAATTTTGTACGAAGAATAACCCAGATCTAACTACGAAAATAAAGAACATAATCTTTTTCAATATAAATGTAATATTGGGGATTTTACAAAAGAAGACTCCTTTGAAATTAGATAAAGCTAAGTAATATATTTCAAATATAAATTGAGTATAATTTCTCGAAATGAAGCGAATTTCATTTTTAATAAATATAATATAAAGAAATTTAAATGCATAACAATGAGCCAGGAGCTCATTTTAAACTTCTTATTTAGGAAATTGCTTCGTTTTCTTTTAAATTTATTATTAGATAAACCCGGATGAAATATAAAGTTTTGCATTGAAATGAATAATAAAAGAAAATTCAAGGGGAGGAGGGGTAAATGGATGTTTTATAAACTTTTGTTATTTCACAATGGCAATTTAAATGCCATTCAAATCAGACATATAAAATGAAATTTTTAGAAATATATAAAAAATCATTTATTCTTTAAAATGCATCTATTTCTTTATTGTGCTTCTTTGAAAGCTTTGGATAAGGGCTTAACAAGAATTTTTTAATTCTATCATTCTATCGCAAAATGCCTAAGAGCTGAATTCATCGAACACGCATAGATAAAAAAATATATGTATTTTTAAATTAAACAAAATGAATTTCCTTCGTTTTATTCTTCTTCGCGGACCCTCTTTCCCCTAAGAAAAAGAAAAATCTCACAAAATTTAATTGCCATTGAAAGAATTTCTTGGAGAAGAATATATGAGATCCAAAAATTGTCTTTTGAAGTGAATGTTAGCAATGTTAAATTAAAATATAACATGCTAATGCCAATATCATTATACAGTATACACCACGATCTTGAGTTTGATTCAAGTATTGTTTATAAAATATAATGGAGTCAACTCAAGTGGCGTCACAGTAACATGACTAACTTAACAGTGCGTTCCATTCATCATATAACTGCACGTTGTTATTGTTATGGAGCGACGATTTTTTCCTCTTGCGATGAATGTTAGCAACGTTAAATTAAAAGATAACATACTAACAATGAATGCCAATATCATTATACAGTATACACGACGATCTTGAGTTTGATTCACGCATTGTTTATGAAATATAATGGAGTCAGTTCAAGTGGCGTCACTAAGCGACATGACTAACTTAACAGTGTGTACCATTCATCATATAACTGCAAGTTGTTAATGTTAAGTATGTTATGCTGTGACGCCTTTTTTCCTCCTACGAGATCACAATTGATTTCAAAATTGAAAGGCGCAGAGCAATCGAAATGTTTCATATAAGCATGAATTGATTTCATTTCTGACTAAACTGTATCAGCTCGTTACTGTTTAACCTACTTCTTTTCATTTTTTCTTCTTCCTTTTCTTATTTTCTTTATTATTATTATTATTATTTTTTTAATGTTATTTAGTTATTATTCAAGAAATTGTGTATTGGACAGTTTGACATTATGTATAGGAAAATTTGAAACTGTGATTAGAAATTGTGTATAGGTTGATTTCGCCTTTTTCTAAACATGCAGTGTATTGCATGTTTAGGTTTTAATTTGTGGTTTCCTGTATATATATATATATATATATATATATATATATATATATATATATATTTAAGCTTTCTTTTTTTCCTCTTTATTTTCCTCATGATTGTATTTTAATTTATGTTATTTGGTAATTAATCATGATTTTGTGTTTAGGAAAGTTTGAAAATGCTCATAGGAATTTCAAATTGTGAGAAATTGTGTTGGTTATTTTAAACTTTTATCCTATGAAGCAGTGTACTTTGTGAAGAAATTTTGTACTCGAATTTGCTGGCTTTCTTCGGAACTGACAGTGGCTCGATATTTGTATGTCCGTAAGGACAGGTCAAATTAATAGTTATTACTATTAACCTACATGGCAGAAAATATCTGTTCATTTGAAAATGTTTTGCGCTGCCTGCAACATGCAATAAAATACTGCTCTTGATACAAGCTGTTTTGACTTCACGTCTTTTTTTCTTCATGCGAGATCATAATTGATTCCAAAATTGAACAGGCACAGAGCAATAGAAATGTTTCATGCAAGCATGAATTGATTTCATTTCTGACTAAACTGTATCAGCTAAATTATGTTAACTTACACAGCATAAAAGATATGTTCATTTGCAAAAGTTTTGTGTTGCCTACAACATACAACAAAAACACTGCTCTTGTTGCATGTTGCGTTCTTCTTTTCTAACGTCATCATGAAGCTATGTGATCATGTTTTTGCATAAATTACACCGAATTCAGAAATATTTTTGTTCCGACGCAATTTTTTGGAAGCAAATTTTATTCAATTCACCTCCATGGGTATGGAAATACACATACCAAAGTTAAGTTTTAAATAAGAGAAAGTTATAAAAATTCAGTTTAAAGATAATTAAATTTAATTAAAATTCTAGTTAAGTTTAATTAAAATTATGTTTAATTACAGTTATTAAACTTAGTTAAAATAAAAGGCATAATTTTAAAGGTTAAATTAAACTTAAAGTTTAATTCAACTTAATTAATATAAAAAATTCTTTCGGAATTACAGTTTTTAATTCAGAAAGTGTTAATCCATGTTGGTTCAATTTCTGTCTAAAATATTGTTCTTGTTGCTTAGTTGAATGCTTTCAAGTGCGGAGGTATATTTTCTGTACCATCATTTTATTTACATCAATTGCAGGACGGTATTTTTGTTGTACCACTTTTGAAATAAAATTGAAAAGTGCCTTTTGATACTAAGCTATATGTTTACCTTACTGTAATGAATTTTAAAGAGTTAAGGAAATGGTTTAGTTAGTGGAAAATCTATAAACTGAAAATATCAATTTATTAAACTTATGCATTAATTATTCTTCAGAGATTAAATGTTACTGAATTCTACGTAGCATTTTTCAGATAATAGACTATAAGGATACTATTTCTTTTAAACAAAGTTATAATCTCCGATATCATAGTTTCTGCATAAATAAAAAAACTTAAAGGCATATGACACAAGCATAAAAACATATTTAACCTAAAAGCTAAACTAATATAATTTAGTAACGTAATAATTAACTAAATTATAATTAAACTTGTGATTCTAAGGTATATGTTTTGCGGTTAAGATTAAGGATTAAAGTTAAGGGACGTGTTTCTGCGCAAACAGTACATTACATAAACGTATATAACATAAATAACCTAATATTTAGGATAATATATTAATGACATAAGAATGAAATAAATTACAGTTAAACTTATTTCTCAAAGCTTTGCAATTCCAAAATTTTTACACTCATTTCACAAGTAGCGAGATTTTTTTATTTTTTCCCAATATAAATATATAGAGCAAATCAGGAAGCACTGTTGAAATGATAGGTTTTTTTAAAAAAAACTGAAATAAGAAATCTTCCTAGATTTATTGTAACTGATAACCATTTTTCAAAACTGACGATCTTCTCTGTATTCTTTTACCTGTGCCACACAGAAGATAATTTTTTTGAAAGAAAAAAATTCTCACATCTAATTGAGTACTTAGGTATTCATGCGAATATCTGTTAAAATCTTTTTGCTATTGTTCCATCACTTCTGTTTCTGGCAGAATTGCATAAAAAAGCGTTGAATTTATTATCCGGAACTTTTAAGAAACATGAATCCAGCTAACCTTCCATACAAATATTCCACTCTCTTTCAGTAAAATTCTTGACTTATTTCAACACCTTCATTTCATAAGTTGGAGAATGTAACTCAGGTTGAGAAGAAGGAAAACATCGAAGGCTTTTCTATATTTTTTTTCCTTTGTGGAAGTACAAGATTCGAACTTTTCAACAAGCTTCCTTTTCCAAAAGCAGATTCATAACAAAGGCTGAATTTTCCCTTTATGCAGAACATTATTTTTCTTTCTTATTACATGGGAGAGAGATGCAAGCATATGGTTTTGAAGGGTCATTTCTTATATCTTATTTTTCTGATTTTCTTTACTTATGTGCTGCTGCCTTCTCGTTTTAAAAACTTGTTATTGCTTTCTAGTGTGTTTGCTTACTGTTTCAGACTTAAGGTTACTTCGCTGAGGGTTTGAACGTGAGAAGGATGGATGGATAGGGAATTTTCCTAAAATTTTTCTGATATATGAAGTTGAGTATTTCTGTCAGTCGTTACATTACGATGTGGACCCTTTTGTACCCTAAATGTTCACCAAGGAACAGGAAAAGCTCTTTTCCCCCTTTTAAATCCATTCCAAGATAAGATGTTTCATCCTTTCCGACTGTCCGTAGGCGAGAAGAATGGATAGCTTTGAATGCAAGAAAGCTGAATGATTATGGAAATTTCTAATAATTTCCTGATGGATGAAGTTGAGGCTTCGATCTATCTTTAGATTACTAGGCAGAAGAAATTTTAATATTATTTTATAACGAATGTTTTCTAGCGGAAACAGGAAAGTTCTGTTACCCTTTTTTAAGTCATTCTAGGAAAAGATGTGTTCGTCCCTTTGTATTGCCCGTAGTATAAATTTTCTTGTCTTTCTTTGTTGTCAATCAATATATCAATGAAGTGATATATTACGTCATTAAAGCATCATTATCTGCCGGATGATAAGAGGAGATACATGTTTCTTGTCCTTCCTCTTTAACAACAACTTTACCCATGAAGTAAGACATTACATCAGGAAAGCATAATTATCTACTTTATGATAAGAGGAGAGACATACTTCTTGTCCTTCCTCTTTAACAACACATTTACCAATGGGGTGATATATTACGTCAGAAAAGCATAATTATCTACTGGATGATAAGAGGAGAGACATACTTCTTGTCCTTCCTCTTTAACAACAAATTTACCAATGGGGTGATATATTACGTCAGGAAAGCATAATTATCTACTGGATGATAAGAGGAGAGACATACTTCTTGTCCTTCCTCTATAACAACAAATTTGCCCACGAGGTGATACATTACATCAGGAAAGCATAACTATCTGCTGAATGATAGGAGGAGTGGCAGATAACTTTCACTAAGGGAATCACATCCTAATTATTTAATAATACAACAATAGTTTCAGACCATAGGCAGGAGGAAAGTAAGGAAAAAGTTAAGAACATTTTTTTACGAATTTATTTGAAATTTTTATAAATCCTATAATATATTTTCAAATTCCTTGAAATGTTTGATTATAGGGCAGAATGGATTTTATCGATCAACTCTATCTAAACGAAAACATTCACTATTTTATCCCTTCGAAGGTTTTAACGTTCAGTGTTCATTTCATACGGTGTTTTACTATTCGATAAGTTTGCTACTGAATTTCGTTGCAAATGCATGAGATAAATTCCCTTTAAACTCACTCAGGCAATATTTCATCTCTGTGGAACTCCATTCCCATCTTTCTCAATGTTTTCATGATAAATACTTTTAATATCTTATGATATTTGATTATTCAAAAACTTGATGCCGAATTTTATTGAGCACACATTCTCTCTAAGCGCACTCATTTGAAAATTCATCTACATGAACGTTCCCCATCTTTTCAAATGCTTTAATTTCAAAACAGCATCGGTAAGAAGTTCCTTGACTAACCTCTGCAGTTTTCTTATCTATCGAAGTCACATTCAGTGCCTTAACAATAGAAGCCTATACTGTTAGGGCAATGAATATGACTTCGATAGACAAGAAAATTGCAGAGTTTAGTAATAAAACTACTTACAGATGCATTTTGAATTGAAAGCATACGAAAGAACATTTCATTTTATAAAAAAATAAAATCCTTGATCTTTAAGCGCGTTCAGTTCTCACTGCAATAATTTTAAAAATAACATTAAAAATGCGGGTGACCGGTTGTGTTGTCCTGGGTCAAGTCCTATACAGGTGTTCGTAGTGCCACTTTGAAAATACCTGCACTTTAATAGCTACATTTTCTAGCCAGAAAATCGGATGTTCTTGGTCACTTTCTTGAAATATTAAATTAAAAATATTGTACTAAACAACTGGAAAAATTACTAAATTGTTTCAAAACCAGAAATCTGGGTCAAAAGTGTTACTGGGCTTATGGAGCCTAATTTAATCATTACTAACAAATGCGTAATTTAGTTTGAACAAGGCATGGCTCTTGTGTTTCTTTCTTACTCAATTTAAAGTTAACCGTCGAGTTGTGAATGTTGACCACTATGTTTTCAGCTTCACTTTTATAACAGATTTTCCTTCAAATAAGCCTTCTGTGTGATTTTTTTTTTGAGGCCGCGATGGCCTAGTGGTAAGGTCTCGACCTCGGGACCGGAGGGCCGCAGGTTCGAAACCCGATTCCACTGAAGATCCGCCGTGTATGGGGCCTGTTGCACGCTAAATCATACGTAGTGGCCAAACGCCCTCCCGTTGGTGTGGCGCGGAAGTTTGGAGAGGGGGGTGCCAGCTCAGGTGTCGTCCTCGTCATCTGACCGCGGTTCAAAATTACGAGGACCGTCCCTAAATAGCCCTCGTGTTGCTTCAAAACGGGACGTTAATATAACCTAACCTAATCTGTGTGATTTTTAATCAAAAATAAAAATGTACCGCTGAAATGGAAAGAAAGGTTTTGGATTTTTGGATGCTTTTGCAATGACTTTTCTGTCTAAAGGAACACTTAAAAATATCTTTATTTTAAAATATATTTGAAAATTTTGATTACTTTTTGAAACTTTGACATTTTCGATGTTAAATACTTAATTGTGTAATACCTTATAATTTTTATTATATTATTGATACATTAGATATTTGATTTGGAAATATTGTAAATGTTGATATTTGGTTTTTAGACATTTCTTTTGTCTTTCTTCGTAATTTGACATGTTACTTCTTTAAATATAGTTTAATACAGCACTTATTTAATGTTTGTAATTTTGTTTATTATTTCAGTTTACCTACCGTTCCAACAAAAGTCTTAAATCCTCTGGATAGGCTGAGTCTGTGTAGCTAAACAGAAAATGTTATAAACTTGCTAACTTGCTTCTGTAATTATCTTCTCCCTAATTATGGTACTGGCCTGCATTTCGGTACACGCAGAACTGGAACAAACAAGTTATAAGTTAAGCACGAGTAATATGAAGAATTTACTGAACATGTTGCAATCAATGCATTACAAAATTCTGAGTTTCTTTCATCTTTTATCTCACCCGCATGTTAGATAAGTTGTGGAATTACATCAGATGTCACATTTGCAGTTGTTTCTTTAATCAAAAATCTTCTCAGAAGAACTTGACAATATTTTATTTATAAATAAAGCATTAAAAATACGTACGCATCATAGGAAAACCAAACCCAAATGAAGATAAAACTTCGCGTCTTTCAACAAAAGAAATAGAAATAGGAAATTAAATGGACTAGAAATAAAATATAAAAGGATTGCATTTGGATTAGCTGTTATTTATCACATGCGTAGCTTAAAAATTCATAGAGATGCTGAACTACGTAATAACATTTGATACAATTTTATTGGTCTTACGGGATAGTCTAATATTGTAAGAAAATATCATCAATAATAATTGTTTATCAATTCGCTGTTTTAAATCTAATGACTTTTATTTTTTATGAGTTAATTTTACTTAAAATCGAGATAGAACTATGAAGGAAGTTTCTTTCTTGGACTATTATTCCATTGTTTCCTTGGGAAGCATTAAGTTCTAAATACTACAACAATTGAAAGCAAAGGGAAAATTGGAAGTCAAAAATAAATGGAGTTAAATCGATGCAGAAAATGATCCTAATTCGATACGGACATATTCTTACTTAGTGCCTACCTTGATATGTAACAGTGGAATTGAACTGTCACGTAAACATTTAAAAGGTCTTGTATGCTTTTGTCTCATAGATTACTGATACATTGCTTTATGGGAGACGTGTTGCGAGCTTTATAAACACTTTTTCATTGTTTTCCTAACTAAAAGTGATAGATGGTGGTAGTCTGTTTATCAGAAGTTCAAGTTTCAATTCTACTCAAGACTTGAACTATGTTCCCATAAAATTTGTGAGAAATAGATGCTTGTCCAACTTTTACTGCAGGTAGAATATGATCATCTTAACATGATCATATTCTATCATTATCTATTCTATTCATCATCAACGTGGATGAATCAGATGGAGGAATATTAAGTGTATGTGCGAAAATAATGGTGAAATGTTTTGTTTCTACTTCTTTACCTCTTATCGTTTTTTTTAAATTTTTGAATTCTTTAATTTGGTGTTTCAAGATTTTTTTAAAGTTATGTATTTGTTTTTTGGATTTTGTTTCTCCTTCTCTCATTTCGTGCTAGGATTTTAAGTCTTGCAAGACTGAATGTAAAAAAATCTGTTCACTTTAGAAGTACATAAAGAAATACAGATTTAATTTCTAAAAGTATTTATGATAAAGATATATTTATTTATATACTTATTATTCTATAATATAATAACGGTGACACGGCCTCTAACGCTTCAGGAATGTGGGTGTGGCTACGACACACCGGACCAGACTCCACACCCGGAGCGTTTGCGAGAAACAGAGACGTAGCCCCTGATTAACGAGGGTCACGACAGGGAAGTTTTTTTCTTAGAATTTGGAGAGGAACGGGAGAGAGTGCCGAAGTCAATTTCCCTTATTGAATCATCTCCCTCTTTCCTTATTACCCCCTTTGCAAGAGAAAGTATTTTGAGGTTTCTCTTCCTTTTGCGTACTTAATTTTTGAATTAAACAATATGGATAGAGAAGATCCCACTGCAAGGAAATGAAGGTTAGCAAGAGAGAGATTTGGCACGATGGAGGGCGAGACAAAGCCAAGAGACGTTAAACAGAATTCAGACCGCAAATAATGAAAACCGCCGTAGAAGAAGAGAAAGAGAAACGGAAGAAGAAAGGCAAAAACGCCTTGAAGCTGATGCAGAATACCGTGAACGTATCCATCAGCAACAAAGTCAGGATATTGTAAATCATTCTCTTTACGTTTGTGAAAGTCAAGTTGAAACACAACACTGTGGAGCAATGAATGTAATATGTTAATTTTGCAAAGCTAAAAACTTTCTAGGGGAGCGTCCTTCAGACAATACAACTTTCGTTAGCAAATCAATGTCAATGAAATCTGAGATATTTTTGTCAAGTTAAAAGCCCGTCTTAGACGGCCACAAATCTTCTAGTATGTTATAAATAATTATACATAGTTGCGTTAAATTTTATCAGTTTCTAAATATGGTTTTAGGTAAAGTGTAGTCCAAACGACAGAAGAATACGAACTAAAGATTACTGTTACATGAAGTCAATGCATGTTCACATGATACACATTGAATGCTCGAAGGCTACCTAATTTTGGATTCCATCGTGAATTTTACAAGAAGAAAAAGACACTACAGCACAGCATTAGGGCACGTGCAGTTAGATGCTAGATGAGAAGCTCTACCACGTTTGACATAACACTGGGACATCACTTCATTTGACTTCATTAGATTGTTCCATATGCTTGGCGCAGCATAACCAAACAGGGCTCGTGCGCCAATAAACTCGCCAAATAACAGCCATTTGCTTCTTAAAATAAAACAAAAGCAAGTCATTCGAATTCTATGAATTCTACAGAGCAGTTCTTACTTTTATTTAAAGAAAATAATTCTGGAAAGTAAATGGCTACACTCCAAACGAAAAGCAACCTGATTTGTCGAATAACTCGACTGAAGGTGTTTATTTTATCACATAATACAGATCAGGAATTTATTACCAAGAATCATCACAAATCTTTATTTAATCGTATTTGTTACCCGTGTAACGAAAAGAAAAAAAAAGAAATGAAATGCATTCAGAAATGAAATATATGACGAATGATATCTAGGAAAATTTTCCAGCATATTACTTCAGCAAAGAGTATGAAAATTGAATCGAAGCGGCTATATCTAACCAACAAATACATTTCTTCTGCTCCAGCAAAGAAAACGGTAAATAGGGCTTTTGCCGTAAATTTCGAAATATGTCATTCGTTTCAAAATATGTCAATAGAATGAAATATGATGCAAAAAGAAAAAAAGCACGTGAAGTACCGGATGAATACGAGCTTCCAAGCTGCTGATGATTTGTGTGCAATAAAAAAGGCTAGAACTATAATAATGGCAAAAATTATGTGACCAGAGTATCTGCTTTTTTTGTTTCTTCGAACTATAAACCTGTTATTACTTGCTTAAATAAGCAAAAATCCTTATATAAGGAATGCTTCAGTTACGCTGTATTTGTTATTGAAAAGATTGTATCAATCATAGTGAAAGTTGTTGTTTTAGAAATGCCTTTTTGTTAATCTTTTATGAATGGCACTGGAAATCTTTTAAAAAAAGACCCAGCTTTATTGATTAAGTCAGTTATATACCCGAAAAATAATTATATAGGTCAGATACAGCAAATTATCTATATATACGTAACAAATTTTTTCCCGTTTACACGAAGACTGCTGATCGAATTTCGTTGTTCATTTCCCAGAGCCTAAAACTTAAAAATCACATGATCAATATATAGTGAGCTGGAACACGTTTACAGGCTTGCGATATAAGAAAATTAAGTGTCTGCAAACATGACCCGCCATAGTAGACAACGCGCTAAAAAATGCAATAGTGACAATTTAAACAATTACCATTTTGAAAAAAGTGGAGCAACATTTATCTAGCTTAAGTATATACTCAGAGTTAGTTGAATATCAATCCAGAATTAAATGTTTTATATTTATTAGTTGAATTTAGAAGCATATATTATCTGAGGAATTTTTTTAACTTGCAATTTTGCAGGCAACAGAAAGATTTTATGTATCTATAAGATTAGGCAATCAGTTAACTTGTATAAAGACTGATTGGAGCAAGATCCAGATTTGGTTTTGCTACTACATGCACGAATTTATTAATGGCTATCGCTAACGGTCAAGGAAAAGAAAGTTTTTTAAAATATATATTTGTAAAGGGCTTTAGTTTACAAATTAAAATGATTAACTTTCTATTTGTTTTCAAAAATAAGAGTTTAAATGCGTCATTATTCAAGTTATAATCCAAAAAGCATATTTACTTCAACCTCCAGCTACGGTCATGAGTGATTAGAATCGTTAAGTTTTTGTGAATAATATTAATTGTATGCTTTGTTTACGCTTTGAGCACATATTTTTTCTTAATAATTCGAAAATTAATTAAATATTTATTGATATTCAGTGAAAAGTCTATTTGTATTCATAATCTTAAGATAAATAAAAGATCTCGAAGATTATTTCATTATAGTATTATTTCAGCAATGGTGAAAGTGCTAGCGTAAATCATTACAAATGCACTTTTGAAAGGTTTTAAAGACTATTAGTTATACTTTGTCTTAATTATAAACACATTTTACTTAAATATGTATTTTTAATGTGATTCAGTACATTCCCATAAATCATTTTTGCCATTTGTAACCCACATTCTTAGAGCACCAGAATAATGGGTTTATCGAAAAATAAACATTCTTTATTTAATTTGTATTTACGATAATAACCATGAGTTTATTGTGTAGCCGTAGAAAATTGTTTTCATATTTTATTGCTCTTGCTTTAAGAACTAGAGTAATCAATTTAGTTTACATCGCAAAACAAATCACCTTGCTATAAAGCAGGCAAAATATACGTGAAATCCATTTAATCCTTACTTTCTAAGAGCATACAAAACATTAAAGCGCACTTCTTTCTTTATTATTTAAAGAAAATATTACACATATTGATTAACTAGCTTATAGTTTATTGGTACATTAGTGAGATTTATTGCACCGAATCATAGCAATTCTTTATTTTCATCATAGCTGTCACTGATATAATGAAAAGAGAAACGGAACTACATATAGGGATGAAAAATATGACGCGTGACATCTGGCAACATTTTCCGGCATATTACTCTAATAAAGCGTCTGGAAATAGAAATGAAAGAGCCAGAAGCAACCAACAAATCCATTTCTATTGCTTCTGGAAAGAAAACGGCAAATGAGATTCTTGTCGTCACGTTCGGAGCCACCTCGAATTGGAACGCGCAAACATTCCAAACTAATCTAGCTCTCAATTGGCTGCTGCAATCCCAACACAGCATTACTTGAATCATAGAATGTAAATGGGACTTAAGGCTCCGATGTAGCCTTCTTTAGGATTCTAAGGGTAGAAATTAAGCATGATTTCTCAAATGGGGAAAAGGGTGAGCTTTTAATCATAAATCTAAATCCAAATAATCGAACCGAAGCCTTTAGGAATTAGTTGCCTGGCAACATTTAATCTTCAAAATATGATGTCATTTCCTGTTCACGCCATGAAATTCGGTAAAGCTCTGGATATGAAAACGAGTTTTGGCCGGGGAGAGAAATTCCAAATCCTTCAAGACGAATTTATCAGAATATTAAATGTACTCTATCTCTCTCTTTCTAAAAAGATTAAATTTCCGTCTTGACATTCTATTAGAACTCAAAAGCTTCCCCGCAGTTTGCCTGCAAGCCTTCTCGGGCGCGGTCACAAGTGCTTTGAGGTCTACTCCCAAGGTTATTTGGAATAAACAGAGGCTGAATCTCTTACTCATTTGTTTTGCTTCCTTCGAGGAATTAAAAGTCAAGTTTCTAAATTTAGCAGAATTCTCGAGGCACTTTTGCATTATTGAAGGCTGTAGAGACGAAAGAAGTATTCAATATGTTAGATCTTTATTTTATATGCTTATAATTTTCATCGGAAACCATTTAATATGAATAAAATCACAGCTAAGATTATGAAGTCAAATTTCTAATTATATTAGAATTCTTGAGGCACGCTTGCATTTTTATAGACTGTGGAGACGAAATAAGTATTCAATATGTTAGATCTTTATTTTATATGCTTATAATTTTCATTGGAAACCATTTAATATGAATAAAATCACAACTAAGATCATGAAGTGAAATTTCTAATTATAGCATAATTCTTGAGGAACCTTTGGCGGTAATTAAAGGCGATATTGTACGCTGGGACAATTGAAGAAATTTGCAAAAAGGGATTGAAACAAATATTCTTTATCTTTAATATCAATAGTTTCGATCAATTTATATAAAAGAGGAGCTAGGAGTGTAAAATCAGTTTCTTCTGATTGAAGTATTAAATGTTAAATGAGAAACTTAGTCTTTATTTTTATGTTTATAATTTTGATTAGAGACCATTTAATTTATAAAAAAACACAGCTAAGGATATAAAGTGAAGTTTCTAATTATAGCAGAATTCTTGAGGCACATTTGTTTCAAATGTGGTATTATAGCCTGGAGAGTCCGAAAAAATAAAAAACCTTTGGATAAAAGAAGTGATCTTTATTTTAATATCAGTAATTTCGATTAAAAATCAATTCATATAAAATAGGAGCTAAGAGTATAAAGTGAATTTCTAAATATAGTATAACTTTCAAATCATACTTGTATCAAATAATTTTTGCAGGTTGCAATGCATGAGGTTTTCAGAACGTTGAATAAACACACCATTTTTCTTTCCAATGCTAATAATTTTGATTAGAAACCATTAAATTTTGGCAAAAAAAGAAATAGCTAAGATAATAAAGTCAAGTTATTAAACATAACAAAATTTTTGATGCACTTTTGTATTTAATATATTTTTGCAAGGTGAAGAAGTTTTTAAACCCCAGAGTTGTTTGCAATAATTAGAGACTTCATTTCTTACCCATTTCCCGTCCTCTTCCCTTTCAGAAACTAAAGCCAAGCGTCTAAACATAACAGAAATTTCGAAGCACGTTGGCATTTACTTTCTTATTGTGGGCTTAGGTTACTGAAAAAGTTTTCAAAACGTTAGATTAAACCTGTTATCACTTATTTTTAATATTAATAATCTCGATTAGAAAACATTTAATTTATATAAAAGAACAGTTAATGTTATAAGGATATAGCTGTGTTCCTGACAAATGCTTGTATCTAATGTCTCATTAGAAGCTGAAAAGTTCAAGAAATAGTATTCTTTGTATGAAATTACTAATATATCATTACTTCCGCCCTATATTTTTAGTAACAATTTATTTAGTTCGAATAATTTAATTTATATATAAAACATCTAATGGCATAAAGTCAAGTGGCGTAACTGGATAGTGTGAGGTCCTGCGAATGTTTGGGGTGGGTCCATTTTTGAGTCCTGGAGAGTAGGATAGTAGAAGTGATTATGCACCTACAGGGGTGCCCACTTAAATAAGGGTCACCCCCTCTTAACTTCAGAACAACGGCGACTATAGTCATGAAAGTAGTGTCTAGATATAGTAAAATGTCTATGCGCTATGCGATGAGACCCCTTATATCGCCACCTGGTGGCAAACTCCGGAGTTAACGTTCCTATCTCGAAAACGTTAAAAAATAGTGGAAAAATGTTATTACAAAGTTGTAGTGTTTTATTGATCTAGTACAAAAAGACGCCTTGTACATATTAATACTAAGAACAGAACGCTCAAAATGCACATTTGATTATTCTCGATTTCCGAAACTGTCACGTTACAAAACGGTTTACAAAGAGAAAAAACAGTTAGTTATCACAAGATACTTTAATTTTCGTTGTCCAAAGTCCGTCACCTACAATACAGATATTTGTTTGAATATCACTTTGCACACGTTTTAGCATATACGTAGTTGGGTGCGTTAGCACTAGCAGCAGTAATACGTCATCGAAAGTCCTGCAATGTTGGTGGAAAGGTCACATACACCTGCTGTTTGAGTTATTCCCAGAGGAAAAAGTTTAATAGGGTCATTTTTTGTCTGAAGAACAACATTTTCTCCTTTTGTCCATGTTTTGTGACGTTACAATTTCGGAAAATGCGAACAAACAAATGTACATTTTAAACGTTCTATTCTTTGTATTAATGTGTACGAGGTATCTTTTTGTACTAAATCGATAACGCTCTACAACTGTGTAATTGACACTTTCCACCTATTTTGTATCGTTTTCGAGATAGGAATGCGATCTCCGGAGTTTGCCTCCAGGTGGCGCTGTAAGGGGTCTCATCGCATAGAGCATAGGCGTTTTACTCTATCTAGATACTATTTTCACGATTATAGTTGCCGTCGTTCTGAAGAGGGACTGGTCTTTATTTAAGTGGGCACCCTGTATATAATTGTAATTTCTAGGGTCGGGGACCCTTAAGACCGTGGGTCCCTGGCATTTTTCCACCGAAGCCACCCTACAGTTACGCCACTGATAACAGCAACCGGTCGTTATAAACCTTTTGATTTATTTACAAAGGACTTGAACAAAAGTCTTTGGAACTTATCAGTATTCCTTTCGTATATATTTTATCTTTGTATCTTAGGACAATAGATAATACTTTTTTGGGACGGATATCTTTAAGAGTTAAATTCTTGTCACACGAAACAAGCTTTAATGCATAAATGAAAGAATCCTGTCTCTTCTTCATATATCTTTGTAAATTCATAGATTTAATAAATTCTACAATATTGTCACGAAATCTTCACAATATTGTTCAGCATTCAGAATACCTAACGACATTGGAAAAATATCGTACAATATCTTTGTGATAATAGCGTTATAGATCAAAACCATGTGAAATTAGAGGTGGAAATGGCTGATTGCGTGAAATTTCCTTTCTCTTATAATGCAGGAAATTTAACAGACAAAGACGTTTTCATGATTATAGGATTTTCTTAAAGGTTTGTTAAATATTTTTTCCGATCCTTCTTGCATTCTTCCCATTCGTTCTTAAGTAACAAATAATAGTGTAATGTTTAGCTTAATTTTGCATTGTGTTACAATAAACAAAGAATAAATGAAGTTAATTTATTTTAAGACCTAAATAATCTTTTGTCATGCATATAAATCGATCTGTTAAAATTCATGGACAAGATGTTGTATGAAGATTTTGTTGAGGGTTAGGAACTAAAAATTGCATATTGAAGTAGCTTCACGTATTTTTCACCACCGGAAATTATGGACCGATATTGATAAAACAAATTTTATCAGTCTTAAGAAGATCTGTACTTAGTAGCTAATGACATAATAAACCGATAGAGAAAAATTTTAAAATTATAAAAAATATTAAAAAACAGTCGATTTTCGTCAATTTTTTTGATTTTTAAGGACGATGCCGGAACGGAAGATATTAACCAATTTCCTTACTTTTTTTCTTCGTTTAATTTTTCACCAAATCACAACTTTTCCGCGGTATAGCAGATTTGAAAAAAAAAGAAATATCTTTTTGGCCCACCGGACTGCACAGTCTAGAAAATATGAGTGGCAAACAGCCGCAATGAGACTGGCCTTATTCAGTCTGTATATTAAAGTTACGTTTCATCCTCAATTCCGTTTGCTAGTTTATAAGCTTGGAGGTGGACCGATATATATTCGACTTTCAAAATGAACCAGTTAATCAATGGACTATAGGTTAAAATTAAGTTTTATGTTCTCTGTTGGGATCGGTTGAGGGATATTCAATTGAAATAAAATTCCTGAGAACTTGGATTACATTTTTTTCTTTGTTTTTATTTTTGAAATAAGCATTTTCAGATTATTACACTCTTTTATCTAACTTGAAGTGTTTCGTGTTTGCAAATTTCATATTTGTAAAAATGAAATTTTGTAGTAGAATTTTCAACCCCTTTCCTGATGTACTAAAGTTCCGAATTTTTTTATACAGTTTTGCATTCTCGATGACAATACAATATTTTCATATTTTCAGAACTTACTTTTCAATTAATATATTCATTTAATTAAGTTTTTATTCCATGCGAGTGGCGGGCACTGGTACTGAATTTCAGAAAGAAAATTGATTTCAAGATTCCATAATGTTTATAATGGATTATAAATTAAAATCTGAAAAAATGAAAATAATCAAAATAAAAATTTATTATCAGCTAATTGATTAACATGAATTAAATTTTGATTTCATTTCAAGGGCACCATCTGGTAACAAATTTGACAAAAAAAATTGAAAACAAAATCTCACCATATTTATAATAATGAATTATGAAATATATTAAAGATTAAAAAGTAAAAAAAACCATTCAGAATAATAATGCTTTTAAAAACATCCTTTTGTTATGGAAGCATTATTATTCAGTATTAAAATATTACTGAAAAGCAGAAAAAAAAATTTTCAATAAAAAAATGTGAGGTAAAAGCATCGTAACAGTGTGAGGCGCTGAAAACCATACCATAAGCTACTAATTAAGTCACAATGAATGTCATAAGAAAGAAAATTGCAAAACTTTCTTTAAAAATTAAAGATATATGAAAAATGTTAAAATTTCAGTGTATTTTTTTTATCTATCAGCGACTCATGCTTTTGTAATTTTGCTTTGATCTTCACATTTATATACAAATTATTTTCTGTATTTCAGCTCATTGATGAAAGCGTGTTTTTAAAAACCTTTCATCATCTTTTTCTCATATTCAAATTTTAGCGATCAAACTTTACTTAAACTCCTATACGATGATGTGCATTACTGCTTTGTTCTATTTAACACGTTTTTTAAACATTTTTTTACGGAAGATACAAAATTGAACAAACAAACAAATAAATAAAAAATTTTAATAAAACTATATTAAAAAATTAAAAATAATCATGTAAGGTACGGGTCCGAGGTGGCCTGGAGTTAATTCTTCGGAATAGGAAGGCTACAGGTTTAAAAGTTGATTCCACTGAAGATCAGCTGTGTTTGTTGGTCAAGTACACGTTAAATCTGATGTGGGTCAAATCGTCCCCCCCCCCCGCTTGTGTGGAGTGGAATCTTGGACAGAGAGGCGACAGTTCAGGTGTCGTCCTCGCCATCTGATTGCTGCTCAAAATTACGAAATCCATCCCAAAATAGCCCTCGAGTTGTTTGAAAACGGGACGTTAATATACATTTTTATTTCTTAACTTCGTTGACTACGCAGGATATTTTGCACACGAGAGCACAGCTCACTATGTGTTAAACAATTTGAATATATTTTCTTTAT